>CM053790.1:461394896-461994896 GCA_028749045.1 Cupressus sempervirens
GGAGACTTTGAATCCCTCTTAGGAGATTCCAAGCCTGTTAGGAGTTGTGCCAACCTTGTTAGGAGTTGTGCCAACCCTATTAGGAGTTATAGAAGGCAGATGGACCCATTGTCTAAATAGCTTCAGGGAAAAGACCATTGAACTCACTATCCAACTGATCTCTATATTATTCCTTGCAAAATTATAGAAATCATCTGTACTTGAACTTCCTCTTCCTCTATCCTGTCAACCAGACTTCTCTTTATTCAAATCTTGATACCAGATCACCAACTTCACATCCAATAATCCCTTGGATTTCTTACTCACATTTTCCAAATACTTTTCATGTCACACTTCAATTTCATTCTTCATCAAAAGGAAAATAACCTTCCTTTATACCATATCCTTAAATAATTCCTCGAGTCCTTGAGGCTTTCCCAATTAATTAGAATAGGGCCACATTAAGATAATTAATTATATTACAATTAGATAACATTATCAGTTCACAATCTTTACAACTTCTCACACATGTGACTCCAAACTTAACGAACTCACTAACATCATCATCAAGCTATCTATTGTCATTTTCTATCTGCCTGTATCATGATTCTATCTCAGTAATGAGATACAAATCAATCACCAAAAACTACTTATTAAGAACCCTATCTAAATACTTCTCTCTATAAATCAAACATATCTTCTACATGTATTTAACTTACTTAATGTGAACTTAACCTCGTCATCAGGAGATAAGGTAGAGCAAATCCTTAACCATGCTTGACCTAATCATCAATTCTTTGTCCATACAACCTCAATCTTTGTTTGCTACTCTGTTAGTCTTCACAGAAATATTATGTTAATATCAATGAAAAACATAGTCATAAGTACAACATGTCAATCATGCTTACAATCTCCCACATGCTCTGGTAATTCTTAGGATAATCCCCCAAAGGAATACCATCAGCATTCATGCTAATAATAGCCCCCTTTGGCATTGATGGCAATATAGATAAAAAACATCTAATTCGAAGAATACCAAATCAATAATTTGTTGTTGTTGTTGTTGTTCTCTTCTTTTCAAATCCTCTTAATTAATCAAATATAAACCTCTTTGGAACACTTCTATGTCTTCATCTTTTTCTATAGGAGTGGCATCAATTGTTCACACTCTGATTCTTAGGAATAACTCTTAACTTCTCCTTCATTCAATGTATCTCCCCATTGACATCAATAATACTTTCTCCCTTATTGTGCTTAGAGGATCTTCTCCCCTATTTATGATACTTCTCTATGAAATCTCTCCCCCATAGTATTAAGGATATTTTTTTCATGCATTCTCTCCCCCATTGACATCAATGAAAAAGGATTCATTATGTCAATCATCTGCTCCAAGTTTCCAATCAGCTCAAGTATCCAAAGACACTATTCAAAACCAGATACTAAGAGTCCTAGATGACTCTTCACATCTCAGATACTCCCCTATTCAAGAAGCATCAACATTCAGTCCAATCAAACAATAGTGCACTATACCACTAGATTGATGTAACATCTACATCAACTACTCAAAATTAGAAAGGGGCATAACCCCAGACATGCCTCACAAGTACTCAAATGTAGCTTTAGGAAAAGGATTCATAAAGATATCTAGAATTTGATCTTTTGTACTGACATACTCCAATCTAATTTATTTCTTTGCAAATTTCTCTCTCAAAACATGATACTTAATAGATATTTTCATAGTCTTAGAATGCAATATAGAATTCTTAGGCATACTCATTGTACTTTTATTATCATAATGTATAATAACAAGTTTTGAAAACTCTATCCCAATATCCTTCAGTGTCTACTTCATCCACATGATCTAATTACAAATGTTTTCTACTACTACTTACTCTTCTTCATTTGTACTCTATGAAATACAATCTTGTTTCTTTCTTAGCCAAGAAACCAATCTTCCTCCAAGAAAAAATGCTCCACCTCTAGATTTTTTTCAGTCATCCATTTTTCCTACCCAATCTGCATCAGTATTGTTACAAGTTAGAATTTTCATTGTACCAAAAGATCAACCTATTAATGCCCGATACAACCACTAGACTTATAGAACACAAGATGTGCTTAATCCATGTCATGAATCCTAAAGGGAAAGGCTAGCAGTTAGTGAAACAATTCCCCCGTCAACATTACCCAAGGAGATTTGAACCTGTTACCAAGCTCTGATACCACTTGTTACAAGCTAGAGTTTTTTGTTGCACCAAAGGATTGACCTATTAATGCCTGATACAACCACTAGACTTATAGAACACAAGAGGTGGTTAAACCATGTGACAAATCTTGAAGGGGAAGGCTAGTGGTTAGTCCAACAAGTATAAGCACACAAAGTGAAATCACTTGATCAATCATACCATAGTCCAAAATCAGGTGTACCCTTGAAATATCTAAATATCCTCTTTACTGATGCATAATGAGATTCCTTAGGATCATCTTGAAATCTTTCTACTATCCCAACTAAATTTTTTTATATCTAGTTTGGTGTGAGTTAGATATTCCAAACCTCCAATCATTGATTTATGTGTCTTCTTCTCAATTGTAGGTGTCTCATCTTTTATAGATAACTTGTGACCAATTATTGTAGGTGTACCAATAGGCTTACAAATTTCTAAGACAAATCTTTTCAACAAGTCTTTCAAATACTTATCTTGTGATATGAAAATACCATCATTTTTTTGCACAATCTATAAACCCAAGAAAAACTTCCTCTCACCAATCATACTCATGTCAAATTCATTCTTCATCTCTTTAGAAAACTTATCACTTTCTTCATCATTACCTCAAAATATGTATAAATATCACAATGATCAACAAACCATTTTCAATTTCTTTCAAATACAAATTACTATATTTCATACATTAGTAAATCCAAGTTTTACCAAATACTTATCCAACCTTGCATACCAAGTTATGGGTGATTTCTTTAGACCATACAGTGCTTTCTTCAATCTGTATACCACTTTTGTCAAAGGAAATCCTTTAGGCTACTCAATGTAAACATCTTCTTCAAGTTCACAAAGGCTAACTTGACATCCATCTGATACATAAACATTTTATTTGCTACATAAGCCAAGAACATTCTTACTACTTCCATTCTAGCTACTTGGGCATAAGTTTCTTCTTGTTGTGAATATCCTTTTCATACCAGTCTAGCTTTATTCCTGGCAACTTCACCATGTTCATTCATCTTGTTTTTGAATACCCATTTAGTTCCTATAGCATTCTTGTCTTTAGGTCTACGAACCAATTCCTATGTCTCATTCTTCACAATATAATATAGTTCTTCCTTCATTGCTTGAATCCAATGATCATCCTTGCATGCCTCATTTGTGCTCTTAGGTTCAACTTGAGAAATCACACATAATTCCTCATTTACTCTATTTCTTGTCATGACTCCTTTGTCTTTTCTTCCAATAATTTTCTCTATGGGGTGATTCTTTTCCAAATTCTTGTTTGGTATAGGAGTTCCTAGTTCAACTCTTATTTCTTCTCTTCGTTTAGTTCTTTGTTCTCCTCTTTTCTTAATAATTTGTAGATCATTATGCAAGTCATTTTTAGTCTCAAAGAAAACTTAAACATTCTCTCTAATATATCTAGGATTATCTTCTTCCTTATCATAATTATAATCCATCATCCTTTCTTTAACTCCAAACTTTTCATCCACTTTCACATTTGCACACTCAACAATTGTCTTAGTTCTATGATTAAAACATCTATAAGGTTTTCTTTTCAATTACTAACCAAGGAACATACCTTCATCACTTCTTGGATATAACTTACCAATATCATCATCTCTCTTAATGTAACACTTCCAAAAATTCTAAAATACTTCACTAAGGGTGTATGACCAAACCATAATTCATAAGGAGTTCTATTTGTAGCTTTTACATATCTGCACTCTATTCATGGTGTATACTATTCTATTGACTACTTCCCTCCAAAATGTCTTAGATACATCATTCTTAAACATCATTTCTCTTGTTTCCTCCAATACAAACTTGCTCCTCATTTCTGCTATCCCATTTTGCTCAGGAGTCTTGGGTGAAGATAACTATCTCTTAATTCCATTCTCTTCACAAAATATGTTAAAATCTCTAGAAGTAATCTCTTTACCTCTATCTAATATCAAACACTTAATCTTTACACTAGATTGATTCTCAACTCTCTTCTTAAATATCTTGAACCTTTCAAATGCCTCAGATTTTTCTTTAAGAAATACTACCCATGTCACTCTAAATTGTCTACTCTATTCATAAATAACTTGAACTTCTCAAAAGCTTCATACTTTTCTCTAACAAATGCTACCTACATTATCCTTGTAAAATTATCAATAAAAATCATAAAGTACATTTCACCATAGAATGATCTTGTTCTTATAGGACCACTAAAGTCTATGTGCACAATCTCTAACTTTACTATAATACTATAAATACTATAAATATTGGGTGGAAATGAACTCTTCTTCTGCTTTTCCATCACACATTCCTTGAAAACCATGTTACAAGGTTTCACAATCTTAGGAAAGTCTCTAACTACATGTGTAGTACTTATCTTCACAATGCTATCAAAGTTAATGTGACAAAATCTCTTATGTCATAACTAATTTTCATCAAATTTTGTAACCAAATATGTCATCTTAGTAGGATTTAATTTAAAAATGTTACCTCTTGTCCTTGTACCTATACCAATAAACTTACCATCTTTATCCATGATTATACAAGTCTTCCCTATGAATTTCAAAACTACAAGTTGTCCAACACTCGAAAGATTATTTTTCAAACCATCAACAAAGTAAACATCCTTAGTGTTAGTTTTCCCATAAAGTGTAATAGATTATTTCTCTTTAATCTAACAAGGTAAATTATTTCCAACTCTAAATACTCCTCCATCATAACTATTAAACTCAAAAAACTTATTCATATCTCTTTTCATATGATGAGAGCAACCACTATCTATAGTCCAATCAGATTTTTGTTTTCAACATGTGATACTAAGGCTTTCTTTTCTATTACCTCTTATTTTTCAATATTTTCTTCTTTAATAGAAACAAATCAAATTTCATTATCGTCTTCAACACTTTCTAATAAATTCATCACCTTAAAATTGAATTCATCATCCTTATCAACATAGAAGGAATCTTGTGTAAACTTTGACTTATAAGGCTTCCTAGGTCTTCTCTTATTTTTTATTTTAGGAAAACTAAATGACAAATGACCAAGTTCTTTGTAAGTCCAACAAGTAAAAAAATTATTACCTTTAGGTTCTCTTTTTATAAGCAATGCAAGCCCTTCACCAATCTTCTTCTTGTTTGACTATCCATTCTCTAGCATAATCTCCACTTGTACTTGCACTCCTTGTAAGTTAAGTTTTTTAATTTTTGTACATTAACGGTTGTCTCTATCCTTCTTACTCCTTGATTCTACTTAAAATTTTGTTCAAATTCTCTCAAATTTCCAAGTAAAGTTTCTCTTATAAAATTTAGTGTCACATAAATAATTTCTTCAATCCTCTCAATTTTGTGTGATTACTGAAGGGTCAAAGACCTCAATATCTTATATACTACATATTTTTTCATAGTTCCTTCATAACTCTTGATTCCTACAAAAATATCAGATATTATACCAAAATATGTTGTAATAGGTTCATCTTACATCATCTTAGCATTATCCAACATATTATTCTAGTTCTATAATCTAAATTTCTTTGTAGAATTATCACCTTCAAATAAATAATGTAATTTAATATAAATTTCATTTGTAAAATATAAACCATTTACCTCAACATACTCTTCTTCCAAAAGAGATGACACCAATACTTCTCTAGCATGCATATTGTACATGAATGAATCCTTTCCCTCTTATGTATAATTCTCTAAATCTTTCCCCCCAATCATTGTATTTATTTCCCTTGTAACCAACTAATAGTCTTCTCCCATGCATATCAAGTGAGTCTTCATCCTATCCTTTCAGTTTTCATAGTTAACTCCATCACATTTCATACTCTCTTTCTAGAATGTAGCCATGGATCTCCTTAAGTTAAACTTTATCTTCAAGGACCTGATGCTCTAATACCAATTGTTAGAAAGTAAAGTCCACCAATATAACTACGAGGGGGGGTGTGGGGTGAATTAGTTATGCACTTCAAATAAACTTTATAAACTTTAACAAAATTGAAACATGCAACAAAAAATTATAAAAAATAGAAGATGAAAATTGTGCAAAGTGACAAAAGATATGTTAACAAGGGAAAACCTCGATCAAATGGAAAATCTTGATGGGAATGATGCCCACAAGAATTTTTACTAATATAATTTTTTTTTGTGAAAGGATATGACCATATTAGGAGTTAAATAAATACAATCACAAATCAGTCCCTATTAGGAGACTTTTAATCTCTGTCAGAAGATTCCAACCCTTTTAGGAGTTGATAAGAAGTCAACTGAATCCATTATCTAGATTGCTTTAGAACTGTTCTCACTAAATAATTTGAGATAATCTATCCAAGAGAATGAACTGGCTAAAACAACAACTTATCCTCAACATCAATCACTCCTTTTACCTTTACAAATTCACATCTAAAGTTAGCATAACATTACATCACAATACATATGGCCACATATGATACTTTTACAACCAAGGAAACATATTTTCTTTATACCAAGTCTTAATAAGTAATTGATTTGTCCTTGAGGCTTCCCAAATATAAAATGAATAATATAGGACTGGCATAAGATATTACATTTAAGTTCCACATGCTATAATACAAGTCATATTAATAATGTAATATAGTTGGCCTCCAAGGTATAGCCTGTACATTATCCTTCACAAGTATTCACGACTAAAAACCAAATTATGTAATCTTGAATATAGCATAATGAACATGTCTTTGACCAAAACCCAAGCATATTGAACAATATTTAACTACAAAAAAATACAATTAGAACAATAACATACATTTTCATGGATATTGGCATGCAACCAATCCTTAGAAAAACTTCTATAACTCATGCAAAACTCCATAATTATTTCTAAAAATATAGACATAGTATTTATCAATATCCAAGAACATACTACTAATCTGACTAAATGTATCTTTGCAACCATGAACCTCGTTGAATAAAATTGTCTTTGCAACTCTACTTGAATTGTCTAGAAAGATTATATGTTGACATCAATGAAAAACCAAGTCATGAATGCAACACATAAGCACTCAATCATATTCCAAAGCATCCTAGAAATATCCATAAGGAATTCATGACAAAAGATAGGTCAATTTATCATGGTTTCTCACATTTATGTTGGAATATCTTATTGGAAAGAATGCTTCTAAGAGGGGGGGTGAATCAAAAGTATTGTGCTTTGACCCTTTTAAAACTTCTTAACTAAAAGTAAATTGCATGCATATAAATATTAAGCAATCATAAGAAACAAATATGCATCACCACATAACACTTAAGATTTGGTAATCCAGAAACCCTCCAGAAATAAGAAGGTAAAACTAGGGTGGGGATGATACCCACAAAATCACTACAGTAATAATGTTTAACCACTTCTAATGGTCTGCCCTGTTAAAGGCCTGCCCTATCAAAGGCTTTACACTGTATCAATAGTGACCTAGTTAAAGGATTTCAAACACTTTACATGAAGTGTTACCCTGTTAAAGGATTTAATCACCTACTGAAAGGATTTACAAAATAGCTACTAAGCTAACCTATCATCATAGGGTTTACTTTCTAATACAATGGCTAAAGAGTATTAGGTATGATAAACCTGATGGCTTACAATCCTTCAATTGTTGAATACAGGCACTTGATCTACTCTTCTATGATCTTGATCTTCTTTGAGATCTGATACTCTTTTTTGTGAAATAGTTTTCTTTACACACCTTTTTCATTCGCCTCTCTTTCTAATCTTGATCTGATTTTGTCTTCCTTATAAAGACACTCGAAGACTTAGGGTTAGGTATGGATCTATGATCCATATTTAATCTTTGATTTTTGCTTATTCCTTGCACATCTCTTATTGGTTGCATGCCTTCTCCATTTTTCTTATTGGTTGCATGTAGATTGCATAGGAAATATAAATGATTTGATCTTATCACTTAGATCCTTCAAGATTTGTCTTATTTCAGCTATGAAAATGTTTTACATCTGAGTTTGTGAAGTTTCAAACTCATATGTTGATTCTGTGTTACTCGACACTTATTGCTTCCTGATGCTCGTCACCTTCTATAACTTGGCTTTTGTACATGCTCCTATCTTTCTTGGCATCCTTTAAAATAAATCACCTGAATGATGCTCGGTACTTGTATCATGCTCGGCACCTAAACTCACTCGGCACCTGATCTTCACTCGGCACCTGAAAGCTGCTCGGCACTTGAAGATCGCTCAGCACCTAATGTCTTTTATGAGTCGGCTCATGTTGTGGCTCGGCATACATGATGTACTCAGCTCCAATGTAGAATGTGATTAAATATGTACTCGGCTCCAGTGTAGAATGTGATTAAGTGTGTTGGCACTCAATTGTAAAAAACCATTATGAGGTTAACAATCTCCCCCCTTGACATGAGTGACAAAAACACTTAACTAACCTTATGATTACATGTACTAAACTTACTTGGTATATATACCTCAAAAGTTGTGTAACTCCCCTGAGTTGATTGTGCTAGTATCTGTGCTATCTTGTGTTGTGTGTTATGCTCCTTCATTGACTCATTATCTCCCCCTATGTATAATATCTATATCTCCCCCTTTATATCTTTTCTCCCCCTTTTTGACACTTATGTCAAAGGGTCCTAAATAGTAATGCCATGTTTGGCCAAAAATGTTTTGTTTACCTCAAGGAGTATTTGGAGAGCTGCATCCCAATTATTTAAGGCAATATCCAATGACTTTTGTTGGATAGAAAGCTTTGCTGCAAGATCAACAAGTCCTTCATGTGTGGAAATATTGGGATCCTTCTTCAGGACTATTTCTACATACAATTTTTCCTTGTGCAATACTTCTAAGTGAGGAGTAATGGAGGCTTGAATTTGTATCAGCTTTTCTTTGATAGTGGCCTCTTCTACTAATAATGTAGCTAATTCCCTCTGAGTGTGTAAGGTATGGGCAAATTGTGTTGTACTCTGTGCTGGATTGGAGGGTAGTTGCATGCTGGAGAGTTTTAATTTACTCTCAAGATTCAAAATTTTTTGATTTATTTCATGTGTGAACCTAGAAAAATCACACAATTTACTATAAAGGGAAAATATGTTTCCTAATACACTTTTAACATTTTCTAATTTCTTGGTTAGGTCAACCTATCCCAAAATTATGTTATTAGCTATTTTTTGGTTGACTTTGCCCAAAAACTTCTTTTCTGACCATTCCAATAGTTTTGCATTAGTATCATGGTCTTCATTATTTACTTGATCAACTATATCAGATAATTGCTCAAGTATTGGCCTATTGGCATCTGGAGGTTCAAGACTAAAAGCATCCATGAATATATCTTTTATTTCATTCAGTGCCTGCTTGTATTTGTAGTCTTTTCTCATTGCCTCTTGTCTCCTCCTCTTATCCAATGCACTCTGTATTTCATTCATCTTTTCCTCATTGAGGATGCTTGAATCATAATAGGGTATTTTGATTTCTTCATCAAGCTCAGGAATACCATAATGGATGGTCCTGGCTACCCTTGTAGAACTTGAACTTGGAGTACTGACATATAAAGTTATCTTTTCAGTACTCTGCTCATGACTGGGTTTTGTGGGTGTTTTTGTTTTTGGTAATTCAACCAAAGTTTGTATTGCAGACTCCTCTTTATTTTGGTTTTCTTCCTTCTCCTCTTCTTCTTGCTTGTCTTCTTCTTGATGTGTTACTGCTGTTGGGGGTGTACTCACTATCTGAGTTGTTGTCGCTGTGATAACCTTTGTTGTTGCACTCAGCTCTTGATGAGTTTGAGTGCCTAATCTTGGTGGTGACGGAGGTGGTAGAAATGTAAGTCTAGTAGTTTGAGTGATTTGAGGTGGTTGTTGTCATGGCACCTTGACCTCTTTAAGTTTATCTACTGACTTTTGAAGACTATCCACACTGACCAATATGGGATTTGTACATAATTGTGCTTGTAGATTTGTTTGTTCAAGGATCTTGGTAAGATCCGCTACAGTTAGTGGATTGATGTTTTGACAAGTGGTGTCAACAACATCCTTAATCTTTATTATTTCTGCAGGTGTGGTAGGTGAGTGAGGCGAGCTAGGAGGTGAAGGATGTGTGTCTTGCACACTTTGTTGTTCATCAGTTCTTTTTTCTTCATCTTCCTTTCCTCCTCTCTTTCTTTCTTATTTTCCTCTTCTTCAACCTTTTTCTCTTCTTCAGTTTTATCTTCTCTCCTCTTCCTTCTTTCTTTCAATTTGGCAACAACTTCTTCTTTGTATATTTCTTCAAGAACATCTTCACTTGTTTTGTACAAATTCTTCCATACTCTTGTTGTTCTCTGCACAACTTCTTCAATTTTGTTTTGCAGGATGGAGAATTCCCTATATTTGGGTGTAAACCTTTTATTATGCCTTTTGACTGCTTGAGTTACTTGTTATTTTGTCAAATTAGGTAGTAAGTTTGCTAGGGTTGATTCCCTCATTTCTTTCTCCATCATTAGGCAGAAATGCCATCTGTCTTCTACAATTTTAGAAAATTCCTTTGGCAATTGTCCATCTAGTTCAAGAGGTGTATACTTGAACTGTGCCATAAATAAATAGACTAATTCTTCTATTCTATTTTGTTCCTCTTTACTGAACTTATTGAAATCAATCTTTTTCATTTAATTTATGTCTCCATTCCTAATCTTCTTATATAATATATCAATTGAAGATTTAGGAGGACTTACCTCTTCAATCTGATCTTCTTCATCAGTATCAAGTTGGGCCACATATCTTTTCTTTTTCTTTGGCTCTTCCTGTGACTTTGTGTTTTTCTTCTTTGTGGCTTCTTCTTTAGGCTTTTGGGTAGAGGCCCTTGTTGTAGCTCTGGTTGTTGGCTTCTTTGGTGTTTGCACGATAGCTTTCTTTGGTGAGGGCTGAGAGGCAGGAGAGGTCTTTGTTTTCCTTTTAATGACTTTGCCTCTAATAGGTGTTTCCTTGGTTTTTGTTTCCTTGGCACTCTCATCTTTCTCTTCAACTTGTTTTTGAGTCAGTTCAGGTGGCTCTTGTTCTGGCTCACCTTCTTCTTCTCCTTCACTGATCTCTTCTTCTTCATCTGCTGCACCTGATTCCTCAACACCAAATTTCTTCTTTATCTGCTTTACCAATTTTTTCCTTTTCTTTACTATTGACGCTATCTTGAGTTCTGTTACAACTCTTGATTTTATAGTGTCATATGTCCCAAATTCCTTGGCAGATTTATCCATTTCTTCTGCAAGTAAAGCTGTGATGGCTGCAGAAGCTTGGTCAACATGAAGCTCATATCCTAATGGTCTTAGCCATCTTGTTCTAGGAAGGACTGCTTGTATGTAGGTGTAATCAATATAAACAAGAAAACATATGTCATTTATATGCTTCTCTACCAGTGAGACTGGTATTCTCATTCTGTTCTTCATTGCATTTTTGAAATCCTCAAAATAGATAGACATTTGATCATCAAAGCTATCTCCCATTTGTGCAATGAAATCATTAATTTGATCAACAATTTTTTTATTTTGACTCCAGTTGACTTTTCCAAATGAAGGGAATTCCTTCATTACATAGAAGAACATGCAAACCAACAATGAACCAAATTTTCACTGTACTCCCTTGGATTTTCTAATAGCTCCAAGATTTTCATTAATCTATTGCAACAGGAGTTTTGCAAGATCATAAGTGTTGTCTTTCTTTACAAGTTTGTATGCCACATCAACTGCTATGCAGGGTACACTATTTAACCTGCTGGATTGGTAGAACTTATGTGATATGATCCTTACAAAAAAATCTAAAAGAGGATAAGTAACAGTATCTATGGTCATTCCTCTGTTATTCCACTTTGCACCTGTATTTTTCTCAATTGTTTCTTTCTTTTCGCTCCTCAATGTTTTTGGCCGGTCTAGGGTTGGAAAACTAGTAACTCTATGAACCATTTTCTTAGTAATCTTAACTTGCCCTTGTTCTAACTAGAATGATCCATCATGGATTCTGCTGAGTATAATGCGTATCCACTCATTTTTTAATACGATTGGGAAAACTAGGGCTTTGGTTAAACCCTTCTTTTCTATTATAGAAAACTCATCTTTCATAATACCATTTTCACAGAGTTTGTCATAGACATTGAAGATTTTCAAATCTCCTATTGCTCCTATTTTACAGTTGTAGCATTTTCGCACATCCTGAACCATAACAACTTTTTCAAGAATGGTGGATAGGGTACCAGAGGGATCATTTTTGTATGCAACCTCTAGTATTGGTCTAAACTCAGGTTGCTTAACTTTGTTACTGACAAGGTCAATTTCATGACTCATTTTCTCTTGGGCAATTTTTGAGTTTGTCGCCATTTTTATCCGAAATAGGGTTTAAAACTTTTCAAACTGTAAAATTTGACAGTTGTGGGAAATACCTGAATAGATACTTTGATTGCTTGGGTGGATGTTGATTTGCTGCAAATCACTAGTTAAAAGCTTGAAAATCACTCAGACGTGCTCGAAATAATTGCTCTTCATTTTAATGACTTAGGAATGAACCAAATTTTACTTTTAAACAACGGAAGAAACTTTTGCATTTAATGCATTTTAGTACCTACACCTGTCACTCAGCTTCCAAATGTTCTTCAACTCAGCATCCACTCTACAGCTATGCTTACACGACATCTACTAACTTTTCTGATAACTCAGCATCCAAAGTGGTTTCACTCGGAATCCAAAAATGACTCGGCATCATTGTTCGAGTTTAGTCTTAGCATCTTATCTTATGCTTAATTCTTCTTTTCAGTGCTTCTTTGTCTTGGAACTAATGTATGATATAACTTTGTATATCAGTCCCATAAATCTCCCTTATGTTTAGTTTGATGAAGTGTGATCACTTGACCCATTAGGTGAAGTGATCCCTTTGCTTGATGTACTGCACTCATCTTTCTTCTTCCAAGTCTTGTTCATTTGTCCTCTTATGACATCAAACTTTTCTTTTCCTTTGTTGGCATCAGTATTTGGTGCTTTGGACCTTGTTGGACCATTTTTGCTGGTATGACTAGTTTTCAAGCAACTGAAACATGTAGTTTGACTCAACCATCTTTTATAGTTTCCCTTGAAATGTGTTCTTATGCAATTTTGGGGTGTATGTCCATATTCCTGGCAATAGTGACAATTGTACTTGGTATTGTAATCCCAATAGTAGTGACTTTCATTCCCTTTTGCTGGTTGATATGATGTCCACATGGGCTTTGATCTGCATTCAAATGCCCTATGTCCATATTTCTTGCAGTTATGACAATGTCCATCAAATATTTGTGTTCTTGGGATTTTGAATCTATAGTCTTGTGTCATATGTCCTTGCATTTTGCACTTGTGACAGTAACTCTTGCTTTTATGTAAGTTTGACTGATTGATTCTTCTACTCCTGCAAATATTAGCAATATGTCCCTTTTTATTATAGAAATGACAAGTGGGTTTAGACTCCTTACCTTTGTCACTTCTTTGTTCAATACTCTTTGATGATTCTCCAACTTCAGTTTTGTTGTATCCAAGTCCTGATGTATCATGGGTTGATCTTGGGAATTTCAGTAACTGTTCAAAGTACTTTATGGCTTCGCTTGACTTGTTGAGATTTTTTTCTATCTCCTTTTCTCTGTTTAGTTCATTTTGTAATTGTTCATTCTGCATCCTCAGAGTAGAGATCTTGATATCTTTCATATTAAGTTCATGATGAAGGTTCATCATTTGAGCAAGTGTATGCATCTACATGTTTGAGATCCTTGTTAATTCAATACTCTTTTCTTCCAGTCTATTTGCAAGATTTCATTTTTCATGTTCCATCATGACTTTGTCTTCAACTGCTCTTTTCTTTTGTTCAGTGATTTCACATAACATTATGGCCTGTGATTCATGTTCCATCTTGAGAGATCTTATCTCATTTGCTTGATCTTTGTTTTTCTTCATTAGTTCTGCTATTGCTGCATCAAATTCTTTAGTGTCTCCATTGGCAAACACTTGTGTGGTATCAATCTCCTTGTAGTGTATGTCATTTTCAGCTATGGCTATCTCCTTTCTTCTTTTTAAAGATTTTCTTAATTCCACTCTAGCTTCCTCTACCTTTTGTAGAGCGAGATGCACATCTATCACCTGATTTTCAATGATCTTTCCAAGTTTGAAGACTTCCATCCTTACATCTTTTCCTCCAAGGTGTTAGGCTTCTCTTTGAGAGAAACTAAACTCTGATACCAATTGTTGGAATATCTTATTGGAAAGAATGCTTCTGAGAGAGGGGGTGAATCAGAAGTATTTTGCTTTGACCCTTTTAAAACTTCTTAACTGAAAGTAAATTGCATGCATATAAACATTAAGCAATCATAAGAAACAAATATGCATCACCACATAACACTTAAGATTTGGTAACCCAGAAACCCTCCAAAAATAAGAAGGTAAAACTGGGGTGGGGATGATACCTACAAAATCACTGCAATAATAATGTTTAACCACTTCTGATGGTCTGCCCTGTTAAAGGCCTGCCCTATCAAACGCTTTACACCGTATCAATAGTGACCTGGTTAAAGGATTTCAAACACTTTACATGAAGTGTTACCCTGTTAAAGGATTTAATCACCTATTGAAAGGATTTACAAAATAGCTGCTAAGCTAACCTATCATCATGGGGTTTACTTTCTAATACAATGGCTAAAGAGTATTAGGTATGATAAACCTAATGGATTACAATCCTTCGATTGCTGAATACAGGCACTTGATCTGCTCTTCTGTGATCTTGATCTTCTTTGAGATCTGATACTCTTTTCTGTGAAATAGTTTTCTTTACACACCTTTTTCATTCACCTCTCTTTCTAATCTTGATTTGATTTCATCTTCCTTATAAAGACACTCGAAGACTTAGGGTTAGGTATGGATCTATGATCCATATTTAATCTTTGTTTTTTGCTTATTCCTTGCACATCTCTTATTGGTTGCATGCCTTCTCCATTTTTCTTATTGGCTGAATGTAGATTACATAGGAAATATAAATAATTTGGTCTTATCACTTAGATCCTTCAAGATTTGTCTTATGTCAGCTATGAAAACATTTTACATCTGAGTTTGTGAAGTTTCAAACTCATATGTTGATTCTGTGTTACTCGGCACTTACTGCTTCCTGATGCTCGACACCTTCTATAACTTAGCTTCTGTACATGCTCCTATCTTGCTTGACGTCCTTTAAGATTTGGCACCTGAATGATCCTCGGTACTTGTATCATGCTCATCACCTGAACTCACTCAGCACCTAATCTTCACTCGGCACCTGAAAGCTGCTCGGCACTTGAAGATCACTTGGCACCTGATGTCTTTTCTGACTCGGCTCATGTTGTGGCTCAACATACATGATGTACTTGGCTCCAGTGTAGAATGTGATTAAGTATGTACTCGGCTCCGATGTAGAATGTGATTAAGTGTGTTGGCACTCAATTGTCAAAAACCATTATGAGGTTAACAATTTAATCTGATTATCTAATCTTACAAACTATTAATCTAATGACTTATTGAGGTGTTTTATTGTAGCTACGGGAACAAATACACACACACCCCTTTATGACACCCATAATATTTCTCAAAATTTAGTTTCTTAAATCTATTTTGCATCCATTTTAAGTATTTTTATTCAATTTCCCTTCATTCTAGTAAATTATCATTTGACATGAGATCTAGGCTAGTACGAGTATTTATTACTTGTGTTCTATCATTGATCATATCGAACAAGTAATTAAAGTTTTTCAATTTTCATCTAGTGCTTGATTCTAATTTGTATGAGTATCTATTTATCAAGTAATATATTTTGTCATACAAGATTTTACACCATTTTTCTTTTGTCATTTAATAGACAAAGAGTGATTTCTAGGGTTTTGATTTGAAATTTTGATTACAACTAATGCTAATCCTAGATTGGCTCTTTGTGCTATATTGATTTTGAGTAGCATAACACATTTTTGAAGGAAATTTGATGAAGACATTCATACTAAGAGTACTAACATATCATTTGCAAGTTGCCTAGATAAATTCAAGAAAATATTTTGTCTTTATAGAAATAACTGTTTTTAATTTCTAGGCATTTTAATACTTTGTAAGGTCATTCAATTTAGTGTTAGGGGATTATTGTCTTTTCCTTCTTGGTCTAATAAAAAACCCAAAAGTAGTGAATTGGGTGTGCCTCATAAGGGGTTTAATCAATAAAATATTATTTCCTTGTGAATTTGTGAAAATTTTAAGGATGGGAGAGTATTTTCTTGGCCTTCTTGGTCCAATTAGAAATCCCAACCCCAAAAATATTTTCTAGTCTTCTAAGTCTCTTTAGAGGGTTACTAAGTAAAAAATTATTGTGAGAACAACCCAACTAGAAACAAGTAAATGTGGCTAATTCAATCTAGTATAATGAAGTATCACCCTTTGAGACTAAAGCATCTATTATTCCCATAAATGATCATATGTACTATGTTTCCATTTAATGACAAAAGATCATTCTTACTTATAGTAACTGAGTTATGTTGTGCCTAAGAACAAAGGAAGACAAGACTATACATACAGTGTTAACTAAGAATTTTATACTTGTTGAGCACAAGTAATTACCAAGTCAGATAGAGACTACCGAGCAGAACAGTTATAGTCAAGCAAATTTTTCACTGAGTTATAGCTTGATAAATAGAATACTTACTAAGTGAAATAGAGACTACATAAGAATTTGATCTGGCACAAAAATTGATGTGACATGATCTTACTAAGCTTTAAAAATGGTTTACACCCATTGAGGAAAATATTTGAGAAGATTTCTTGAAGAATGTGAACTAATTGTTGATGACTACAAGGTAGAACCAGCCAATGGAAATAAAGATGAAAAGGAAGAAAATTTTGGATGATTCTAGGACATTTAATCTCAATTTTAGATGTATTCTAAAGGGTTCTAAAACCCTAAATATGTCAAAGATTGTAAAGGAAAAAGAAGGCTATAAAAAGATCGATTTGGAATTGTTTTATGTTGTTAATTATGACATAGAGTGTAATAGAAGTGAGAATACTTGTATGATAGAGGATAAATTTAATCACAATAGAGGTTAGAAATATTAAGCAAGGAAAGAGGATTAGAAAAGATCAATCATAGGAGGTGATACAAAATAATGAGTAGAAGAGAGATATAATCAAGAAAACTAAGTTTCTATCACATAGATCATTGTTGCTACTTATTTATCATTGTAGTAGTTTTAAATCCTTGTAAAAGGTAGACCTAACAGTCTATTGTAAATCACATAACCAAGTACACACTTAAAGAGTGTTGTAAAAATTCTTGTGAAACATGGATCTAATTGATCTTATTTTATACTCCTAATAGAGTACATTGTGAATCATTATAACCTTAGGTGGTATTGATGATAACACACCCATTGAATCTCCTTTCATAGCTATTTTAGGTATAACATGGTATTTAGGTGGAGGACAAGTGTCACTATTCACCAATTGAATATTTCTTACCTCTTCTTCTTGATTCTTTGTCACTGATGATGATGATGATGCCATTTTCACATTTATGGTTTTGAAATATTTTCATTCAAAACAACTCAGCACAACTATTGATCAATACTTGATCACACTTCAACAACAAATTTTCTCTAAATCACCTTAAGATTTTCTTCACAAATTGCTCAAATCGCTCCGTGCTCTCAAAATTAGAATGTAAGATGTGTAAAATACCTTCAAATTCTTGATATAGACCTTCATTCATTCAAATTAGGGTTCTCATAAATGTTATGTCTTCTATTAGGTGGAATCTTGCTATCTCATTCATCATTAATCTGCTGAATTTGGTCTTCATTACACAACTTGGCCAATACCACCTAATTCGTCCTATACATTAGTTTAGTCATTTGGGATACTCAGTCTATATTGTAATACTTGATCAATATAGACAAAAAATATTGATGCTTGACACCCAAGATGTAAATAACTCTATTGCAGTATTCTTTCCATAGATTTGTTTTAATACATCTTGTCCTATGTAGATATGACCTTTGGTACATTTTATGTTAGGAAATGTTGTAAGGTAAGTCATTAAATATATAGTTCCTTACATACCTTCCTTGATCAGTTTGAGGTGGTGTGATCACCTTCTCCATTGAATTGGGTGATCTTGACTTCATTTGTTCCATTGCTTTCAGCTTCTAATTTTTTCTTCCAAGTTTTATTCATCTCCTTTTTTTCAACATCCACTTTGTCTTTACTTTTATTTTATTCATTTTTTGGTATAGGTGCTTGGGTCTTGCATTTCTTGCTCACGTGTCCAACCTTGTGACAACTAGAACAAACTTTCTTAGGTGCATTGTTCTACCTTTTGGTTGTCCAATTAGACTTTGCTTGTGATCTATATTCATGTGCTCTATGTCCATACTTTTGACAATTGTATAAATATCCTTTAAATTTAGTTGCAATAGGTATATTTTCCATCTTTGATCTACACTCATGTACTTGATGTCCTTACTTCTTGCAATAAAACCATTTACCAATAAACTTTGGTTTAGGGTTTTGCATATTAGTCTTGCTTCTACAAATTTTTGCAGTATGTCCAAGTTTACCACAATGATAGCATGTAGGTTTTCCTTTTGATTTTTGATTTCTTAGCTCTCCACTCTTAGATGATTCTCCTTCTTTAGTAGATGAATGTTTCTTTGTATGCCCTAATCCAAAGGCGTTACTAGATGACCTAGGTGATCTCATTAGTTCTTTGCAATATTTTATTGTTTCACTAGGCGTGTTCATCCTTTCCACAAGTTATTTCTTAGATCTTAAATCATTCCTTGGTAGGTTACTTTGTGATCTTAGATTTTCTATCTCTGTGTCTTCCCTGTTTAGTTCCTAATTTTCAAGTGTTTTTTGATTCATCATGTCTAGATGATTATTTGTAATCTTTTGTATATCAAATGACCTTTCTTCAAATCTTATAGCTATTTTTCGTTTGTCTTCTTTAGCCATAAATTTTTCTTCTTTATCTTTCTTCTTTTGTTAGGTCACTTCACATAGCCTTACTAATTGGATTTTATGTTCTCTTTTCAATCCTCTCACTTCTTTATTCAGAATATTGTTCTTCTCCAATAGATCTATAATGGTCGCATCACTTTCACTGGAACTTCTATCATCAAGAAATCCTCATGTATCAGCTTCTTGATAAAGTGTATCATTCTATTGAATGGCCATATCCTTTCTCTTTCTTAAGGATCTCCTCAATTCCTCTCTTGTTTCTTCAAGCTATTGAAGTATGAGTTGGATGTCAATCATTTGATTGTCAATAATCTTTCCCAATTTGTAATCCCCCATCTCAAAGATCTGAACTCTTGAGTTGTTATACTTCTTTTAAGAGAACTATTCTTTGATACCAATTGTTGAAATTTTATTGGGAACCTGAGATACTAAGAGGGAGGGGTAAATCAAGATATATATAAACAATTATTCTTCAAAACAATTTGACAGTATTCACCCTGTTAACCATCTCATATCTAACTTATGCATAACATAACTTGAAATATTAAATGTTGAAATAAATCTAACTATGAATCACATCCATGAAATGTAAACACATAACACAAAATATTTTTGTAACCTAGAAACCCTCCAAGGTGAAGGTAAAAATAGGATGGGGGTGACACCCATAAATCTTCACTACTACACTAACAAAGTTAGCCCATTAGGATAAAAATTTGATCACTTCTAATGATCTACCTTGTGAGGGGTTTTCCTTGTTAAGAGATTTACAAGACTATCAGGTCTACCTTGATTAAAGGATTTAACATTGACAATGGAGTAAGGACTCTATTAAGATATTTACAAAGGTCTATTAAAACTACTCTATTAAGAGGTTTACCCTAATTCAATCTATGAAAATGGATTTAGTACCTAATCCTTCGATCTGTAATTATAATTACTGACTATAGATCTCCTTCTTCCAATCTTTGATATGATCTCTTATTTGATATATCTTTATTTTTTCCTTCACTACTTCATTAGATCACTAACTTTGTTGCTTCATAACTTTCATTTACAGCCTCCAAAACCTAACTCCTTTGCATAATACTTTGCTTCCTTCATATCTTATATTCATCATATCAAAATAGGGTCTAGATCTACCTATTTAAAGACATCTATAGAGTCTTCTAGCCATTTCCCTTTTTTTGCCTCTTCATTTGATTGGTTTTCCTCCCTTCATGGGGATTGGTGATCCACGTCAAAATGTGTAACAACTATTGTAACAAAATCTATGATCATTAATCATTGTTTACATGTCAGCTCAAAATAGTTTACCTCAAAGTTTGTACCATGTCAGACATTTTTGTTCATTCTGTGTTGCTCAGTACATACTATCTGTAATGCTTGCTTGCAACTATTCTTCCTATTATTTCTTATCCTTAACTGACTCATCTCTTTTGCATAACTTGGTATCTATATGCATTTCCTTCTCAACATTCATTAAACTTGACTTTTATGGAAGTATGCAACCAAATAATTTCCCATCTCCTATAGATCTTGGCATATGCATGATTATTTACAAGTCTTTACATGATTCAGCCTATATAGAGTAACTTGGTCATAGTGATGACCGACTGAATCTGCCTTATATATGACTAAGTTTTTGAGACTAATAGACAAAAAAACTTAGAGAGAGCAACAATCCATAAGCATAAAACTATTCCAAGGACTCCACAAGAAGATAGAGTGGCTGAATTCATGAACAAGACAAAAATGGAGTGTATAAGGCCCCTTCTTTAGTCCCTTATTATAAACCCTAAATGTTATGGATATGATTGAAAGATAAGAAAAATTTAGGGATGTAGAGTGTTATGTTACAATCATATTAGTTTGATATGTTGAGACCTTATTGAATCAAGGCTCGAGATGTCACAGCACTAGCCCTAGAACTATGTGGAGGACTTCATAATATCTTATGCTCTATTAGGATGATTCAACACTCATCCTTATGAGAGGAAGTTTTTATTATAATTTGATAAGTTTTTGCATGATATGATTAAGTATGATGTGTACTTAATGAGTCAATTATTGTGTGAGTAATTGGAAGATAAACCAATATTTTGATGTTCTAGTATGATAGATTATATTGATTAATGGAATGTAATGGTTGTATCCAATGATGGATTTGGACCTATGTTGACATGATTATGCAAGCATCTTGATTACATGACATAATTGATTTTAAGGAAATACACCTTATGATGTGTTATCTTATAATGATAATGAGATACTATTAGTAATTTCACTATATTTAATCAAATTGAAAAGATATATACTAGTGATTTATATTATTCCTCTAGTTGTGACATTTAAATTTGATGATTTTTGTTCATTATATGTACTTGGACCTAATTTACATGTTAAGTGATTTAATAGTTATGGATTCAATATTTCATTACTATGATAGAAAATGGATTATGAGGGTACTCATAATGTTATTTTAGTGATGTTAAGTAGATATTTATGTTGGTATGCAGATTTTGAATATTCTATATGAAAATGATTAGAAAGGAATGTTAATTATGATAAGTGAAAATGCCAGCCAATGGGAATTGTGTAATATCAATTTATCATGCACAAATATACATGTATTTATGTATTATTTTCATTTGACTACTAATGCACGAGTTTAGTGTGTAGGAAATTGAACCATGGAATATAATCGAGGAAACAAGGTTCAAACTTATGTGAACATGGTATAGCCAAGGTGAATCTTTGGAAGATTCAAAACCTTGTTGTTATGTGTTTATTTTGTAAATGTGAATTTGCATGTGCGTAATAGACTTAAATTCATGTGTGAGGCATGTCGTTGTGATATGTAATGTGTTTTAATGTGTCACTTGACACTAGTAATTGTCATTTGTAGATGACATGTCATTTAGGGTTTTGGGTATGAGGTCACTTAACCTTAATATAATCCCCATTAAATATTAAGTGAACCCACTTGGGAGAGTGTTGAGATGGGTCACCATCATGTTTAATTTCGAATTAAAACTTCATAAGGATTTTAGAGGACCTAAATGTGGTCCCAAAGTTCTATTTTTGTGAAAATAAGTCACCCACATGATAGTATAATGTGTTAGGGGTCTAAATTTAACCATTTAAGTGCCTAGCAACTTAGGAGACCCTTTAAACAATGCATTATTTAACCATTTCGAAAAAGGATTTTCCCCATGATTATACCCTCACATTTCCACTTAGTCAAAGTTTTATTTTTGGTAGGGACAAGAGTGTAAGAGATAGTTGGCTTGATATTTTTGCGAAAAGTGTGATAGCGAATGAGCCTTTTAGAGGGCTTGTAACAAACTAGTAGGTTATTCACCCACTCTCTAATTTTAGAGACAAATAGGATTACTAGAGGAGGAAGCTAAGGGAGCTCTTAAACAACTATCATTTGTCATTTTCTTGGATTCAAGGTTGGTGCCCATGCCATAGTTTCTCATTGAAGCTTGCATTATGGTTTTTAATCTATGTTCATGGGGAAATCTAATTGTACATTGTGTGTTGATATGTAAATTTTGTGGTGTGTTATTTGTTGCATTTTTTTCCTTTGATTTTCCTTTTTTTTGCAATGAATGTTATTTTTGGGTGTGAATACTTCACTCACCCTTGGGAGGGAAGAGAATCCATGGGTTAAGGGGTTAGTTGTGCTCAACATTTTATTTGAGAAACTCTCTTCTTGGAAGATAAATATTCACATGGAGTATGGGCTCCATTGAAGCCATATGCATTTCTATTGTGTTATGAGAGGTATAATTGAAGTGGTGTAAAGAGAAGTACATTATGAATGAGCCTTTTTGAGGCATGTTGCAATTTCAAAATTGTGTGTTTCATATAGATATGGCATTCTCCTCTTTGGAGAGCCCACCTTCACCCAATATTCATGATTCCATATGTGAATCATTGTGAAATCCTTAGATGGGGTTGTAGAATTTTGTGTTGTGATGTCCATGCATTGTGAGTTTGATTTCTTGTAAAAAATTTGTGCCTTGATTCCCCTAGATTGGTGGGTTGCCTCATAGAGGCCTAGGATGGGAGGTGAGCCTCCATGGTTCTTTTATAAAACATTTTTGTAGGTTTTGTGTTCATCGAATCCAAGAAAGAAGTTTGGTGTCACCCCATGTGTTGATGAAACAAGGAATGGGATATGTCATTAAGTAATGCATTTGAAAGGGTGAAATATTCCTCTATGATATTGAATATTTCTTTGTAAAGATGAACCCTTCATTTAAGTCTTTTGTGTATTGTATTGTGAAAATGAGATCTAAATTTTTTGGTTATTGTTTTGAAGAATGAATCCATGAAGGAAATGAAGAAATTTAGATGTTATCATATGTATTGTATTGCAAGATTCAATGTCATTCATTTATTTGCATTAAAATGGAAAGACTAACTTATCATAATAGTCACTAATGGAATATAAAGATATTCATTTAAAAGGATAGTCATTTCTTTTGGATGCTTAAGTAATGAACATGTAAATGTAGAATTGTTGTCATCATGAATCATAAATCAATACCTTTTAAAGATTTTTCAATAAGGAATATCATTTTAAGTTCTCTAACTAATAGGAATGATAAATCCATTAGTTCTTAATTGATTTTTCTTCAAATACAATTCATGTATTAAATTTTTTGTTTAAGTGAATTTAAAATTAGATACATTAAACTAGGCAATAACAATGGAATATGGAAGTGCCATCAAATCACCATCAAAGGAATACTCATAACCTTATAGTTGAGTAGAGGGGAGAGATCAAATCAATCAAAAAACATAAACCGCCATGAGAAGATAAGCATGTACATGCTTATTAGCTCCCTAGATTTTATATGGGAAGTGGGAAATAATCCCCCTCCCTATAACAGACCAATAAAATAGTCATAGAAAATATTCTCTAACTATTAAACTAAAAATGCATAAACCTAGTATACATTAAACTCTAAAGGAAAATTAATACAACTTAAAATATTAAGGACTATTCCTAAAAGCTTCCCTGAAAAGGGTCACATGACCCTTGGGAGAGGACATCCGTGTCTTAATCATAATAGTTATAAAATACAAAACAATAAAAAAATATATACCGACCCCCATAAGGAATTGACCCCATCCTTAAAAAAATAAACAAAACAAAAGGGAACTTATCTCGAATGCCTTTACCAAGGCACATCCCCTTTTAAAATCCATATACCAAGATTTGAAAAAGGCATGTGAATTGATTGGACCAAGATCAATACATGACCCCACCTTTTCCTTGGATGGTCGTTGCTCATTTACCTTGCCAGGCTACCACCCTAGCACATAGGGTTTTATTGGGAGTAGGGAATATGTGGGGTTAGAAGTGCTAGGAATCTAGGGAAGGCCATGTAGGAATGGGGTTAGGAACTATGAAAGGAGTAGATAGTATTGAATTTAGTTAGGGGTGTTAGTAAGTAGTAAATGAGAGTGATTAGTAATTAGAATAGTTATCAAACTGGATAGGAGTGATTGTCATATATTAGATAGATATATATAGGTGGCATGTCTTATGGGTAGCATATTCTATGACATAGTAATATAGTATATGTTAGGTAGGGATTAGAGTATAAATCTTTAAAGTAATAGTAATATAGCTTAGTAGTGGATAGTAAATAAATAGGTATAGTTGGTTAGTAATGTGTTAATAATAGTTTAGGGTAATATATAATAATATATTAGAAATGGATATATATATATATATATATATATATATATATATAACATTATGCTATGTTAGTTATATATTGTATTTGAAGAAGTAGGTTATATACATATATCATACATTTGATATATATGCACCTAATATTTATATAAATAATTCACCTAACAATTTATAGTCAATGCACTTAATATATAGAATGTATTGGAATCATTATAGGTTATTTAATGTATCTTTAATCCATAGTACATGTTACTCTTAATATAGGTTAGAACCTTAATTGTGAAAATAAAATAAAATTGAGTATTTTAATGAGATATGTTATTAAGGACAAAAGGGAGAATATGTATTATGTAGATTATTAGTGGTGAATAACCTATAGTTTGGGAATTAAATCATAATAATACACATTATGTAAGTTAGTTAATGCTCAATATACGAGGGTAAGTAGGAACAAGTGGTCTTATAATAGACATGACTATTGAAATATAAACATAGAAATGAATAGTAAATGTCATTAGTAAATGTGATTATTACGAGATAGAAATATAGTAATTAGGTCAAATAAATGGTAAATGGAAGGGAGTTAAATTACTTGAGTTTAATCAACAAGAATAACCCTTATTCCAACCCTCATCATGATTCTTATACATTGATAACAAGGATAACATATATCGTGACCCTACCCTAGATATAAAAAATTCAATGATCATACCTAGTAGAATGTCACGAATTGACAGCTAGTAAACCCCAATATCTACTAACTTTGAGAACTTAGAAGATTTGATATTCTCTTCACCTAATTAATGATGTTGTATCAACCAAAACTACTCCCTAGATTTCTGATGCCCAATAAGGATCACTTGGGTTAGAGGATTGAAAGTATGTTGTAACTTTATTAACATAATTTTTAGGTAACCCAAACACTTGGCCATTAAATAAACTAATTTACAATGTATAGTCTCTTATGAGTGATTCCTAAGTGTTATCATCCAAAAAATCTATAGTTGTGTTTTTGTCCTATAAATTTTAGGCATGACAAAGCGTGCAAGGAGCATAAGGTTGCATAAGATAGCCTTAAACATGTAGGATGAGGCTATCAATAGTATTTTACATTTTATTAATAGAGGTTCCTCTACTCCTTTGGGTTGTGGTGTTCTAGAGGAAGCATGGACTGGTAAAAAAGCAAGTTCTTATTTTCTCAAAACCTTCAGTTGTGAAGTATTTGCACATACAGATTTTGAAAATACAACCAATATGGAAGTGATATCTAAGAAATGTATATTTGTTGGATATGGTATTGATGAATTTGGTTATATGATTTGGGATTTTTAAAATCATAAAATTGTAAGAAGTGGGAATGTCATATTCAATGAGAAAGTGTTATACAAAGATATGTTGTAGCGGCATGAGAAGAAAGAAAATGATTATTTAGTGTTGGATAATACTCAAGAGGATGATGTTCTAGCATTCCCTCATGTTGCACAACAACTGCAACAACAAATACCACACACCCCAATGAATGATAGACGGTCAACAAGGCTAAGTAGACCTCCAAAAAGATTTCTCCCTCTTTGTATTCTATTTTATTAACAAATGTTGGTGAACCTAAACATTATGATGAAGTTGTGCAAGTGGATAAGAGGGAGTCTGCAATGACAAAAGAAATGGACTCCTTGATAAAAATTAAGCTTATAATTAATGTAAGTTACCTTCAGGTAAAAGGGCTTTACAAAATAAATGGGTTTACAAGTTGAAAGAAGAGGATGGGGGTAAGAAAATATTTTAAGCTAAGTTAGTTGTAAAATTATTTGCACACAAAAAGGGTATTGATTTTGATGAGATATTTTCTTTTGTTATTAAAATGACTTCTATTCACACTATTTCAAGTATTGTGACTACTGAATATTTTCATTTGGATTAAATGGTGTTAAAATAGCTTGTTTTCATGGTGATTTGGATGAAGAGATATGTATGGCACATCCACAGGGATTTGTGGTCAAAGGTAAGGAGAATGTGGTGTGCAGATTTATAAAAAAAAATTATATGGTTTGAAGCAAGAATCTTAGCAATGGTACCTTAAATTTGATAGTTTTTTGCATGACCATGGATACACTAGGTGTCACTTAGGTCATAGTGTTTATTTTAAGAGTTTAAACAATGACAACTACACTATTTTATGCTTATATGTTGATGATATGATTTTAGTTGGGTCATATTATGAGGTTAAAACAAAAATTACCTCATTCATTTGATATGAAGAATTTGGGGGCAGCAAAAGAATCCTTGGTATGAAAAATTGCAAAGATGGGAAGAATAGAAAATTGGCATTTTCTCAAGTTGATTATATTGAGAAGGTTTTGCAACATTTCTCTATGGAGAATGCCAAATTTTTCAATACAGCTTTGCATGGTCATTTAAAATTGACTATGGAGATGTGTCCAAAGAAATAAGAAGAGGAGGATAATATGTCCAAGGTACCTTATGCGTAACTTGTAGGGAGCTTAATGTATTCTATGGTATATACTAGGCCAAATATTGCACATGTAGTGGGAGATGTTAGCAGGTATATGAGTCACACTAGGATTGAGTATTAGAGTATAGTCAAATGGATTCTCACATATTTGAGAGGAACATCTAGTAAGTGTTTACATTTTGGGGGCTCTACTACTGATTTACAAGGCTATGTTGACTCATATTTGGTATAGTATCTTGATAGAAGGTGGAGTACTATATGTTATCTATTTACTATTGGTGGGATAGTAGTGAGATGGGTTTCTTGGTTACAGAATGTGAATGTTTTATCCACTAAAGAGGTAGAGTATATATCTACTATAGAGGTAGCTAAGGAGATGATATAGATTTAATTATTCATAAAAGAATTGGGGCACCCACAGATGGATAATTATTTGTTTATGGATTTCTAGAGTTCCATTCAGCTTGCAAAGAATTATACTCTACATTTAGAGACAAAATACATATAGTTATGATACCATTTCATTTGGCTAGTTTTGGATGATGGTCAGTCAAAGTTGGACAAGATACATACTGATGATAATCTAGTAGATATGTTTACAAAGGTAGTAACAAGGGAGAAATTGAAATCCTCTTCAACTTTGGTTGGTCTTCTAGACCGAATAGTATAAAGCAATAGCTAAGTCCAATGTGGTTTGATCTAGTGGGAGCCCAATGTGGGAGTTTTATTATGACAAGGTTAGTCTCAAAGTGGGAGGTGGCTTAGTTTGGAGCCTAATCAGTCCCTAAGTGGGAGATTACATATATGAGGTGACTAACTAGGGAAGTATTATACACTTTTCATAAACTCTTTGGACCAAAAAAAATTGGTTGACTCTTTGATGATTTTTTAGCTCACTCATCAACCATTCCCAAGGTTTACTTGTCAAGTGTTTTTAGGTTAACTTGTCAAAATTATCTAGCCCTATTATTGTAAGCAAAAAAATCTTGTATAAAGTGGCTTAGGGTTAGGGATCTCACTATGTGTGATGAGATAGTATCTTCTTGTGGCAATATTTATCTATAAGGGATTACATATTGTGATTAGGTTACAATCACTAGACAATAAAAATATTGGACTCATTGTTTGGTGGACATGGTCTAGGAATTAGGTGAACTATGTTAAATCTGTGTGTCTTGTGTTCTCTTTTGTGTGCTTTATTATTTTCTAATATTGGATATATTTGCATGTAATTATTATTTTGGTTTTGTTAATCCTAACACCAAGTGTGACTATACACCTCTTGGTAAACCCCTAGAAGTGGTCTCCAAGATACTTCTTCAAGATCAAATCATCGGTCCTCTATATAACTCTCGACCATATGATCCAAAACCTAGACCCAAATGATGGAATGATGTTGATTACTATGAATACCATCATAAAAAGGGTCACAAAATTAACAACTACATACAAATGAGAGACAAGATTTAGGATCTAAACAATGATGGTTAGGTATTTATTGGAGGAAATAACAAAAACTCTAATCACAAAGTGTTTAAAAAACCATTCCCTTCATATAAAAAGGGTGAGGCATCTAAACTAAAGAACAACACAAACGTCAACTATATATGCTCCAATTATGACAATGTAATCAACGTGGTTGAACCAAATAGAATCTAAATACTACAATATCATAATCATAAAGGGGAAAATCAACAACATGATAAAACCAAAAACCCCCTTCATCCTTAAAGGAGTTAAATCCTCTATCCTTGATCAAGGAAATCTCAATCTTGTGAAAATGTTGTTACACAGTATTGTGCAAAACTAGTACTCAAGGGTCATGTACCTTCCACATCTAAACAAGAAAAAATAAAGGACAAGCCTATTGTTGGCACTACCAGCAAGAACTCAAAACTAGAATAATCTTCTAGCATAGCCAAAAATAGCATCTTGGACCAACTACAACAAACCAATGCTCAAATCACAATATTTGAACTACTAAAAATATTTATTTCTTGTAGGGAGATCCTTGACAAATCCGTCCCTGAGTCAAGCATGCCAAAATACTTAGATCTTGATTGATTTCAATCCATGGTGGGTCATCTAAATTTTCCACACTATTTTTTCTTGTCCAGGGAGGATGATAACTCTTTGAGTCATCCTCGCAATCAAATTTTGCATATTGACATCATGGTCCATAAGATGTGTGTCTGTCATGTACATATAGATGGAGGTATTAGTCTTAACATCTATTCCACCAATCAGTTAACTCAACTTGGCTATGATGAGGAATCAATTGATCCTTATAGAAGAATTGCCATAAAATCATATGAAAAAGAAGAAGAAAATCCAAGGGATTTGTTCTACTACCCATCAAAGTGGTACCTATAGAGAGAGATGTCATATGCTAAGTTCTTGAGATACATTTGGTATACAACATACTACTGGGTAGACCTTGGATACATGAGATGCAAGTAGTTCCTTCCACATACCATCAATACATAAAATACCAACTAATGTCAACTATATATGAAATGCACTCACTCAAGATGCAAATAGCTTTGTACCAATAAATAGAGAGGCTACCAAACACCATGTCAAAAAGATGAAAGACATGGAAAAGTATCTCAAGTTGAAAGACATAGAAAAGTCTCTCAAACTAAAAGATTATAGCATGGGAGAATAAAAGATAGAACTTGTACTATCTTTGAAATCACTCGCACCATCTCCCTAATACTATGGGGAGCCTTCTAAAGAAATGAATCCTTCTTCTATAGTGCCTAAAATTTTTCATAATAGAACTTTTGTATAGGTAACCATACCACTTGAAGATGAGAATAAGGATAAAGCCATTTCATCTTGGATATAAAGAGGAGAAGACATAGCTGACACTAAAATTCAAACTTGTGAAATAACTCCTAAAATATATGGGTGAGACCTTAAGCTAATGAAAAGACTAGGCTACAAAGGAAATGATACTTTAGGATGAAACAATAAAAGCTTGATCAACCTAATTAAAGCTAGATTTAGAAGACCTCGGGATACAACAAGTCTAGGCTTTAAGGAAACCCCATTTCACCTAGGGATAAAAAGGTTCATGCCAAAACTAGATAGTCCACCTAAAATTGAGGATCAATCAAAAAGAAAACTCAAAAAAAGATGATACTTTTCTTTACCCTATTCCAATAGAATTTGCCACACTATTTGCAAATCTCGATGACTTCATCCCATGAGTCAGTACTACTAAAATTGATAGTGATTTTGATAAAACTACTTATGTCACTCCTTCAATACAAGAGTCGGTAAGAGAGATTCAAATTGAGAACCTAGATACCAAAGTGAACTATATAGACCTACAATTTTGGAATAAGGTGAATTGTATAAACTTATGTTAAAAGAGTTGAACAAGATCGAGAGAAGAGAATGGATACCCACAACTATAGGGGAATAATTCAATCTACCTCTATGTAGTATTGATTCTCATGGGTATGAATTTGACTCTCTATCTTATGTGACTATTGATAGAGAGGTCGACTTGATTTATACATATGAAACTCATATTGAAGTTGGAGAGGGGTCTAGGGTTAGGTCTGACGAGTCCAGTTCTATTAATTCCAACTTTCTTCTCCAAATATCATTAGGAATTAGAGGGAATTAAACATGTCTATGGATTATATTTCTTTAGGAATTAACTTATTATTCCATTTTTTGATGATTATATCATGAATATTAGAAAAGTCCCAACATTCTAAAATGACTATACTCTTTCCTGCTACCTAAACACTATTTAACTTGTGATGTCCTCCACCATCAAAAAAAGTGTGAACATGATAGAAGTTGATATAAATGTGTCAGTCGCACAATTAAAAAGAAAAAGAACAAGTGCTCTGATGGTGAAAACCACATCATGGTAGTATTAGAGTTAAAAATAACAAAAATAAAAGATGCATCTAGGGTGAAAACATCTCTAAGGTGCATAAACATGGTATATTTAATGCTCTTACAAGTCATTTCTAAGAAAGATCATCTATGCTAATATAAATGACATAGTCAATGAACTTGGTTGCTAAAGAAAATCCTTAGATCTTACAATTTGCACAGTCATTGTTAGTTGAAGAGAAAGAATAGTTCAGAACATTCGTCTAGGAAAATAAAATAAACTTCACATGGACATATTCTACTATACTAGGTCTAGGCCATGATCTCATAATGCATCATTTTTCATTGCACCATGTGTGAAGCTTATAAAATAGAAACTCCAAAAGATGCATCCATATATTGCACTCATCAAATTTGAACTAGATAAACTCCTAAAAGATGGAATCATACATTGAATGGATCTCCGGCATAGTGTCATTTTCTAAACTTGTCAAATCTATAAGAGTATGCATGAATTTTTTAGACTTAAGAAATGCATGTTCAAAGGATTACTATATATTACCCAACATTGACATGATAGTGAATATTATAGCTATATATGAAATGTAATCATTGATGGATGGTTTCTCTGGGTACAACCAGATCAAAATTTCACCATAGGATTAGGATAAAATAGCTTTCACATGTACTTCGGGTACATTCTATTAGAATGTAAAGCCATTTGGTTTGAAGAATGCTAGAGCCATATATGAGTGTGTAGTAACAAAAATCTTTCATGACATGATGCACAAAATTGTGGAAGACTATGCTAATGACACACTGGCTAAGAGTATGCAAAGGAAAACTTATCTCAAGGACTTAGGCACAATCTTGGACTGCATGGAACAATTTAGTCTTAGACTAAATCATAAAAAATTCATGTTTGGAGTCACATCAAGAAAATTACTGGGGTACATTATTTCAACCAAAGACATCAAGGTGGATCCCAAGAAATTTTAGGCCATGATGGAAATACCACTACCTCAGAATATAATCCAAATGAGAGGACTATAGGGAAGACTCCAATCTATTCACTGATTCATTTTATAGCTAGTAGATAAGTCACAACCATTCAAAAATACTTTTCATAAGGGTGTGACATACAAATGGAATGAGGAGTGTGACAAAATATTAACTCAAATAAAATAGTACATTTCCAACCCACCTATATTTATGCCTCCTATTGAGGGGATTCATCTAAACTTGTATATCTCAGTGACAAACACATCCTTGGGCATTCTACTGGTGATAGGATATCAAAACAAGAATGAGAGGGTCATATATATTGCATTAATCTAACACCAGTCTCCTATGAAATGAAATACAATATCATTGATAAATCATACTAGGTAGTTGTCTTCCCTTTCTAGAATCTTAGGCACTACATGTTGGCTCATTCTACAAAGCTAGTTACAAAGATTGATCTAAAAAAATATCTATTAAGCAAAGAAACATTGAGAAGGAGACTAGAAAAATGGGTAATGATACTGAGTGATTTTAACATCAAATATATGGATAGGAAGGATATTAAATGGAAATCAATCACTGATCATCTAGAAGAAGCATCATTACAGAATCATCAACCTAAGAGCATCAAATTTCTCGATGATTCTATACTACTTATTAGACAACAAACATGGAAAATGTTCTTCAATGGTTCATTTACACAATAGTGATCTAGTTCTATAATAATGTTTGTCACATCACAAAGATACTCTCTACCTAATGCATACACGATTCTCTTCCCTTATACAAATTAGATTGCTAAATATGAAGCTTTAATAAATAGGATGAAAATGTCACTGAATGGTGGGTAGATGAACTAAATATCTGTGGAGACTCACAGTTGGTGATCAATCAAGTAAAAAAGATCTACCAAACAAAAGATGAGAAATTTTTACCCTACAAAAGAATGGTAGATGACATGAAAAAGTACTTTTCATATGTCACCTTCTATTAGATTCCTCAAGAAGAGAAAAAGGAAGTTGATGTGACAGCTACTCTAGCTTCTATGCTTTGAATGCCATAAAATGACTTTTGATATGAGTTCCTAGTGGATACATTATACTTCCCTTCCTACGACTCTCCTCAATCCCAAATTTTTTCTTTTGGACAAGACTCAACCCACTACCACCATATTTACTCTTACTTGTATAACCAGACTATTTATGTAACTCTAACTAAGAATAAAAAGAATCACCTTATCCACAATGCTCTAGGATATGTCATCATAGAAAATGAGCTATATAGAAGGGTTTTGGACAATACCCTCCTTAGGTCTTTAGAACTCGATGGGTCCAAGTATCGATTAGCTAAGGTACACAAGCGAATATGTGGATCGCACTCAAATGGCATGATGCTAGCTCAAAAGATTATTAGAGCTAGTTACTACTGTATGCACCCTAAAATAGTTGCCTAGACTATGGGCCCCTATTAATCAATTTATCAGATTTCCTGAATCAATGCATTGCAATATTTAATTAAATCAATTCAAATCAATTTCCTTGATCAAATTGTAATTAATTTTATTATTTCAATGTTTCCTAAGGTTTGATCATCTTATTCTAAGTCTTATTTAATTAAAAGAAACCATCTCTTTTAATTAAATAATTAATCCATATTTAATTAATTAAGAGAAAAATGACTCTTTTAATTTAATTAAATATTTCCTATTTAATTAAAAGAACTTGCTCCCTTGTAATTAAATAAAATCCCACTTGAAAAGGAAATAAATTAAATAAATAATAATAATAATAAATTTCTCTACACTTAAATGCACATATCTCTAAGTGGGATTCCTCTTTTTCCTCTTTCCACTTTCTTCTCAAACACTCCTCTTTTCTCATTGGTGGAACTTTGTCTCACATGGATCAAACTCTATTATCCCATATTGGTTGTGAGAAGCCTCCCACCTCCACATTTTCCTTTATAAGGAGCCCTCTCCTTCTCATTTTCATATAGGATATACAAAGGGAGATATAGAGAAAATAGTTCGTTGCTATAGTATTGTTATGCTACAGGTTTAGAGAGTGATTTTGGAGAAAGAGTTTGAGCCTTAGAGTTTGGACATTGGAGCTTCATTGCAACTTATCTCTTCTTGTCTTATTCTCTCTTGAATCCATGGCTTTCTTCATGAGGTTTCATCCTTGCATTTTCATATTATCTTAGAGTCATATTTTTTGTCATAGATTAATATTGCATTGTTATTTCCTTTCATAGCTAAGATTTATTTTTCTTGCATTGTTTTGCATTGTTATCATTTAGATTATCTTGCATCTTCATTTGTATTCATATTTTGATATTTAAATCTCTCATTTTATGGTGTACTTGCATGGGCACAAATTAGGTCAAACTAAGGGCCTCCATTACAAACCCTTGCACTCCATGCATAGAGAGCTATGAGCTGCCATTCAAGACCTCATTCTTGAGCAATCTTGGATACAATGACTCATAGAAGTGTGCTCACATTTTAGGCATACATCTTTAGTTCCCACCATGTGGCAACCCACCTTTACTTTTTGCTTTTAGATATTTTTGGAGCTAACCCCCTTATGTGGATTTGTTTGGAGACAAAAAACTCTAGATCTTAAAGATTTGATCATACCTCCCAAATGGCTTGGTGTTTTGGTGTGAAGTTTTTTTTTGTAGGGTGGCGACATATTAGAGAATCTTTAGTGAAATTGTCAATTTTTTTTTAGGTATTTTTAATTTTTACAATTTTTTATAATTTTTTCTTGATTTTTTATGAAAAAAAAATTTAGGGTACAAATCAGCAATTTTTCTAGAAAAGTCTATATTTTTAGAAAGGTCTCTGAATTATAAATAGGGTTGTTTCTTTGTGTTTTTATTTTAGAGATCATATTAAGTCTCAATAATTCAATTTACAAAAATTGGTCTATTTTGACAAAATGGCTCTCTAGGGCACAAATGATAAGATGTTTTCAAAATTATAACATTTTTGGAAATCTCTCTAATTTTTGATAGGGGTCTCTTTTTTATATTTAGGGTTTTGGATTCGAATTTGTATCATATTGGTCCAATCTTGTTGACTAGGTCAACAATCAATATTTAAAAAGGGCATTTAATGAATAGTTTGCATTTAATTTTCCCATGGATCAATGCATGATGTGAGCTTAAATCATTTGGGTTATTTTTTGGTTATTATTACTCTTAAAAATTATATTTTTAGATCTAACCCTAGTTTTGTATAAGTTGGATATATATATTTCATATCTTGTGTTTGCTTGTTTTGCTTGTTGCTTTGTTCATTGCGAGTGAGTGTTCAAGCATAAATGAAAAGTACACTAGAGAAAAGATGCATTGCAAGGATTACCAGGTATTTTTTTGGATCTCTATAAAATTTGGATTTGGAAGTAAAATGAACCCTCTCATGTGTTTGGCTTTAATGTTTTTACATTCTTTCATAGAGTCACACTTCATTTGGTGCTCTAAAATTGGATCTAGATTTACTTTCACGCATATGTATTCTTAAGGGAATGTGCTTCATTTTATTTCCTTACATGTGAAGCTCTTCTCAATGATAGATCCTCTTGTAGGTAGGGAAGGATATTCATTATTATCTCACTATTTTGCTTGGATTTGTCCTTAACATCCATTAGTACTTTCTCTTTTGAGATTGGTGGTGTTTGTTGTTGGCTTTTCCAAAATATTGGTGAGGTAATTTCAAATTAGCATGTCAAAGAATCTTCTTTGCTATGTTTGGGTAAGGTTAAGAGGCTAGAGGAGTATGCTCTATTCCCTTTTGGGCACATTAAAAACTTGGAACCCTTGAATCCAAACCAAGTCCTCATGTGGTACAACTTTGTGAGTCTCCCTTGATTAGAGAGGGTTAATCATAGTGGACATTCTCTTTATTGGGTCAACCACATGGATGGAACCTCAAGTGGTAATAGCCATTTTTGACATAGTAGTATCAACTACTATATAAATATCCTTGTGGAGTAAATCCTCACACATGTAGTCTTTTGTTGGGTTGTCGGATCTCCTCAGTATCTCCGATTGATTAAATTCTTGAAATATGTCAAAACCCTAGTGCACTGAGATTGGATTTTGCCCCCTCTAGATTGCAAAAGTTACAAAGTTGAACATTACTAAGAACTATAGTGCTACCAAATTTTATTTTCTAGAGGACTATGTGTGTGATTGGAAAACATTTTGATAATATACACAGTGGTGGTTCTAGAGACTAGATTGATACTACGACACTATTCTTGTTCATGTGCAAGGTTTCTTTGTCCCTTGCTCATTGTTTGAATATTTTTTCTTGAAAATCCTTATTTTTGTCTTGCGCGCCTAGTTCATGATTCAAAATTTATCACACCTAGTTAGATATTTAAAATGAATAAAATTTGAGTTCTTGAGTTGAGACTTTATGATCAAACTTCTTTTCTATCCTATTATTTTCAGTCTCCTTAGGTTGATTTGATTCAAATTAGGCTACTTACCCCATTGTTAGATGCTTGTTTGCACCTTGGATTATTGTGCTTTGACCCCTTGAATTAGTGATCTTTGAATTCACAAGTGACCTTGTTTGGAGTCGGTGAGTTAGAGACCGTCCTTGTTGAGAAAGATATACCTTTGGATTCTCTTATATTATGCTTGGAGAGTCTTAGTAATCTCTTGTCCATCCACTTTCAAAAAATTCAATTTTAATTATTTATAATTTGGGTAAATCATCTTCATGGTCCATATGTGCTAGGGTATTCACCCAAAGTTGTGGGCACCTCTGTGGTAGTGTTAGTTTATGCCTATTGAAAATTTTTATCTTATCACATCTCTTTTGGACAAGTGAGTTCTTTTACTATCCTAGTTTGGTACCAATGTTTCTTAGGGTTATCCTATCACCTAGTAACTTTTCTTTCATGCCAACTACAACAAGATATCAAGTAGATCAAGGAAAGAAACCTCAAGTCATCTTTAAACAATTATATTTGGTTCAAACTTGTCAAAGATGTAAGGGAAAAGAACCTGTGTTTGTTCAATTGCTTCAGAATATTCTAGAAGCTTTTTTTGACCCTAGTAGTGACCTTATTGAGTTGAGTACACCCTTAGCATCACCTCACTCAGATATGGATATGGATTTTACAATGGCTCCACAAAAGAAGAATCAAAGTGGTGAATACTATATTGACCTTTTGAGTGATGGTCCCACTCGTGAAAATAGGCCAACCTCATCCCATGTTGAGGATAGATATTTGGATGCACACCAAAGGGCTAAGAAAGGTAAGCATTATATCTATCAAGAAGAGAAATCCCAATATGATGATCATATTAGTGAGTCTTCTAGCACTTGTGTGAATGCAACATTTACTAGTAACTAGTTTAGATAGTCAAGACCATGTACAATTCTCATGACACCTTTAGGTTATGCGAGTGGCAGACTCAGAGTGCTTGACTGAGAGAAAAGCCCTTCTAGAAAAATAGGTTAAGAAGGAAGAACAATTTAGACACCTAAAGGAAGAAAGGAAAGTTATGATTGAGATAGAAAGGAAAGCCCATCAAGAAGCACAAGACCTTCTCATGTCTTCACAACTTGACAATAAATTCAACAATGTGCACATTGGTGGTAGAAACAACTCTCCTCCATCCACCCCTCCTAAGATTCCATGAAGTGGAAGACACTCAAGAACACCTTCATGATCTCCTATCCCTAGAGGAAGGAGAGCTTCAAGACATGATTATTATAGGAGACCAACACCTCTTAGAGTTTCAAGAAAACTTTCACAAGAAGCTCATCATGGTTCACAATATGGAGGTGGTAGCTCAAACTTTGACTACAATTCTTATTATTTCATGACTATGCAACCGGACCCACATTTTCAGAAACATATGGAAGCATATATGGACCAAAATAGAGATTCATTCTTTCAAAATTTAATCAACAAGGGTGCTAAGGTCCCTTATAAATTTGATGTAGAAAAAGAGATTCAAAAGCATGATCCCTCGATGAAAGAAGAAATTGGCCACTTGCAGAAACAACTGAAGCAAATATCAGCACCCAAGAGTTCTTTTTCACTTGATTCAGTTTGTCCTAATCCTTTTGAAAAGAGTTTTGACATGAAAGATTTTCCTAGAATAATTGAGATCCCCCAATATGACAAATATGATGGAAATGGGGATTTGAATGATCATGTGCATCAATTCTATACTATGAGTTTTGAGTTTCATCATGAGGACTCATACCTTATGAGATTATTTCCAAGGAGTCTTAAGGGTCAAGCAATGGAATGGTTTACCAATATAACTCCTCTTGTTAAGACATTCCCTAAGTTAATTTAGAGATTTTTTCAACACTTTGCATACAATCTTTCATGCTCTATCTCACTATTGGACTTATGTCACACAAAGCAAAATCAAGGAGAATCCTTTTTTACTTTCTTGCAAAGATGGAGATGAGAGTGCTCTCACTATTCTAGGACTATTCCTGAGAAAGAAAAGATTGAAATCCTCATTAGTAACATGGTTCTTGAGATGAAGTACAAAGTTAAGAAGATGGTTTTTGATTCCTTTGATACCATGGTTGAAGCTACATTTAGAATTGAGGATGTTTTGAGAGAGCAAGGTATTTTGGCAAAAAATGGAAACAACAACAATAACAAGGATAAAGGAAATAACACATATTGGAATAAGAAAAAATAAGTGGTTAAGTATGGAGTTTTGGGTTCCTCTAAGCCTAAATACCAAACTATTCTCCATTTGGATAGTGTCAATCAACAAAGTAATAAGCCAAGATATCAAGAAATGCCTAAAGGAGATAAGCATAACTTTACACAATTGGGTGATTCATATGAAGAGATATTCACAAAGCTCCTTGCTCATAATCTTGTGCACCCTTATGATGCCACAAAGTTTTTCATACCTAAAGTTAAGCCATGGTGGGATGAGAAGGCCTATTGCAAGCTTCACAATGGCATTGGACATAATATTGAAAACTGTGGGAGATTTAAGCATATTGTTCAAGATCTTATTGAGAATGGAAAACTTGAAATAGATGGATTAAATACCAATGTTGATCACATAGCATTCAAAGAGCCTTTTCCCAAGTATAAGAAAGGGGAAGCTTCCCAACCTAAGAATGGAAAGGATGTAATCAATTACACTTAATAAAATGCAGAAAAATGTTGTCAATATGGTTGATGTTGTTGAAGAAAGTGTCAACATGATGGAAGATAAAGATCTCAGTGGTTATGATTTAAATTTGAGCTCTCCTATCCTTGGTGAAAAACTTTTTTTGGTGCTAAGGGGTGTTCACTCTAGAGAGTCATCTCAAGGTCCCCTTGTCAATAGAGGACCCAATTCAAACCAATCAAGTAAACCTAAGCAAGTGTCTTCCCAAAGTCTCAATGTTGTTACACAAAGTCAAGGTCCCCTTGCCATCAAAGGAACTAGTTCAAACAAACCAAGTAAGCCAAAATAAGTGCAATCCAAGTATGTTCCTTCAAAACTACTAGTCAATCCTAAGTCAAATTATAATCTTGTTGATCAATTGCAAAGAACCCATACTCAAATTTTGATCTTTGAGCTTTTAGAGTTGTCTCTGAGACACAAACAAGTCCTCTAGGATGCTCTATGCATGGCAATTGTCCCCAAAAATTTAGATGTCAATAAATTATAGAACATGGTTAATCATGTTTCTAGCCCTCATTACCTTTCCTTTTCAAAGGAAGATGATAAATCTTTAAGCCATCCACACAATCTTGCCCTTCATATTGAGGTCATGATCCATAGAACTTGTGTTAGGTGTGTGTTGATAGATGGGGGTAGTGGGCTTAATATTTATTCTTTGAGTCTTTTAAAGATATTAGGTTATTTTCAACAAGTTATTGATACCAAAAGGAATATTACTAACAAAGCCTATGATGAGGTAGAGAGAAGTTCAAAGGGGTTGGTCATCCTTCCCATTAGGATTGGTCCTATTGAAAAAGATAATTTATTCCAAATAGTAGATGCTAGACCCCTTACGTACAATATTATACTTGGTAGACCATGGATTCATGATATGCAAGCACTGCCATCTACCTATCATTAGTGTGTTAAGTTCCCTTACAACAGAATAGATATTTGTATACCTGGGGATAATACTTTGTCTATTACCTTGATTTTAGAAAGTACTCATGTTCCCCTCAATAGAGAAGTGAATTATTTTGATGCAACTTTAGTTTAATGTAAAGACAAGTTCAAACCCATAGACCTTGGCATGGGGGGATATCAACACAACTCCCTCACATCATTACTAGTTTCACCTAGGTCTTATGGTAAACCTTCACATGAGATGAAACCTTCCTCTTCAGCTATGACATTATTTGACACATTTTATAGTCATTAGTGCCTATTCAAGATGAGAAAGAAGATGTGATTATTAGACATTGGATTTATAGAGAAGAGAAGTATATGCACAATGAGAACTTTACTCCCTCTCCTAAAAATTATGGAAGAGGGTATACTTTTTTCAAAAAGATGGGTTATCCTAGACATGGCCCTCTTAGTAATAGATTGGATGCTAGAGCCGAACCCCTTGATCATGGTCCTTTTAGACACAAGTCTAAGAAGTCAGTTGGCCTAGAATATGTGAATCACAATAAGAATGTTGCTCCTATCCTTGATAAGTTAGATAGTGAAGAAGAACAAGAGTACATAGCTAATTTGGAAAATCAGCAAGATATGTGTAAAGATTGGGTCCCTTCTACTAATCTCCTTTGGGTAGATTCAGATAGTCTAGTATCTCATGAGACGGTTGCAAATTTAGAACAAGAGTGTGTGACCCTTGATGATATTGAGCCTTCCACATCCAATGTCCCAAGCCTTCATGGTGTAAGCATCCTAGTTGAGATTTAGAAAAAAATTCCAATGAGTATGAATGGGACTCCCTCTTCAAGCCTTCTATAGTTGATATGGATATTGATGGTGTTCATACATATAGTTCTCAACCTAAGTTAGTCAATGATTCATGTGTAGGATTAGATGATTTGAACTCACATGTTACCTTAGTGGACAATTCTTTTCTTGTAAGGATGAATCCCAATTTGTGTAGTTTAGGAAGTTACTTGATGGACTCTGACTCTTTGGTCACCAGAGATATCATTTATATTCATAACCTTGAACCAATCATTGATTTACCCCTTGTTCATCCTAATTGGATTGATTGGTCCTAGTGCAATCATGAACCTAAGCTTTCAATGTTTCAAAATGATTATGAGATAGCCTACTATTTGAATGCCATTGAACTCATAGTCTCTTCCACTAGTGAATTGGCTACCAACATGATAGAGCTAGACATCAAGTACCTTAGTCACACAATAAAAAGAAAATATCATAAAAAGAATAGGAGTTTTGACAATGAAAACCACTATGTGGTAGTGTCAGAACCAAAAAAAGTAAAAAGTAAGGACATATCTATGGGTAAAAACTTCTCTAAGGTAATTGAGGATGAGGTAATTGATCATCTCCCTAGTTATTTTCAAGATAGATCTTCATTTCTTATTGAACCAACATAAGCAATCAAAGGGCAAGCCATAGAAAATCAATTGGCTAATTTCCCACTACAAGATGATGCACGTATTCAAGTTGATTTCCTAGAAGAGCACCTCATGTATATAACTAAAAGAACATGGAAGATTTTCTTTGATGGATCCTTTATGCAAAATAGTTTCAGAGTTGGTGTGTTATTTGTTTCTCCTCATGGGTACACGATTCCTAAATCTTACAAGTTATTATTTCCATGTACAAATAACATTGCTAAGCATGAAGATTTAACAAATGGACTTAAGATGGCTATAGAATGGAGAATTATAGAGTTACACATATATGGGGATTCATAATTGACAATCAACCAAGTCAATGATGATTATTTAACACAAAATGATAAATTGGTACCTTACAAGAAAATGGTTGATTCCTTGAGATGCTACTTCACATTTGTCTCATTTCAACAAATCCATAGAGTAAAAAACAAAGTAGCTGATGCTATGGATACACTTTCTTCACTTCTTCAATTAGAGCAACATGAATCAAGATTTGAATTCCTAGTCGAAAAGTTACATCACCCTATCTATGATTACCAAGAAAGTCATGCTATTTGTACCCTTGTTGGTTATGAGTCATCCCATTACAGTGCCATTTATTCATACCTTCATGATGGCATTATATACTTGAAACCTTTAAACAATCTAAATGTAGAAACCTTATTCGAAATGCCTCTCACCATTTCCTTATCTATAATGATTTGTATAGGAGGGGTCTAGATGGAACACTTCTTAGATGCTTAGAAAAGGGAGAATTTGATCAAGCATTAGTTAACATCCATGAGGGCATCTATGGGGGACATTCCAATGGTCTTTTCATGGCTCAAAGGTTGCTTAGGGTAGGGTACTATTGGCCCATGATGCAAATTGATGCAGTAGCTTTTGCAAAGTCATGTGAAAAGTGTCAAAAACATGGTAACCTTATACATGCTCCAAGTAGGGAACTCATTCCTTCTATCTCTCATTGGCCATTTCAATGTTGGGCCTTTGATCTTGTTGGGAAGATTCATCACAACTCATCATGTGGACATAAGTTTATTATCACTGCTACTGATTACTTCATTAAATGGGTAGAAGTTGTCCCACTTTTTGTTGCCTCAAGAAAGATAGTTTCTCTATTAATTGTGAATCATATTATCTATAGATATGGATTTCCTTTCGATATTATCACTAACAACAGAGGCTATTTGAAAAATAAGGACCTTAAACAACTTTGTAAGAAATTCAAGATAAAACAAAATTGGTCCTCCATTTACTTCCCACAAGGAAATGGTAAAATAGAACCATCAAATAAAACCATTCTCAAAATAGTTCATAACAGTGGTAGGGATTGGCACTGATAGATAAACCCAGCTTTGTGGGCCTATAGAACGAGTATTCATACTCCTGTTGGGGCTACTCCTTTTTCCCTTACATATGGTGCTAAAGTAGTGTTACATTTAGAGGTTGAGATTCCTTCACTAAGAGTTTCCCTCAAAGGTCTAGTTACAAATGAAGACTACCATGTCATGACACTCCAAGAGTTAAAACTTCTATATGAGAAACACCAAGCATCATTTGACCATATGAGGGTCTATCAAAAGCGCATGTCAAAAGAATTCAACAAAAAGGTTCACCCTAGATAATTCCAAGTGGGAGATCTTGTCCTATGTGAAAATTCTAAGAATCAATAGAATAGAGATCAAAAGGGTAAATTTGAACCTAATTAGCTTGGACCTTACATTATTAAAGCAAATTTTGGGTCTAGTCCCTATTTACTATCTACAACAAAGGGAGAGTAGCTCCCTAATCCTATCAATGTCTTGCACCTGAAGAAGTTATATCCATGATGCTCATTCTATCTGGGGGAATCTTTGTACATATTTATTGATCCTAAAAAATAAAATTAAAATGATATATTTCAAAATTAAAAAAAAATGATATACTATCAAAATTCTAAAAATTGGAAAATGTCTAAAAAAATGATCATCTTAGTAATAAGTGCTTTGATGTATCTCCAAATAAATTATAGATTCCAAATAATAATAATAATAATCCAAGTGGTGAAAACCTGAAAATGGATGCTACTTGAGGTCTTTACACCCCTATTTCTTAGTGTGTGTCCTCGACACTTGGCCTTTCTCCATCATGCCTTATCCTTGTTGCCTTGGTTTGGAACTGGTCTTTTTCTAGGGGGCATAACTTTGTTACCTTTGGTCTCTTGGCTACATTAGTCTTAAGGACACCTCACAAATAGTGTTTTTCAACACCACCCCAACTATATTTTTCAATACAACCCCTAACATCGAGTGTTTCTCAACACTTATTGGTTTGGCCCTACCTAGTTTAGTCATGTGATCTTACTTACTTGCAAGCATTCAATCCTTATTCTCAAAACTCAATATCAGTTAACAAACTTAATTTTTTAAACATGACACTTGATGCTTGAGCTATGTCATGATCTTTTCTTTGTGTGATAACTATTATTGATTTTAGTTGAGTGTCCTTGTCTGATAAGTCTCTTTGGGAAGCATAGCTAGAGGACTTGGGGCATGGGGCATGTTTTTATTTGTTTTCTTCTTGGGGGTGTGGTCTTCAAACTTTAGAGTGTCTCTTTTTGTCCCGTTGAAACACTTAGGAGATTTGAGGTATCATCCTTGACTTCTTTTTCACAACCGTTCTTATGGTCATCCTAGCATCTATGCCTTGATATGAGAATGGTTTTGCTACATTAAATTTTGTAAGCTAACATCGAAGTCATCTCGACCTTTATGTCTCTAATGCTTATGTTAGAATCTTTCCGCATTCCAATCCAATATAAATCACATTCATATCTTTATAGTTGCACTTGTAATTAGTGATTATTATGTGATTTTCTAATGTTCATTAATAATGGCCCAATGATGAAAATAAATTCTTTTACATTTTCTAATGAATGATGAACACAAAATCCTATGTTACGGTTGCTCTATTGCAAGTACACCATTGCATTTTGATGTAGCTCACATTAGTAGACTTTGTGTTAGTTTGCATTTTTAGGCTGCATTATGAGTTTGAGAGGGTTTTCCTTCATCTTTCTTATGGAATTTTCATCAATTGTGGTCATATTTTGATCTTCATTTCCTTATCTTCTTTCATGATCTCAATCAAACTTTTCTCTCTTAAATAGTTGATTGATTTTGAGACATTGTCCTTCTTCTCGTTATTTCTTTCCACCTCTTACAAACTTCTATTGTCCATTCGCTTTCACCCCACTTCTTTTCTTCTAATTCAACTTTGGGGCATAATGTTTCATGTTTTTTAATCTACCTTGGTTATGTGATTCTTATATCTTTCATCTTACATCAAGAAATTTATCTTTTGTTTGATTTGATCAAATTTATCAATTTGTTGTTTCTCCTCTATCTCATTTCAATTTCGATCATGAGGGGGAAATACCTATCAACTTCAATCCTTGATTCAATTTTATCAATTTTATCCTCAACATTTTAAAGTCAAAATTTATTTGTATTCTTTGTCCTAATGTGTTCCTGAATCGACCACACATCTGGGTTGATCCCAAATCGATCTCACATTCAATTTCTTTCTCTAACTACATGTGTTCCCAAATAGATCACACATTAGTCAAAGAGGGGCAAACCCATGTACCCTAAAATGGTTTTCTAGACTATGGGCCCCCATTATTCAATTTATTAGATTTCCTAAATCAATGCATTGTAATATTTTATTAAATCAATTCAAATCAATTTCTTTGATCAAATTGTAATTAATTTTATTATTTTAATATTTCCTAAGGTTTGATCATCTTATTCTAAGTCTTATTTAATTAAAAGAAAACCTCTCTTTTAATTAAATAATTAATCCACATTTAATTAATTAAGAGAAAATTCCCTCTTTTAATTTAATTAAATATTTCCAGTTTAATTAAAATAACTTGCTCCCTTTTAATTAAATAAAATTCCACTTGAAAAAGGAAATAAATTAAATAAATATTTTTTTTCTCTACACTTAAATGCACATATCTCTAAGTGGGATTCCTCTTTTTCCTCTTTCCACTTTGTTCTCAAACACTCCTCTTTTCTCATTGGCAAAATTTTGTCTCACATGGATCAAACTCTATTATACCATATTGATTGTGTGAAGCCTCCCACCTCCACATTTTCCTTTATAAGGAGTCCTCTCCTTCTCATTTTCATATAGGATATACAAAGAGCGATATAGAGATAATAGTTTGTTGCTATAGTATTGTTATGCTACAGGTTTAGAGAGCAATTTTGGAGAAAGAGTTTGAGCTTTAGGGTTTGGACATTGGAGCTTCATTGCAACTTCTCTCTTCTTTTCTTATTCTCCCTTTCAACCATGGCTTTCATAATGAGGTTTCATCCTTGCATTTTCATATTATCTTAGAGTCATATTTTTTTTCATAGATTAATATTGCATTGTTATTTCCTTTCATAGCTAAGATTTATTTTTCTTGCATTGCTTTGCATTGTTATCATTTAGATTAGCTTGCATCTTCATTTGCATTCATATTTTGATCTTTGAATCTCTCATTTTATGGTGTACTTGCGTGGGCACAAACTAGGTCAAACTGAGGGCCTCCATTACAAACCCTTGCACTCCATGAATAGAGAGCTATGAGCCACCATTCAAGACCTCATTCTTGAGTAATCTTGGATATAATTACTCATAGAAGTGTGCTCACATATTAGGCATGTAAATACTTACTAGAAATGGAAAAGAAATCTATTCAATATGCCACATCTTGCAAACAATTCTAGCTCATGATGATCTAATCCACGCCCTAGCTAGGGAGCTAATTCTATTAATCATACTATGGGCATTCCAATAATGGGCCTTTGATCTAGTGGGACAAATTTTCCCATCTTCCTTGAATGTACATAATTTCATCATTATACCTAAGGATTTACTTTAAAAATTGGGTAGAGATAGTACCTCTTACTGAAGCCATAGGGAAAATGGTAGTTATGTTCATCTTGAACTATATCATTTTTAGGTAATCATCACAAATAATAGGGAGAGTTCAAAAACAAGGATCAAAAATAGCTATGTACCAAGTTCAAAATTATGCAGCATTGGTCTTTCATTTACTACCCTCAAGGTAATGGACAAGCAGAAGCATTCAACAAGGCTATCCTAAAAAATACTACATCACATATTAAACAAACCTAGAAGGGACTAGAACCTACAAATTAATTTGGCTTTGTGGGCTTACTGTACTACAATTTGAACACCTATTGGAGCAATGCCCTTTTCTTTGGTGTATGGAGTGAATGGTGTATTTCCTATCGAGGTAGAGATACCTAATTTGTGTGTTTCTCTAAGAGGTCTCATTATTGATGATGACTATTGCATATCTTAGCTATAAGAGCTAGAACTACTAGATGAATGTCATTAAGTAGCATCTAATCACTTAAGCTCTTACCAAAGTGGATTTCCAAGAGCTACAACAAGAAGTTAAATAAAAGGGAATTCCACATGGGTGACCTCATCTTGAGGGAGAAACCAAAGAATTAGCAACACCAAGTATAGAAGGGTAAATTTGAGTTGAACTAGCTTGGTCCATACATTGTCACTATAGTATTTGGACCAAACACATATCAACTCTCTTTTACTGAAGGATAGTTTCTCAAGGAGCCCATCAATACTCTCCACCTAAAAATATTATATAGCTGATGTTCTTTGAATCCCTTTGTACATAGCTAAATACCTTGAAAAATTCCTAAAAATTACACAAAGTCCTAAAAATATATATAATCCTAGTGAAAACCTAGCAATCCACACCTTGATAATACCAAAAAAAAAAGAGAGAGAGAGAAGAGAACAAAAAAATTGAAAAAGAAGAGAAAAAGTGTCATCGATGACAAACAAACATCATGGTAGAAAAAATAGAATCTTTGCCAAGATGGTTAAAGCCTAGTAAACAGACACCTTGTGTTAAAAAATGCTCCATCTATCAGTGCACCTCTTGGCTACTATATAGTTGCCCATTTCTTTTTCTTCCAATTCTTTGAGTTATTTGAGTGCTTTTCTTCTACTTATTCTTCTTTAGTTTGTTGTTTTCACTTGTGCTTAGATCCCTATTACTTTTAGACACTTCTCATCCCTTCATGGATTGAAATTGGTCATCATTTACTGGAAACCTATCTATCCTAGGGGGAAATTTCTTATACTCCTAAAGAATCTCATGTGCATTAGTCACTAGTTGTCCTAGCCTAGTCTTCCTCATCTTTTGATCAAGTGATTGACTTTTTTTCAGTTATCTTGGTCATCTCATGTGTCATGACCAACTTTTAAGAAGAAAAAAAAAACTATAATTTTTATTTTTATTTTAAAAATTTAGTACACTTGGGATACTTACACTTCAACATTAACATATTTATATAGGCCTTGGATACTATTTTTTTAGATGGTTGTGATTGAAATATGTGCAAGGTGTGTTTTGGATTGAATGAATAATCCATGTTAGGTGTCAAGGTCGGTTGTGTCATTCCATTCTAAAACCTAATACTATCTCAACATCTTCATGGAAGGTCTAATTATCAGCTAATATCTCAATGCTTACATCTATACAATTTTAGGTCTTGCATATAACCCATTGATGAGAGGTGAGTTAAAAGGGGTGATTATAACATTAGTGTATTGCTCTAATTTTACATGTGACATACCACTAACTAAGTTATTGAGATTTGATACATAAGTCTAGGACTGTTAAGTATCTCATATATGAAAACTCAATATATTACATTTGTAATTCAACCTTATAGTTCTATTTACAAGGGGGAATGTAGTAAAGGAAATGAATAAGATTATACTTATCTAGATTTACATCCTTGCAAGTGTTATTGGCTAGTGTAAACCCTAACTCATAAAATATAATAATATATTTGATTTATTTATAATGTTTGGTACTTTTAGATATGTTGAACTAACTACATTATATATATACCCATTCAAAATAATGTTCTATATAAACTCCCTTCATGTCATCATACTTTCTTATGTATCATCACCGAGTATTTTATGTTATATATAATTAATACATATGTGTATATATAAACTAGGACCATCATCTCAACTAGCATTCTCATTATATATCTTATAGGTTAAAACCATATATTTATAAGGCTCAATATAAAATGCTATATATGTCACCAACATATAACCTATCAATATATTATTTATTCTAAAAAAATGACTAACGTCTAATATATTTTAGAGATATATAACAGACCATAAATTCTAAATATATTAAAACATATAATAAAGAAGCTATAGAATATATAAATCAATATATGAATAACATATAACAACTAAAAATAATGTTCCCTACTCCACCCTATCTAATTTAATATTCATCAAGAACTAACATTATTATATCCTAGCTATCATATTAATTAAATCTACTAGCATATTATTCCCTTACTAATCACTAAATTACTTAATTAATTTACTTCTAAGTAATGTCCATACACTTACCGACTAAAAAATTTGATATTACCCATGAACTAATTCAAAATTAAAATCTAACTTTTTACCGACTACTCTACTAACATACACTCTAGACATCCCACAAATCACTAACCCTCACTACCCCACGTGACTACACCCCATATTCGACCTTTTTTTCACCCCTTCCTAGCCTTCTAACCATGTGGGCCCCTATCTTCTCCCATCCTCAAGTGCCCCCTTTTCCTTAAGTTTCTTGACCTACCCTCCACCTAATGCCAACTAAGCCTCCCTCTTTCCCAAGCGTATGACATGAGTGCCTTTCCTAAGCGAATGGCCTAAGTGCCTTATCCAAGGTTGCTCCCCTTTTATGCCAATGGATATGCGGAAACTTATATGCACCCATATCAAGTGTTAAATAGTGTAAGAACTTATATTTTCATTGAAATTTGGTGCGTATAAGTTGCACCATAGATGATGCCCCCTTTTATCAGTTGCCTTGTGACTCAAGTGGGTCAGATGTGATGTGGGCTGGGGGATCTTTGGCTGAGGTTAGAGTGTACATTGCTGGGTGGGTTATGTGTTGTGTGGCATGAGGATTGGGACTGGTAGGGACCACTTTCCTCCTCCCATTCTCCAATTACTTTCAAGGTGACCAAAAAGGTGCGTCACCCATGGGGAGCCCTACTTGCCATATAATTTATACAATCATTTTTTCCTTTTAATGCTAGTGTTGATAACATGGGTTAAGGTAAAAAAAAAAAAAAAGAAGTAACCATCTTATTAATTTAAATATTTTGGTTTGAGAGCAACTTCTACTAAATCTTAGTCATGGGAATTTAGAGAATAGCCCACCTTTTGACTTGGCAATGTTATCGTTAAATGGGTCATATGTCTAGGGTTATATTGTGGAATCAATATAATAGGTGAATATGATAAATAACATACCCTTATTATTATCATAGTGATTTTTAATTAGGAAGGAGATTTACCTGCCACTTCCCACACAAATTTCAAAGAGAAAATATGCATTTACAACCTTATTTTCTCTTGTGGTTTATGCTTTATGATTGATTTGGTTTCTCTCCTCTGCACATTTATAAGGTTAAGAGTATTTTTTTGGTGGTGTTTTGATGTGAATTATATATTCCATTATTACTATCTAGTTAATGTATCTCATTTGAAATCACTTGAATAATAATTTGACACATGAATTGCATTTGAAGAAAAATCAATTAAGAACTTTGGATATATCATTCATATCAGTTAGAGAACTTAAATTGATATTCCCTTTTTGCACAATCTTTGAAAGGTGTTGATTTATAATTCAATATGAATGAAATCCTAAATTTGCATGTTCATTACTTGAGCATCCCAAGCAATGACTACCCTATGTAATGAATTTCCTTTATGTCCCATTTATGATAAACCAATCTTTTCCTTTCAATGCAACTAAAAGTATGACAAAAAATATTGCAACACAAATACATATGATGATGTCAAAATTTCTTAATTTCCTTCATGGACCCTCCCTTTACAATAATGTACATAAAATGAATACCTCACTTTTACAATACAATACACCAATGACAAAATTGAAGGCTTCATCTTTACAATGCAATATTCAATAACAATGAGAAAGACTTCATTCTTTCAAATGCATTACCAACTGACACATCCCTTCCTTTCTACTATGCAATCATTCATTGAAATAATATTAATAAGATGGAGAGATATTCTCCATTACATGTACAATGCACAATGACAAGTTTTCTCCTTCAAGCAACATCTACAAGATCATCACTCCAAGATTTTTCCATTGCTCCCTTGAGCATAAAATCTGCAAATATATCACAAAAAAAACAAAAAAAACCATGGAGACTCTCCTCCCAACCACAGGCCTCCAAAGAGACCAACCCAGAGCTAGGGGAACAAGGGACTCTTGCAAATGCATATAAATTACATTATAACACTTGAACAATTCCCATCCCAAGGTATTTTCACAATGGTTCACAAATGGAACCATGAACATAGGGTGAAGTTGTGCTCTTTAAATAGGAGACTTTCCATATCAAATAATATCTACAATAAACAATTTCCATGCCCTTTTGGGGCTTTCACAATCATCCTCCAAACACACTACCATTAGCTATAGCTTCCTTGGAGCCCTTACTCCATAAACTTCCTCTCTCCACCATACTTCCCTTATCACCCACAAACAAAGATATGAATGATTATAGCATACAATGGATCCCATACTCCAAGGTTCTCCACTACATTTTCAAGCCCAACTAACCCCTTCACCTTGGACTTCTCTTACCTTCCCAAATGGTGAGTGAAGTCTTCACACCCATACACAACACTCATGTCAAAAGACAAGGAATAACAAGAAGCAAGAGACAATGCAACCAAACTTCATGCACATCATAGAACAACACAATGCAAACCACTTACAACATGAAATCACACTCCTTCATACTCATGAATGCAACACCATTATATCAATTTCAATGAGAGTAACTACATGGCAAGAAATACCAACCTTGAATCCTTTTGAAAAATGGTAATGAAGGTTGTAGAAGATCTCCCTCCAAGCTTTTAAAACCCTAAGAGTCTATAAAGTTAGAGATTGGGTATACAACCCACTAATTTCATTCCATGTCCTCTAAAAAGGATCTCAAAACCCTCACTATCTAAAAATGGTCATTACATAAGCTTCCTTTACTTACACCATTGTATCCTTCTAAAAATGTATCATTGACCAACTAAGAGGGTGTGGAAGGAGTCATGTGACACTCCTTATTTCGAAATTCTTTGAAAGTGACTTGTTTGGAGGGTCCCCAAAGTGATCTAGACCCACTAAAGGTTAAATTTAGACCCCCAACCCATAATACTATCATGTGAGCACTTATTTTTCACCAAAATAACCCTCTAGAACTACTTTTTGATCCCCTAAAGTCACTAGGAAGTTGGAATTCGAATTTCAGTTAGATGGAGACTTCTCATAAAAAATTATATGTGAGGTTAACTTAGGTACTACATTGGGGTTAGGTTTAGGTTAGGTTACTACATGCCAAACCCTAAATGACATGTTATCTCCACATGGACAACAAAAGTGTCAAGTGACACATTAAAACACATTGTCATTCACTATGACATGTCTCTAATTTATCATTAAATTAAATCCATCACCCACATAAAATTCACATTTACGAATGAAAAACACATTGCAACAAGGTTTCAAATCTTCCAAAGATTCAACCTTGGCTTAGCCATGTTCACATAAGTTTGAGCTTTGATTCCCCAGTTTAATTCCATGGTTAATTTCTTGTACACTAAACTCAAGCATTAGTAGTCCAATAAAAATCATATAAAAATACATGTATATATGTGCATATATCAATATTGCATAATTCACATTAATTAGCATATTCACTATCACATTTAACGTTCATTTTTCTAATTATTTTATATAAAAAATTAAAAAGATTAAATATCAAATTTTGTATATCAACATTAATCTTTACCTAACATGACCAAATTAACATTCTGAATAGCCTCATAATCTATTTTCTATCATAGTGATGAAATATTGAATTCATGGCTATTGAGTCACCATGCATGTGAATTAGGTTGTAGTGCATATCATAATCTACCCTTTACCACAAGTTTTCCACTCAATCATTAAAACTTGACAAATTTAAGCATTTCTACAATTTAGTTTCTATGGAATCATTAAATATATCAATTAGGTCCTAATGTGCAAATATAAGTGTGGATCATCAAAATGAAAATATTAAAATAGTATAACCCTATAGTCTCAAAAGTGTATCAAAACATTGAATTAGAAGTATCATAATGCAAATATGTTATCTATTCTATGGAGGATCGAGTGAGGCCTCACATCATGATTGTTCTTATCATCTTTTATGGATATATAGCTAGGTGTTCTATCTTGATTTTTGAGAATCAAGCTTTATTCTACAGATGGTTCTTCTTTTTATGGATAGATGTTTGGGTGTTCTATCTAAATTTTTGAGGATCAAGCTTCATTCTGGAGATTATCTCGATCTTTTTAATGGGAAGATGTCTAGGTCTTATATTTGGATTCCTAAGGATTAAGCTTCATTTTGGAGATAATCCTAATCATGTTTCACCAAATCGACATTCAATTTCTTTTTGTCTATATCATTTGAATTCTTGGGGATTGACTTTTCCCCAACCAAGTTTAGAATCAAGTCCATCTCATCAACTAGTCTTCATCTCATCAAGCTCAAAACTAATCTTAGTTCTTTCCCTATGCTTCAGAATCAAACTTGTATTTGAATCAATGCACTACTTTTATATCAATTCAAAGAGGGGTAAATGTAATACCCCAAATTGGACTCCTAAACTAATTCACTCCTAATCTCTAATCTCAATCAATGATTGATAAATTCCTAAATCATTAGGCATTTCGATTACTATTGTATTTACTCAATCTGAGTATTAATTGCAAAAAATCACTAATCTGCAATGATCACTAAAGCTTAAGATATTTTTAATTATCGACATATTGGCTATTAAACCTAGTTAATTAATTGATTTATTTCAAAATTCCTAGTACTTTGATTAAATTAATTACCTCTTTTCCAAGAATACATGAAAAGGGATTTATTAAAATATTTGAATTAAATATTTCCAAATATTCATCATTTGAATTCAAATATTCAAAATATGAGACAAGCTTGTAATTAATATCTCCAAAATCTCTATTGACTTAGAAAATGGAAACATTGAGTTAAGATGAAATAAAGAGGGAAACTAAACAATTAACTCCTTCTCAAATAGAATCTTCCCAATTGAACTAAACTCTCATTCAATCTTGATTGTTCATTTACTTTAATCTACACTATTGTGTTGGAATAATAGATGAAGTAACTAAGATGAGGGGTGAATCAGTTACCAAAAAATAAATCCATAGATCCCTTAGATGTCTTTAAAATTTGGTTATTGCTGATACTTGGTAAACAAATGCTAAAACTTGGTATAATTAACTATTACTTATTTTCAAGCATTCAAGTATGTAATTGAAAACAAAATGGACACAAGAGACACCAGATTTAATGTGGAAACCCAATATGGGAAAAGCCACCAAGTAACTAGCTAACAATTTTTCACTCTTCTGAAGTAAGCCCTATTAGGAGCCAACCTTATTAAAGGTTACAATACACACTGTTAGGTGTGACCCTATTAGAGGATTTAATCACCCTATTAGGAGTGGCCTTGCTAGAGGTCTTTAGAACAATTCAACTAAACTGTCACCTTGTTAGAGGATTTACAAAATGGTTGTTAAACCAACTCTATTAAGAGATTTGAAATCACTGCTACAATGGTTAGAAAGAAAAAATGAATTAACCTAAATAAGATGCAACTGTATTTTCTGATTACAGGTCTATGTTCTACATCATTAGATCCTCCTTGATCAAATATGGTTTTTATGCTCCTCAATGATCTCTAATCATCCTTCAAATTCACTTCCACAATAATTAGTCCTCATATCGCATTGATTTCACTTTCATTTCACACACACTTAGAATTTGCAACTTGACCTCTTAATTATACCATTTAGATTGTCAAGTTGGCTCATTCATATGTTACATTTACCAATAAACCATACACTAGTCAGCTACAAATATTACTCTAAACAAATAAACGTTATTTCATAAATTGATGCAATCCTTTACTGGCCGACCCTACTCGATAAATGTTGCTTTCAAAAAAAATTTGAGTTAACCTTCTTGACTCAGTTAACACTAAAACTTCTAAAAAAATCCTTCAGATACCAAGTTTACTTGGTAAGAACTAAATTCCTTCATGAGAGCTCAGTAAGAACTATTTCTACCAGATTTCTTTTGATGATTGAGTGAGCTCGGTAAGAACTGTCATTTGCCTGGCTGACCTTTTGAGCTTGGTAGACACTGTCCTTTGCCTTGCTGACCTTCTGAGCTCGGTAGACACTATCCTTTGCCTTGTTGAGCTTCTAAGCTCGGTAGACACTGTCCTTTGCCTTGTTGACCTTCTGAGCTCGGTAGACACTATCCTTTGCCTTGCTAACCTTTTGAGCTCAGTAGACACTATCTGATGACTAACATGACATTTGTGTCACATCAAAGACAACACTCAATTAAACAATTGTATCCAACGCATTGATCTATTGTAGGTTTTCCTATAAATTGGGAACTCATCTTCCATCTAAAAGAAGATAGTTTTATGAGTATTGATATGCTACAAGATTTATGCCAAATATTTATTGTTCATTGTTTATTGCTATTTTTGTTTTCTTTTCTAGATTAAATTGCATTATTGTTTTTTATAGGTATCCCATAAAGATACCCTCATCACTTTTAAGCTTAAACTTTCCTTGGTATTCATCCCTCTTGATATAGCATTTTCTTCTAAATACCTTGACACATGGTGTATGACCAAACCACAATTCATTGGGATACCTCCATCTTGTCTATTTTTCTCAGCTCTTGTATAGGTGACACCCTTATGGAATATTTGGGTAGCAAGGTTCTTATCACTTTTCTCACACAGTCTTCTTCTTGTATCACTCCTACGTAATCTCATATGAATAGCATGAAATCTTTCACTAACTTGTCATAGGCTTCAATCTCTTCACCTTCATACATCCTCATGTCATAAAAATTTCCTCTCACACTCTCAACTCCCTAAATACATGTTTTTCTCCCCCATAGATGACTTTCATGTTCTCCCACATTTCATATGATGTCTCCAGTTCCTCCATATCTTAATATTCAAAGTAGGATAGGGTGCTCGCTAGAGCATCCATTATGGTTGGGTGTAGCTCCTTCTCCTTTAACTGGCATGGGTTGAGTTGACCAACTAGTTCAACATAGTTAACCTCAACATGGGTCCATTAAGAATCACCAAGAGTCATCAGATGCAAATGCAACTTTGTACACCATGAGTTGTAGTTTTCCCTAGAAAGCTTTAGTGCTTCTCTTTTAAACATCTTGATCTTTTCTTCAAGTTAAAATATTTTCTCCTATGGACTTAATCTTTCATACCAATTTTTGGTCCTACTACAGGTCATTATACTGAGATGAGGATGAGTTAGTATACTCATTAGTTTCAACTTTTTACTCCTAATCACACTCCACACTTATCTACAGATCAATGCTAGCTATAACTTAACCACTTCATATTAAGAAAAAAAACTAAGGAACATAAAATAGAAACACATAACACAATAATTATCTTGTGGAAACCCATCTAGGGTAAAAACCATGACATATGAGTCAATCCTCACAAATATTTCACTCTTTTGAAGTGTTCCCAATCAAGACCTTATCCCTATTAGAGGATTATAGAGACACTATTAGGTGTCACTCAATTAAGGGATTTTGATGAGACTTGTTAAACTATTTCCCTATTAGGAGCATCCTAGTTAAAGGAATTTAGATCACAAGTTAATGTGTCACCATGTTAAGGTATGTATACAAAGAACCTATCAGGGTCCACCCTCAACAAGATTTACTATTATAAAGATGAGTAAACAATAGGGATTAACTTAACAGATAGCTACTATACTTGTCTTGAAATATATCCTTCTTTAGCTCTATTGATTAACCTGGAACTATGTTATGCCTTCTCTTGGTTGTGTAACTTTACACCTTGATCATCTGTGTTCTTGGATCTCCCTATTCTTGCACATGATAGCCTTGTGTTGTTTAGGCTTGATATCTTCCCCTTAGCATGATAACTCTTTGAATGTGACTTTCTCTTATCATTCTTCTTTATTACTTGAAGTTCCACTTAGCTTAGATATTTTTTCTCTTTGGCTAATCACTTGGAAATATAACCTTTCCTTGTTGATGTAGGAGCATCTTGGGTTGCCTTTTAATCCTACTCATCTTGGTTTATTCTACCTTTTATTGCCAAGTTCCAGTGGTTGTCAAGCTATAGTTGTTGTTGAGTTGTTTAGTGTTGGTTGAGTTACTTAGCTATTGATGGTCAAGTTATTGTAGCTAGTGTTGTTCAAGTTACTATAGCTAGTGTTGGTGAGTTATTGTAGTTGTTGAGTTACTATAGTAGTCTAATGTTGTGTAAGTTATTTTAGTTGCCAAGTTATTATATGTGTACAGTGTTGGCTAAGTGTTCCTTCATGTGTTGAGTGAGCCTAATATTTACTGATGCTCAGTTCCTTCTTCAACCAATTTTTTCTATGATCAGTTCTTACTTTGAGTTGATTATGTAATTAATGTGGATCATGAATTTAATGTTTAGGTCTTGTCTTGGGATGTGTGTACACTATTTCAAGGTTGGCCTTTCTATTATGTAATGATCTAGAATCTTCTATAAGCCATTTTGGCAAGTATAAATAAGGGTGTTTGGGTTTAGGTTAGGTAATTACTTAGAGATTTGAGATTAGATGTTCCTGGAGTAGAAAATTTGAAGCTAGATCATGGATTTTGAATTTTTATTTTGTTGGCCATAACCTAGAAGGCCTTACATTTGGGCATTTATGCAAATAATTTGATGAATTGATAAAACATTTGAAATTTCCTTCTCTCCTTGGTGTCATTCTCTATGTTGTTTTCTTCCATTGTGTTACTCAACAAGGTGATTGGATAGTTAGGTGTGCCTCTAGCCCTAGCTCTTCAATCCCTCCTTATGTCAAGTGGTATTAGAGCTTGAGGTTCATCCCTATGGATATTGAATCATATGGAACCCTAAGTTGAAATTGGTTGTAGGGTGGAAGATCTGTGGATTTGACCTATAACTTACAGAGGATTATGATCTTGTAAGAATGAAGCAATAGCACCAAACCATAATCTAAAACTTAAGGAAGATCAGGATGAGGAAAGATTATTGAGAGTATTATCTAGGGAACATAAGCTTATTGTGGAAATTTTTCCTTTTGATGGAAAATTGGACACCAATGCTATATTAGATTGGAACTCTGATATGGAGAAGTTCTTTGATTTTGAAGGCACTTCTAATAATATGAGGGTGAATATTGTAGTCACTAGGTTGAAAGGTCATGCCTTACTTTGGTGGGAGCATTTGAAAACTAATAGATAAAGAAGAGGAAAAGAGAAGATAAGGACTTGGCTGAAAATGGTGAGCAAGGTGAAGAAGAAGTTCCTTCCTACTAGTTACCAAGTTAGCTTGTTGAGAAAGACGCAAATTTGAGACAAAATGACATGACTGTAAAAGAGTATACTAAGGAATTCTATAGATTGGACATCAAATCTAGACATGTAGATGATGAGGTTGTGTAATGTGCCTTGGTCAAACATTAGTCCAGTATTTCTCCTTTAAACCCAATTCCTACATTCTCCATTCTATAATGTTAAACCTGATTCAAATATTTTCCATCTCCCCCTTTTAATGACATTTATTCCTAACACTTATATCTAATTTTCCATCAATCACAACTCTTCACAATTAAATAAATTAACTATTAACAATTTTTATTTACAATATTCATTTATAAATAGATTTTTCCTCTATTCAAAATTGATATTATATCATATCAATTAATATGTATAATAATAATATTTTACTATTATTTATTATACTAATTTATAGTATTCCTTATTTAATCATTAATAGTATTATATATCTTTATTTCAAATATGTTTAATCATAGTGAACTTATAATATCATTTTTATATTGTTATTTACTCTTATTGTGATTTAGTACATATAATTATATATACTATATTTATATATACATAGTCATTAAAATATTGTAATTATTTTATTTTATTCATTTACTTATTTATATTGTCATAATTAGGGGACATGGCAATCCACCCTTCCTCAAATTGCTTGTCCTCAAGCAATGACCATTTATACTGAACATTTGTTGTAAAGATAGCATACAAGCTATACACTAGGATGCATGAATCCACAAAATATGTTTGGAGTTTATATTGTAATGCATGATAACATGAACTGTGCACAAGGTAAATACATGATTTGTAGATATGAAGCATACATAAAAAAAGACACATAAATGCATGAAGACACAAAGTATACACAAAGAAAACACATTAGTGCATGAAGACACAAATCATACATGATGTCTACACATTTTTAAAATATCAACCTATAATCTAATAAGATGGTATTAAAAAAAATGATTTAGCATGGTTCTTTTAGCCAAAATACTATACCAAAGAAATATAAGTTAGTACACATGAGTATACTTTCAAAATAAACTAATAGTTTTAATTAGGAAAAATAGGTTTAGGAAAAATGTTCATATTTCTTCCTTATAATAGAAATAATTATTTCACCATTTATTCATTCATTACTTCTAATTATTTCTTATGAGTTCAACTTGTATCTATAGGCTAGGTCATCTGAGGATCGGACAAGGAGACCTCATTAAAGCTTGGGAGACCCTTGATCATTTTTCCAAGGCATCTCTAATCTTTCAATGGGTTCTTTTCATCCCTCACCATGCCTAGGTGCTACACCATAAAAATGTATAGGCTTGGTCATATGGGGTTTGGACAATTTCAACAAGGAGACCTCATTAAAGCCAGGTTAGAACCTTGATCTGTTAGCTAAGGCTTCTTTAATCTTTCAATGGGTGATTTACATCTGTCACCATGCCTAGGTTCTATACTATACTAGAGTACTTAGACATTTTAGTGGGGTCTTATAGCTTGATAAGCCTAAACCCAGTAGTGGAATACATACTCCTCTTGCCTTAGGGATCAACCCTACCCTCTTACCTACCTAGTCCTTTCCCCATTCAACATGTGTATTCAATTTAAATTGAGTCATTTTATTAAGACTAATCAACAAAAATAATTAAATGAATAATTAAATGAATTTGATAATAAATTCATTATATTATTTCCTCATCTTAATTAACATTTTCCATGTTATATTTTCCTCAAATTATTAATGTTACTAATATTTTTATATTTTCATGTTTATCAATTTATTAACCAAATACCTTAAGTAAGATTCACCTTTCCTTACTATATGATTTTATTACACCTTTTACATTTATATTTCCCTCTATATGGCTCAGTTAACTAATTTAATGTTTTATAAATAATAAATTATTCTTACCTTTTCTTTCCTTACTTGCAGTGATCGTGGCATGTTTGGATGATTTTCCTTTACTCACCCCTCCATTCTATGTGGGAGTTGTCTCCATTTTTAGCACAAGGTGGGAATATACCTTGTTTATCCTCATATTCATTCCTAAATACTATATCTTCTTCTTCTTTTTTTCTTATCCTTAATCCTCTATTCATCAACTCACTATACCTTTTTATTCATTTCTTTCTTTTTTCTATCTCTTTTCATTTTTCATTTATATTTTTTTGATACTAGTTTTCTTCATATCCTTTGACTGATTCTCCTCTAAGAGTGGACTCATGTTGGTGATGCCTTCATTGGTTTATTTCCTTCCATGTACATCTACGAAGGTGGCATTTTTTCATGACTATATGTTTCAATTCATTTTGCTAAGGTTCTACTCTGCCTTAATTCGCTATGAGTTATCTTACACAGGTGGCGATTATGATGTCTACCATTTAATGTATCTTTTTTCTTGGTAATTTTCAGATTTCAAATATTTTCAATTCTTGTGTTGATCCTTCCACACCAAGTGTGAAGCTATTGGTTAGATTAAACATGCAGTTATTAATGCCTACTAGGCATATTCAGCACACTTATTCTACCTTTGGAAAGCTAAGTGTATATTTGGATATATTTATAGTTTTCTAGACTTTATCAAGATTCTATTGTGGCAATCTTCCATTCATCTTTGTCAATCGATGATGTTCTATGATCTGATTGATTCCTATCATTCCCTTCAATGTGGCTCCACATCAACCTCATTTATTCATTCCTAGTATGTGTGTGGCAATTCTTCTCATGAAATATATTCTACATAGGATGAAAGGTTGAGAAAGTTGCAAAATTTTCAAGGTACCTAAATGGATTGAGATATGGAATTCAAGATGAGATAAGTTTTGTGAAATTGGAAAGTGTGAAAAAAGCATATCAATTGTTGGAAACTTACAATTGAAATAATTATTTTTTTGTCATTGATGTCAAATCTATTGATAAGATATATTGCTACCTAATCTAAATTTTTTATATATTTGATTGAGGAAAAGGATTCTAGAAGTTTCTCATAACAATAGTACCTAGAGGAAAGGATGAGTTAAGAAAAGGAATTTACAATAAACATTTGATTAGATAGACTTTGATAAAGCAAAGTGATTTTTTATGTCAAGAAAGATAATCCAAGCCAAGAAAAAGTATAAAATATAGTTAGTCCTGAGTAATGCTAGTGTTAACCAAGCTACAATTAGTGTCAAGAAAATCTAGTGTTGACCAAGCATTAGGATCAACCAAGAAATATAGTTAATGATGAGCCAAAAAGCTTTATAAAGACCAAGTATTTTAGTAATGATTAAGTGCCAAAGTTTAGAGATTTTTGAGTGATCTAGTATGAGAATGACTTCAAGGAAATTATGAGATCAAGTTGACTTAGTTGATTTCTTGGGAGATGTAAACCATGTTGAAGATAAGATTGGTGACTTGGATCATTAAATTCAAGCCAAGGATTAGGTAAATACTTAATAGAAATATTCTAAAGAATTTTTGAGAAGAATATCAAGAACATGGAAAAATATAATTAATCAAGTTGAACCTAATCATAAACCCTAAGATCTACTAGGATGTATAAAATGGTAAAGCATAATTTTCCTATTGAAAGAGATATAAAGCCAAAAAATTGGCGGAATGTGATGTGTGATGTGCAATGTATGTTGTGTGTTGTGCTCTCTCTCTCTCTCTCTCTCTCTCTCTCTCTCTCTCTCTCTCTCTCCACATGTGTGTGTGTGTGTGTGTGTGTGTGTGTGTGTGTGTGTGTGTGAATGTGTGAAGCTTGTATGTGAAGAGAGACATACAGAGCAAGATTGACTAATAATGCACAAGTGTGAGTGATTACAAAGATAATAGAGAAAGCTTGTAGAGATGATGGTGACATTGTTAAGTGAATCTAAGTAGAAGGCTTAAGTGTTATTGAGAAGAGTGGACTGATTTCTCGAAGGGTCTCTAAGCAAATCAAGATCAGAGATGAAAGTGAAGAACTTATCAGCCAGTCAACACTTGGAACAAACAAAGATCTAAACCAAAAAAAGTGAGTTGTAATCACAAAGATCAAGACCCATTATTTTATTTCTAGTCATTGTAAATAGTTTGTATTGAAATCCTTTTAACAAAGGTTGACCTAATAGCCATTTGAAGACTTAATAATCTATGTAAATCCTTTAACTAGGTGACATTCTAAATGGAATGATCAAAATCCTCTTACAAGGCCACTCCTAATAGGGTGATTAAATCCTCTTACCATGTCACATTTTATAGTGTGTTTTGTAACCTTTAATAGGGTTGGCTCCTAATAGAGCTCACTTCAAAAGAGTGAAAAAGAGTGACATGTTTCTAGTGGTTTTTCCAAATTGGGTTTCCACATAAAATCCTAGTGTCAAACTGTGATGAATGTTTTATGTATATTTACATTTGATAATGTTTTCACTATGTAATGCAAGTTATGCTTATGATTGTTTTACAGTATACATTGAGCTAAAAAAAAGATAAGCAAAATAGTAAAGTGTTTATTGTTTAATTGTTCAAAGTGGTACATATTGACCTTGAGTAATTGATTCGCCCCCTTCTCAGTTATTCTTAACATTTTTAACAATTACTGTCAGAGCTCAATACTTATAGAGAAAATTTTGAAGGTACTTAACGCTAAAGATCATGACTAATAAGAGAGATGTACCCAAGCTAAACAAGGAGAACTTTCCTGCATGGTAGACCTTGATGAAGTTGCACATATCCAGTACCAGTGATGTTGTTGTCAATTTTTTGGAGAATGAATATTTAGAGGTAATAACTAATCCTCTAACTACCAAACAATTGAAAAAAAAAAGCTAGAAGACAACAAAGCAATGTTGGAGATTGCCTCATCCTTGAGCTATGCTGAGTTTGATGACCTAAAATACCTTGACAATGCAAAGAAGATGGGGGATAGATTGAAGATCATATATGGAGGTGATGATAATGTTTTAAGAGAAAAATCAGAAAGCCTGAGAGGTAAATTTGATGACATGAGAATAATGGAAGGTGAGAATGTAGTACAATATTGCAGAAGAGTTAAAGAGGTTGTTAATTCCATTAGAGGTGCAAAAGTAGAAATTAAAGATGAAGCAGTGATAAGTAAGTTATTGAGGACTCTACTCCCTATCTATGGCATTAGAGTCTCTCCAATTCAAAAATTGAGATGCACACCAAGTAACAATTTGACCTTATAAGGTGAAATTGGTAGACTTACTTCTTTTGAGATGTCTAACTTTGATAACTTCAAACCTATTACTATTGAATTATCTTTCAAGGCACAACTAGTTCTTAGCAAGAAAAAAGGTAAACATGTGAAGAGTGATAGTAATAGTTCTAATGATGACTTTGATGAACTTGAAGCCTTTTTTTTTTTTAAATGCAAGAGAAAGAGGTAAATACAAAGGTAAATTACCTATCATTTATTTTTCAAGCAAAAAAAATCGGTCATATTGCTGCCAGATGTCCTGACAGGGATGATACAGATGAAAGGAATGAAAGAAAGTATGAAGGAAGAAGAGATGAAAAAAATACAAGAGAAAAAAGGATGAAAAAGGTAAGAAATAATGTTACATTTCTAAAGAAAGGACTTATAATGAATCTTAGACTAATGATGATGAAGGTGTTTATGTTTCTATGAAAGAAGACTCTAACAAGGATGAGTAAACTGCATTAATTTCTTATGTGAACAAAAGTGATAGATAGATAATTGATAGTAGATGTTTCAATAATATGACTAGTGATAAAGATAAATTTGAAGATATTGGTCCATACAATGGTGGATGTGTTAAATTTGGTAACGATATCCCATGTATTATAAAATGTAAATGTACTATTCAACTGATTGACAAGATAACATGTGACAATAGTTACTTGGTTGAATGACTTAACTACAATTTTTTGAGTGTTTCATAGCTAAACAAATTAGGTTACAAAGTTGAATTTCACAAAAGAAAGGCCTAGATACATGATGATTATGGTAAGCTAATTGGAACTAGTGAGTAGACAAGAGGTAACATATTCTATCTAGTCCTATCAAGTGAGACATGTTTATTTACACTACAAGAAGATGTTTGGTTATGGCACAAAAGATTGTGTCATGTAAAATTTAACAATTCTGAATATCAGTAAGATGAAGAAAGTAAGAGGATTTCCTAAACTAAAGAATCCTAACAATGCTATGTCTAAACAATGTCAATTGAGAAAGAAGGAAAAGTCTAGTTTTAAGAGTGAAACATATACTATTGATGATATTTTTGAATTGGTACATACTAGCCTTTGTGGACCCATTGGTATTCAAAGTTACTATGGAGATCAATTTTTCATTTTGTTTGTGGATGACTACTCTAGAATAATGATTGTGATGTTTATTAAAGATAAATATGATGCTTTTTAGTTATTCAAGTGGTATTTAGCTAGAGTTGAAAAAGAAATAGGGATGAGTCTAAAGTGTTTGAGATCTAAAAGAGGTGATGAATTCATTTCATATGAGTTTAATACATCATGAAATGATAGAGGAATTAAAAGAAAGATGTTAGCACCAAGGACCACTCCTCAAAATGGAATAGTTGAAAGGAGAAATAGATCAATAATGGACTATGCAAGGACATCAGTGATGGAGAAGATTGTTCACATAAATATTGGAGAGAAGTTGCTAGTACTATTATTTATATCCTGAATAGAGTACAAGTAAAGAAAGTTGTGTAAAGTGCAAATGTGAGATTTGATGAGTTTTCAGAAAGAGGTTACACTTCATGTAATGAAGAACCTAAAGACTATAGTGCATTCATCTATGTGGATGATGATGCTCCCAGTACTCAAAGTGAATAGACAAGCCAAGATACAACTTCCTATTAGACAAGAAATGATGGAATGTAAATGCAAATTGTTGAGCAGAAGAGAGTAGGTGCCAAGCAACAAAATGAATATGTTGTGTCACTAACAAGAAATGTTGACCATCAGATAGCAAATGTCGAGCATGCAATACCTAAACTAGAACCAGAACAAGGAAGAGCAAATGAACTTGAGATCATTTTTCAAGATGAACCTGTAGAAGATCATCAAAGGAAACTACATTTACTAGAAAAATATGTGAGAAGATATCATAAACCTAAATAAATCATTGGTAATGTTGAATTAGGTGTTATGACAAGAAGAAGACTCAAAGGCAATACATGCTTGCTTTTTGAGTTTGAGCCCAAGTCAATAAAGGATGATTTAGATAATGAAGATTAGATCCAGGCAATGAACATTGAAATTGACTAGATTGAAAAGAATAATACTTGAACCTTAGTTCCAAGACCTAAAGACCTTAGTTTCAACAACTAAAGATTCAGTGGCATCCTTCAATGCAACTGCCTCTGTCCATCTAATGAAGTAATATGTAGTAGCTAAAATCCACTTGTGACTAGAAGTGGAAGAAGGATTGATAGGGCCTATGAAATCCAATCCCCATTGAGCAAAAGGTTGATCTACTTGAATAGGATGGAGGGGAAGAGCTGCAAGCTTCTATTTACCAAAGAAGAAGGCACATTTTTCACACTTCCTCACATGTCTATGGCAATGATGGAATAGAGATGGCCAATAATAACCAACCCTCATGATCTTCATTGCATTTGTCCTTGCTGAGAAGTGACCACCATCAGGGCCATCATGAAGCTCTTTGACTATTCTTTTAGCTTGGTCTATGTCAATGCATCTTAGCAGGGCTCCATTAAAATCTCTCCTAAATAGGATACCATCAATCATGACATAAGGGATTGACTGTAATCTATATTGTCTCCTTTTAGTTCTGTCCAATCCCTGAGGGTATCCATCCCCTAATAAGAAATTCTTCATGTCATCCATCCAATTCCTTGGGCCATCATTTCTTGCTTCTTGTTCTTCTGTTAATACCATGACAACTTCTTCATCAGGCTCTTGAGATGATAGCATCTGCTTACACAATCCCTTACCTCTTACCAGCTTAGTGACCTAGATATTGACATCATACTCCATCACTCTTGTAATCCAACTAGCTCTTTTCTCACTAATATCTTTGCTCAAAAGGAAATCCTTCACACTGGCATGGGGTACTAACAAATGAATCTTGTTATGGGACATAAGGTGTCTGAATTTCCTTAAAGCTCTGATGACTACAAGGGCTTGCTTCTCTACATAACTGTATCTATCTTCATACTCCTTAAGTCCTTCACTAAAGAAAGCTTTGGGCTGTTCTTCATTCTTATTATTTCTTTGAGTCAAGACAACAGAAATGCTTGACTCACCACCTAAGGTATAAAGGATGAAATCCTTCTCAAATTTTGGGTTCATGAGAGTAGGGGCTGAGGCTATGGCTGTCTTGATCTCTTCAAAACTTTCCTTCCCTTCCTTGGTCCATGCAAAGACCATATCTTTCCTAAGAATAGCTGTAAGAGGTTTCACCATGGTAGCAAGATTTGGGATAAATCTTATCACAAAATTTATCCTGCCTAGAAAACTTTGCAGCCCTTTATTGTGTTTAGGAAAAGGGAGAGAAAGTATTGCCTTTGTTCTCTCTGGATCAATGGTTAGATCATCCTCAGATACAATATGCCCTAATAATTTTCCTTGGTTAGTGGCAAAGACACACTTGCTTGGGTTAAGGGACACCCTAAACTCTCTACATCTTAGGAATACTTGTCTTAGATGATCAAAATGATCTTTTGCATTCTTAGAATACACTCTAATATCATCAAGGTAGACTAAGACAAACCTATCAATCAATTTTTTGAAGGCCATCTCCATTGCCTTCTAAAATGTAGCACCTACATTGGTTAGCCCAAATGGCATCTTGCAATAAGCATAGGTGGCCCATTTAGTGGTAAATTATGTAGTCTTATATTTATCAGATTCTTTAACCAGCACTTGATTATAACCAGAGAATTCATCAAGAAAAGAGAATCTCCTTGAACCACTGACCTTGGACAGAATTCTCTCCATGGAAGGGAGAGGATGGTGATCTTTAAGGGAAGCTTGATTAAGGTCCCTAAAGTCCACACACAGTCTGATTTCTCCATTCTTCTTCCTAACAGGGACAAGGTTTGCTACCCATGATGAGTGTTTGATAGGAAAAATCATATTGGCCTCAATCAACTTGGATAGCTCTTTTCTCATTAATGGTTCAATCTTGGGATTCACTAGTATTTGTTTTTGTCTTACTGGCTTAGCATGATCAACTAAATCTATGGTATGCTGAAATAACCTTGGGTCAAAACCCTTTAAGTCATCATATGTCCAAGCAAATATATCATTAAATTCCTGACATAGATGAATAAAATTTTCTTGTTCAATTTCAGAACATACCTTCCCCATGTTTAAGGATTTTCCATTAGCAACCATGACTGGAGGATGATCACCCTCATCAGCAGCTAGGTTCATGCCTCTACCTCTTGTTTGGTCATCAGGATTAAAGACACTCTCCAAGATAATGAGACCTTTAGGAAACTTGTTGGAATTGAGGTTGATGATCTAATCACCATACTGACCTTGCAGTCTTGACTGATTTCCATCTAAAAATTCTGCCTCATTCTGCAAGAAGCTGAAAATTTGCTCATCAGACTCAAACACTTGCCAGTGGGTATTATTTTCAGGGATGGCAGGCCTTACTACCACTTTGATTTGTTTCTTCTTCTCCTCCTCAAGATTCCCTGGCACATCATAAGATGCACCTATTGATGCGAGTCTATTAGCATGTCTATTTCCTTTTCTAGGGATGCTTTGGATGTTAAATGCATTGAAACCCTCAAACAAATCCCAAACTCTATGTTTATAAGACTTGAGCAAACCATTCTTGGTAATGTTCTAATTTCTCACTTGGTTAACTACCAACTCACTATCCCCATATACTTTCAAGGCTTGAATTCCTCTCTTTTGGGCAAGTATGAGACCTTGAATCAAGGATTCATATTCGGCCACATTATTGGTGCAACTGAACTGGAGCCTAAATGAGAAGTAGTATCTTATTTGTGTAGGAGAGATCAACATAACACCAGCACTTGATCCATTTCTATTCCTTGAGCCATCAAAGTACATACTCCATATCCTACTCATATCTCCATTAGTCCCCACAAGATTGAGAACCAGGGCATCCTTTTCCAATATACAATATGTACTAAGACCTGTCTCGAGGATCTCTGACATAGGGTCAAATTGATATGCGTCAACCCACTCATCCAAGAAAAAGTCAGGTATCTCTACTAGGGAAGTGGTGGGCTCATTCACTATGTCATTTTCATCTGTCATTTTCATCCATCTCTAGGATAGGGCAATTCATGTTGATGGGATTAGTGGTGTAAGTTTTAGTATGATGGAGGGCTTGAGGCTCTACTCTGATTGAAGCATTGGCTCCATATCTTGTTTTAAAAGACATATATGACCAATAAGAAGATATGATACCACCTATTTGGGCAGTAAAGTCTCTTGACAAACAGATGGCAAAATATGGCTTGACTTCAGCAATAGAGATATCTTGGATTACAGTACAACCAGGGCATGCATGTAGGGCCATCTCCACATTCCTAAGGATCCCTACAGTCTTGACAGTACTACTGTCCAACTATAATACATCCCTAACAATGGGCTCATATTTCATTCCCAAAGCATCAGCAACAAACCTAGGCATCACTGAACTACTGGCCCCTAAATCAATCATGCAATTATGGACTATTTTTCCTCCTATAATTAGGGAAACATAGAATGGAGGAGGTCTAACCCTTTTACTTGTTTCTTCCTCCCTTGATGGTTGTACTAGGCTTGTGGCACTTTCCATACTAGGTGTCTGATCCTTTGGTTCAATTGTTTCCAATTCTTGCTGCAGCAACCTCCTTTGCATGGGTATAGTAGCAACAACATCCCACATGGAGATATTCACATTTGTCTTCTTAATTCTCTCTACCACACTAAATGGCATAGCAGATGTTTTGGTAGAAACTTTGGGAGCTGCATTTGTATGAGGTTGAGATGGAATAACCTGAGGATCACTTGTATCTTTTCTACCATGGTTTTGCCTTTTCTGCTGAAAGGCACTTGATTGACTATTTGCTGCTTGCTCATGAGGTACTATGTTCGAAGTTGAGGCCTGATTGGGAGGAGGAGAGACAACATCTTCCATAGCTCTTCTTTTGCTTCTAGTGTTATGAGCAATGGAATCCTGGTTTACATTACAATGCTCCTCCATCTGATGATTCATAAAAGAGCAATCACCCTGTCTTTGCATATCTGAGACATCCTTAAATTGGTCCTCCTTGTATGCTTGTTTTGCTATAGGTTCTTGAACTATCAAGGCCAAATAAGATTCAGCCTTCTGACACATACAATAGGCATAAGAGTAGTTACAGAAGGGACAAAAATCTTGATCTTGAGCCATATTGTTTTGAGGGACTATGGCTCTACTTTGGTTTACATTTGAGGTTGAAGCATGGCCACCCTACCTACTCTGATCAAAAGAATGGTTCCAATGATTAGGATTTGGAGGCCTACCACTATTCAAAGTTTGATATTGCAATTGATGAGGCTTACTACCTTGAGCTTTCTATCTTTCTAAAGTCACCACCTTGTTGCTCACTTTCTGCATCATAGAGAAATTATCCTCCAGCCTCTTTCCTTGATCTTCTAACTTCCTCCCTTGATCTTGCAATTTTTTATCAAGGTTCTTCTCTCTTTTGTCCATGTTCTGCATCAGTGATTGCATCATTTCTTTGATTTCATCTATCCCATTTGAAGATGTGCAAGCTTGAGGGACTGGAGTAAGAGATTGTGATGTGGAAGTTGTGGGAAGAGGAGCCATTGCTGGTTGGTGATTTGGGATATCAATAAAGAAAGGTAAAGGAGGCCTTGGAGCTAACTTACCTCCTTGTATCAAGATGTTTTCCACCCTTATTGCTATGTCATAAGTGTTAGGCAAGGTATCTCCTCCCATAGTTTGGATTGTAGTGGCAATATCACTGTTAAAAGCTCTAAGGTAATGCAAGAAGGCATTACCAGGGGTAGGTTTCACCGAAGTAGGTATTTTATCCCATGTCTTTTGAAACCTATTGTTAAAATTAGTCATACATTCATGGGGGGCTCTTTTTATAGTAGTCAACTGCTCTAAAAGTGACAAATAGTCACTCTTATCCTCAAAATGTTTGCACAATCCTACTCCTAATCCATCCCAATTTGTTATAGAACCATGAGCTAAACCTCTATACCATTGTAGTGCTTTTCCTTTCAAGGATGAGGCTAGGAGCCTAACTGCAACAACATCCTCTGTAATACCATGGATATTACAGATGTTTGCAACCTCTTGAATGTGCTCTGAGGGAGAGATAGAAGTTTCACCAGTAAACTCTGGTATACTCTTGAGGGCAGCTACTAGTATGTCATGTCTTTGGGCTAACAAGAGAGGGCTCCCACCATTAAAGGTGGCAAAAGTATGAGCTCTAGGAAATGCCATATAGACAAGTGGTCTATTGATACATGTTGATAGTAGTCTAGGCTAAGATCTAATAGTAGGAGGAGTAGAGATAGATCTTGTAGGAGTATTTGTTACTACTGCGCTCCTAACTGGTGATAAGGATATTCTAGTCTTCTTTCTTCTAGGGTTTGAAAGTGAAAGCTCTTGGTATTGAAAATTACCTCTAGAAGATGCCCTTGTCTTAGCTCTAGGCATGAATCACTGCAACTTTGGTCTAGAACCAGATATGTATTTGAAGCTCAAAGTCACCAAGTACTTTGAAGAATGAGCCTCTTGAAGGCTTGAATAATGAAGCCAATACTATCTCTTTAGTATTAGTTTTGAAATCTTCTTTTAACACCAGTAGACTTTAAATCTTTGATAGTTTGTCCCACCGGGCATGCCAAAAACTGTTGTCACTTAGGTTTGCACCCTTGTCCAAGGCCTATGCATGAGGACAACCTAGTGAAACATGGAAACAACCTCCAAGCTATGGGACTTGAACTATGAGGTTGAGTCTCAGGAGAAGGCCGGCTTCCTCTTACTATTAGGGTGCACCTAACTACTCTTGGAGAGGAAAAAGGAGAAGGAGAGCATGAAAGCAAATCTACCTAGTCTAATCTAAAGAGGTGATGCACCAAAATAAAGTGTTCAGACCAATCCCTACCCATATATGCACTACTAAACCAGAATGAAACTAAGGATATACACATCCAGACTTGCTTTGATCTAATGACCACATGCAGATCAGAAAACCAAGATGAATGACACAAGGAAAGAGGTTCACTTATATATCATTCATAGGCCAGCAGAGATACAGTCATGCAAATTACAAATTTTCTTAAAATAATGGCAAAGGCAAAGAGTTCTTGCACTTTCATACCAATGGTTGAAGGAGATAAGTGGAGAATCATACAATTCAGAGGCACGAGGGAATTTACACTAGAATTGCAGAGCAACAACAGAGAAAAGTCAGAGAAAGGTCAACAACAAAATTTACAAAAGTTGCCTTTATAGTTTTTAGGCATAACTAAGATCTCTTCCAGCTGAAGTAACCTCGCAGCTACCTGCCATTAAGTTCTGCAGAGGACAATTAAGGGAAAATCTGATCTGGATGTGGATCCAGATACAATGATTTGGAATAGGGCCCTGAGAAGATCAAAACAGCACCATAACTGCGCTTTGACCTAGTAGATGGATCAAAATATGAGTGGTGGAGTGTTCTTCTTGTTTTGCATTCATTTCATAGTAGTTGGAATCGATCATGAAGATCAGATCCCATAACAAAACCGATTACCCTCATTTTTGCTTTATGAATCAGCAAAGTCAGTGAGTCAACTTGTTTTTGTAAGTAGGATGGACCACGTGGGCCAACAGCCTCTTTTTATTTTTCCACTTCATGGAAGTCCTACATAGTTGAATATCTCTTATCACTAACCGCGCCAACTCCTCCAACTCCAGCTGCAACAGTTACAATAACTACCAGTCGTTAACTGTCAACCTTGGCTAAGCTAGCAAGACACGTGTCATCAAGGCGCTATGTCACTATGGTTAAAATTCTCGCAGTTCTCCATAGCGAGATAGCACCTGCCATAGATCTGCCTTAATCTGACGATCGTGAAGACTCATCATGTTTCACACTTTTCTTTTCAACTTTTGGGCCCGCGAAATGCTGTCAGCACACCTGGCATCATCCCTGAGGTTCACAAGATAACACGGGCCCACCTGACATGTGTCACTGAGGTGCTATGTCACTATGGTATACAGTGTGCAACTTTCGATGGTGAGATAGCGCTTACCATCGATCTTCCTAAAATTTGACAATCGTGAAGACTCGTCATAATATTGTGCTTGTTCTTACCTGGGCCCATCATACCTGGCACCATCTCAGCAACTACACCACACTTTGAATGACACTTGGCAATCCTTGGCACACACACCTTGGTGATACATGGCCCCCTGATCCATGTGGCAAAAGGGTGCTATTTCACTATGGTTAAAATCTTCGCAGTTCTCCATAGCGAGATAGTGCCTGTCGTAGATCTGCCTTAGATCTACGGTGCTCCACAAAACTGTACAACTGCATCTTGAATAGGCCGAATGGACCAATGAGAAAATGCCACAGTATTTTGATCCATCTAAAAATTGCCATGGAAGATGAGATGTACTATCACTTTGAAGAAAGGTAGGCCCATTACATCATCTATGCCATGTGTCACCGAGGCGCTATGTCACTATGATATCCACCGTGTAACTTCTCATGGTGAGATAGCATCCATCATTGATCTGAACTGATCTATCGGTGAGCACCCTTGTCCAAACTTCTTAGTGCATAGCCAATAAGAACTGGCCACGTGCCAACTATCTAATGAATCCTTGCTGATATCTGACGAGGCACACTTGGGACTCACCAGACACATGACAGAAGGGCGCTATGTCGCTAACGGTGAGAAGCTCAAAATTTTTTATAGCGCCATAGTGCCCACCATGAAACTGGCAAAACCCAGCATCAGAGAAATAATCAAGAAAAGGGAACCCACCGGACACGCGACAGAAGGGTGCTATGTCGCTATGGGCAAACAGTGCGCAACTTCCCATAGCGAGATAGTGCCCACCGTAGATTTCCATTGATCTGACAATCGTGAAGACTCACTGTACTCTGCACATTCATCCATTGAAATTTCTTGGGCCTGTAATCCACCTATCACACCTGGCCTGACGTAGCACCACCCTGTCACGTCAACTACGGTCCCACCACGTCTTTGGCCAACCGAGCGCTATGTCGCTAAGGGCGAGAAGTGCCAATTTTTCGTTAGCGCCATAGTGCCCTCCGGTGATGCATTACTTTTTTGACCCGCCCCTTAACCTTTGCCTTGCGAATTGGACCCACCGTGCCACATGTTGAGAGGGCGCTATGTCGCTAACATATTCACCGTACAATTTCTCATGGCGAGATAGCGCCAACTGTTGATCTGACTTAGATCTATGATGGAAGACTTGCAGGTCGCAGAACGTATTATAAGGTTTGATCGGGTATTAAAATAATATTAACTCTGCACGCTAGCCGTTGGCGGGTAAACATTTAAATTTTGAATCCTGGCGGGGCGTAAAAAATGTAGTAACAATAGCTACATGTCTTTGGCTTTATTTTCAAAGAGGGAGAAATTACTTAAGAGGGATAAATATATAGAGAAAGGAATTATAGAAGGAGAGATTACAAAAAGAGGGAGAAATTACCACAAAGAGAGATTGAAAGAGAGAAATTTAGAAAAGCACAATCAGACTGGCAGTAATAAAATCATTTGGATTGTATGGTTACTAAGATACAACAAGTATTGAGATATTTGAGATGTTTCCATCAATGCCAAAGAGGGAGATTGTTGAAAATTTACAATTGAAAGATATTATTTTTTTTGTCATTGATGTCAAATCTATTGATAAGATATATTACTACCTAATCTAAATGTCATATCTATTTGATTGATGAAGAGGATTTGAGAAGTTACTCATAACAATAGAACCCATAGGAAAGGTTGAGTTATGAAAAGGAAGTTACAATGGACATTTGATTAGATAGGCTTTGATAAAGAAAAGTGATTGTTTATGTTAAGAAAGCTAAGACAAGTTGAGAAGAAGTATAAAATATAGTTAGTGTTGAGTAATGTTAGTATCAACTGAGCTATAGTTAGTGCCAAGAAAATCTAGTGTTGACCAAGCATTATCATCAACCGAGAAAGACAGTTGATGTTGAGCCAAAAAGATTTATAGAGACGGAGTATTTTAGTGATGAAAAATTGCCAAAGTTTAGACATTTCTAAGTGATTGTATGAGAATGAATTCAAGGAAATCATGAGATCAAGCCAACTTAGTTGACTTCTTAGGAGATTTAAACCATGTTGAAGATAAGGATGATGAGTTGGATCATTAAATTAAAGGAAAGGATTAGGTAAAGAACTAACAGAGAAATTCTAAAAAAAAATTGAGAAGAAGATCAAGAAGATGGACAAATACAATGAATCAAGTTAAATCTGATCGTAAACCCTAAGATCTACAATGGATGTAGAAAATGGTAAAATAAAAATTCTTATTTAAAGAGAGATAGAGTCAAACAATTGGCATTGTGTGCTATGTGTTGTGTGTGTGTGTGTGTGTGTGCGCGCGCGCGCGCACGAAGAGAGACATACAGAGCAAGATTGATCAATAACACACAAGTATGAATGATTGTAAAGCTAATAGAGAATTCTTGTAAAGATTATGTTGTTGTTAACTGAATCTAAGTAGAAGGATTAAGTTTTATTGAGAATGGTGGACTGATTGCTTGAAGGGTCTCCAAGTGAATCAAGATCAGAGATGAAAGTGAAGAACTTATCAACCAACTAGCACATGGACCAAACAAATATTTGAAATAGAAAAAGTGAGTTGTAATCACATAGATCAAAATGTATTATTGTATTTCTAGTGATTATAAATAGTTTGTATTGAAATCCTTTTAATAGAGGTTGACCTAACATCCATTTGAAGACTTGATAGTCTATGTAAATCCTTTAACTAGGTGACATTCTGGATGGAATGATCAAAGTCCTCTTACAAGGCCACTCCTAAAAGGGTGATTAAAATCATCTAACCAAATCACATTTAATAGTGTGTTTTGTAATCTTTAACAGGGTTGGCTCCTAACATAGCTCACTTTGAAAGAGTGAAAAAGAGTGACATGTTGCTAGTGGTTTTTCCCAAGTTAGGTTTCCCCATTAAATCCTAGTGTCAAAATATGATAAATTTTTTATGTATGTTTATATTTGATAATGGTTTCATTATGCAATGCAAGTTATGCTTATGATAGTTTTATAGTATAGACCAAGCAATAGCAGGATAAGAAAAATAGTAAAGTGTTTATTTTTTAATTGTTCAAAGTAGTATATATTAACCTTGACTAAATGATTCACCCCCCTCTTAGATATTGTAAAAATTTCTAATATTAGATGCCTTGAAAGCTAAGGATATCTTGACAAAAAATCATGAACAAAGAAAAAGAGGTAGAGGTGGTAGATTCCAGAGAGGCAGAGGTATATCTTATGGAGAAGGTGGTAGATATTACAATTATGTGTAAGATAAGGGAAAGTCTAAGTGGAAAAATGATGAAAAAGGAAAGATTGAATGGAAAGGTTGTCATTCTTACTGAGGAGGTACTAGTTCTTCTCAAGGAAGAGGTAATCCTTATTCTAGAGGTGGTTTACGTGGTAATTTTTTTAGATGTTGTAAAGAAGGGCATAGATCCTATAAGTGTAGCTACTTTGGTGAGAATGAACAAGGTAACAGAATTGTTGTGATTCAAGAAGACCTTGAGGGTTCACCAAGTGGACCTAAGTTTGGATAAAATATGATGGTAAGGAGAACTTTGTGTAATAAGGGAATAGACTAGATGTAAGATGGCTCAAAAATGTTGCAAAGTGATTATTGATAGTGCAAGTTTAGAAAACTTGAAATTAGAAGAGTTGGTTACAAAGTTGCAATTATAGAGGTTGAGACACCCTAATCCCTATCATGTTTCATGGATCAAGGATGAACATAAGTTGTTGGTAAGGGAACAATGTGTTGTGAAGTTCAAGATTGGAAATTCATTTGATAAAGTTCTTTGTGATGTTATGCCTATGGATTGATGTCATATTCTATTGGATAGACCTTAGCAATATTATACATATGCTATGCATGATGAAAGATTGAATCAATATACTCTTTGGATGCATGGAAGAAAGAAATTATTGTTTCCTTTGATTGAAAGTTCAGATGAGGTTAATTGTACTATTGTTTGAGTTTGTGTGGTCAATGGGAAGCAGTTTGAAAAGGGGTTGAAGAAGAACCAAGTGTGTTTTGTTGTAATCCCTAAGAGACCAAGTTGTGGTAGTAATGACCGAGAGATAGATAGAGGTTGAGCACTAGAAGATAGTAGAGGTCGAGTGATAGCAAAAAATGATAGTGTAAGCTAAGTGCTAGATGAAATTGAAAGCTTGGTGAAGAAGTATAAAGATATTGTTGCTGAAGAAATACCTGACGGTTTACCACTAGTAAGAAGTATAAGTCCTTTTATGGACCTAATTCCTAGAGATATTTTACCAAAAAAGGCACCATATAGATTAACACCTACAAAAAATGAAGATCTTAACAGACAAATGCAATAGTTTTTGTAGAAAGGTTTGATCAGGGAAAGTTTGAGTCTGTGTTTTGTAAATATTTTATTAGCACTTAAGAAGAATGGAGAATGGAGAATGTGCACTGATTCTAGAGTTATAACAAGATTACAATAAAATATAGATTTACAATGTTGAGAATGGATGACATAATGGATTTTTTGAGTGGAGCAAAGTATTTTACCAGGATTGATTTGAAGATTGGTTATCATCATATTAGAATCAGAGAAGGTGATGAATGGAAGACTACTTTTAAGATAAAAGATGGTTTTTATGAATGGTTGGTTATGCCTTTTGGTTTGAATAATGCACCTAGTACTTTCATGAGGTTGATGAATGAAGTTCTCAAGAGATTTTTGGGTAAGTTTGTGATTGTTTATTTGGATGATATTATGATATTCAATAAGACTAAGGAATAACATCTTGAGTATGTTAGACAAGTATTGCAGAGATTGAAAGAGAAGTTGTTGATTAATTTGAAAAAGTGTTCCTTTATGCAAGAAGAGATTGTGTATTTGGGGTTTTTTATTTCAGCTCATGGTTTGAGAATGGATCTACAGAAAGTTAAAGAAATTTTGGAATAGCATACACCTGAGAGTGTGGGTGAGGTAAGATCATTTCATGGTTTGGCTAGTTTCTACAAAAAATTTATAAAGAATTTTAGTTTTGTTTGTAATGCTATGACAAAGACAATGAGAGGAGATAAAAAAGACTTTAAGTGGACACATGAGGTTAATAAGAGTCTCTAGACTTTGAAACAAAAGGTTGTTGAGTTACTCATATTGGCTTTGCCTAATTTTAATAAGGTGTTTCAAGTTGAATGTGATGCAAGTGGCGGTGCAATAGGAGCTTTGTTTAGTCAAGAAGGTAAACTTGTTGTTTTCTTTAGTGAGAAGTTAAATGATGCTAAAAAGAAGTATTTTGTGTATGATCAAGAGTTTTATGCTATTTTTCAAGCCTTGAAGAAGTGAGAGCATTATTTGATTCCTAAGGAGTCTGTGTTATATACTGATCATAAAGCTTTACAATATTTGGGAGGTCATAATAAGTTGAATCAGAGACATATGAAGTGGGTTGAGCACTTAAAAAGTTTCACATTTGTAATCAAGCATAAAAGTGGAGTTACTAAGCAAGTTGTTGATGCATTGAATAGATGATGTTTTTTGTTGACCGAGATGAAGGTTTAAGTTCTTGGTTTTGATGAAATGAAGGAATTCATTTATGTGTACCAAGAAGTTCTATGAGAGCTAAATTTGATTAAAGAAAAACATCGTGGTGATTTGGCTAGACATTTTGGAATTGATAAGACGTTAAGTTTTCTTAAGGACAAATATTATTGGCCACGGATGTATAAGGATATTCAAAATGTTGTACGAATGATCTAGGAGCATCCTAGGATATTTTCCTTTTAGCCTTTTCTATTTTAATAAGGACTAGTAGATAGAGTGGTTACTATTTATGGGAACTTGCTATTTTTAGTAATTTTTTCATACAATCTTGGAATGTTCTCATTTTCTACATTAAGATTTCTTTTAGAGTTAAAATCCTACCATTAAAATATAACTACTCTAGCTTAAGTATCAAAGAAGTTATTGTTGATTTTTGGTGGAAAATTTGGACAAAAATATTTAGGCTCATCGGTGGAGGCCTAGAGTGCCCGGATGAGATCTAAAAACTTCATGAAAGGGCACTTGCATAATTTTGAGCCTCTAGATCAAGAGATGGAATTTCCAAAAAGTGATTATCATGGCATGTTGAAGCAACGGTTCAAGAGTTATGGCATTCCAAAGTTGGGCTACTCAAAATTTCTAAAATAATTATCAAAGATATATTTGGCCACCTCTATATATTTTGTTAGGGTTTTTCAGCCATAGGTATTAAGTTTTGATGTCTAGAACCTTCCCTGGCAACATAAAATTTCCTATTTAAAAGAGGCACGAACATTGTCTAGAACAACTCTGGGCGGTAGTTCACAGCTGAGTCATGTAGATTACTTTAATGAAGGCACCCATGTGGGTTAGCATATTGTACTTGTGAATTCTATAATTCTACATTCATGCCAATAATAACAAGTCTACATTTTGTTCTTGCATTTTTTGTTCTTTCCTTTTTTTTGTTATGAGTTTATGGTATTAAAGGAAGCACCCTTCATCAAGTGGTATTAGAGCTAGAGTTCTTGAGTATGTGGATAGATCACTGACTATGAGGTAGTTTGCACCAAAACTGTGGTTTGGGCTAAGCATGTAGACAGATCATCGATTCTGATGCAGTTTACACTAGGGTTTCAACAGAAGCACAAAAATGCCTCCACCAAGAGAGCACGACAAAAGAGTTATAGGTGTTATACCTGAGGTTTTTAGAACCCTCCAAAGATAAATGCAAGCATTGGAAGAACAAATACCTAGAGGAATAAATCTTCTAGTAAGAGATAAAAGCGACGATGAGGATGAAGTAGAAGAACATGTTGAAGTAGAGGTAGTTATAAACCCAGAGAAAGAGATGCTTTTTTGGGCCATCTCCAAGATTGGAAAAAGACCTAAGTGTGAGGTTCCCACATTTTTAGGAAATCTTAACCCAGAGGAGTTGATCAATTAGATCAATGAACTTGCAGAGTACTTTGAGTATGAAGATATTGAGGATCCTGATAAGGTCAAGTTTATGAAGGAAAAATTGAAGGGACATGCAAAGGTCTGGTGGAAAGTGGTGTAGTTGGAGCAAAATAAAAAGGGAAAGGAAAAAATCACTAGATGGATTGGATGATAGCTAAACTAAATCAACAATTCATTCCAATGGATTATGAGCTTGATCTGTTGAAAGAAATGCAAAGGTTGAAGCAAGGGGTAAAAATTATTCAAGAGTATATCAAAGAGTTCTACCAAGTTCTCGTTAGAACCAGCCATGCAGAACCTGATAAGGAGAAAATGACCCGTTATCTTAATGGGTTAAGGCCAAGTATTCAGGATGAGATTAGTCTAGTTCAAATGAATAGTATTGAGGAGGCATACCAATTTTCCCTAAGAGTTGAGGTGAAACTAAGTAAGAAGTTTGACAACAAGAATAGTGGAAGAGGTTGTAGTGGAAGATTTGGAAAATGATCTTATGGTGTACATAATGATGATTAGAAGAGCAAGAATGAAGCTAGAAGTAACAGTCAGAACCAAAGGGAAAACAATTCCAATCATTTCCATGATTAGAACAATAGAGATCAAAGAGGAAGAGGTAGAAACAAGGACCAGGAAGAGGAGGATTTCGTGGGAAATGTTTTCACTATAGAGAAGAAGGTCATAAACCATTTGAATGATCCCAATGCCAAGGAAGGATAGATCAAAGAACAAAAGGCTAGGCTAGAGTTGCACATGTTGATGAAGATGTCAAATCATCACATTCTAATGATGTTGAAAGAGGAGAAGCCTTAATTAATAGAAGAGTCCTAATGAGTGGTGAAAATGAACTTGATCAAAGAAGGAACTTGTTTTGCACAAGGTGCAAATGTGAAGATAAGTGTTGTGATGTGATCATTGATGGTGGAAGTACTAAGAATCTAGAGTTAGAAATTATGGTCACCAAGTTGAAGCTAAAGAGATAGAAACACCCATGTCCATATTGTATTGATTGAGTGCAAGATGACCACAAGGTCATAGTCAATGAGTGGTGCTCAGTGAAGTTCAAGATTGGAAGCTACCAGGATGAGATACTATGTGATATCATACCTATGTCCATATGACATATGTTGATGGGTAGGCCATGGCAATTTGATAGGCATGTTGTACATGATGGGCAAGAAAATACTTAGACTCTGACCAAGGATGGAGTGAGGCATAAGTTGAAGTCGTTGAAGGAGAAAGAAGAAAATGTATGTAGTGCTATTGAATCATGTTATGTTGATGGAAAAGAGTTTCTCAAAGGTATGAAGCATGAGCATATATATTTTTCTATAATGCCAAAATATAGTAAAGAAGAAGTAGAGGAGGTACCTGTAGAAGTTACAGATATATTGGTAGGGTTTTCTAATATTGTATTAGATAATGCACCTAATGGATTGCCTCCAATGAGGAAGATTAGTCACCAGATGGATTTGGTTTTAGGAGCCAGTTTTCCAAACAAGGCAGTGCACAGAATGACACTAGTAGAAAGTGAAGAGTTGAACAGACAAGTTCATGAGTTGTTACAAAAGGGGTTGATTCCAGAGAGTTTGAGTCCATGTGTTATACTAGTCATATTAGCACCAAAGAAGAATAGATGATGGAGGATGTACACAGATTCTCATGCTATCAAAAAGTACACAGTCAAGTATAGATTTCCATTGCTAAGGATGGATGATATTATGGATTGTTTGAGTGGAGCTAAGTATTCAACAAAGATAGATCTAAAGAGTGGGTACCATCAGATTTGTACTAGAGTAGTTAATGATTGGAAGACTACTTTTACAACAAAAGAAGGACTATATGAGTGGTTAGTCATGCCTTTTGGGCTAGCCAACACACTGAGAACTTTCATGTGACTCGTGAATTAGGTACTAAAGAAGTTTTTGGGTAAGTTTTTCATTGTTTACCTAGATGATATTTTGATCTTTATTAAGTCATTGGAGGAGCATTTGATTCATATTCACAAGATGTTTGATAATTTGAGGGAAGAAAAATTGTTGATAAACCTGAAGAAGTGCAATTTTGTACAAAAGGAGTTGGTGTACCTAGGATTTGTAGTCTCAGTAGAATGTCTAAAAATGGACTTGAAAAAAGTGAAGGCTATACTTGAATGGCCTACTCCAAGAAGTGTGATAGAGGTAAGATCTTTTCATGGACTAGCTAGTTTTTATAAAAAGTTCATAAGAGGTTTTAGTAGTATTTGTGGACACCTGACTAAAACAATGAGAGGGGTTAGGAAATAATTTAAATGGACTGTAGGAGTAGATAAGATTTTTAATCTATTGAAATAGAAAGTTACCGAGTAACCTATTTTAGCACTTCTTGATTTTAGCAAGGTGTTTCAAGTGGAGTGTGATGCTAGTGGTACTATAATAGGAGCTATTTTGAGCCAAGAAGGTAGACCTATTGCTTATTTTAGTGAGAATTTGAATGATGCAAATAGCAAATATTTTGTTTATGATCAAGAAATTTATGCTATAGATCAAGCATTGAAGATGTGGATACACTATCTTCTTCCTAAGGAGTTTGTTTTGTATATTGATCATCAAGCTTTATAATATTTGAATAGTCAAGGAAGATTAAACCAGAGGCATTTGAAGTGGGTTGAGTTTTTGCAAAGTTATTTATTTATTTTGAAACACAAGAATGGGAAGTCTAACAAAGTTGCAGATGTTCTTAGTAGAAGCCAACTTTTGCTGATAGAAATGCATATAGAGGTAATTGGGTTCAAGGGACTTAGTACTTTGTATCCAGATGATCTTGATTTTGGTGAAGCATGGAAGGATTGTACAAAACTTGTTACACTTGATAAGACAAAGTGGTTGGATTTCATGATCTAGGATAGTATGTTGTTCAAAGGAATCTAGTTGTACATTCCCAAAAGTTCAATGAAAGAGAATCTCATCAAGGAGAAGCATAGTGGAAGATTGGCTTGACATTTTAGAAAAGATAAAACCATAGCTTTAGTTGCTAAGAATTATTACTGTCCATAGTTGCAGCAAGATGTGAAGAAGTTTGTATAGAGTTACAGAGTATGTCAGATGACGAAAGGATTGAAGTAGAATATAGGGTTGTATCAACCATTACCTTTACTAGAGAAGTCATGGGAGGGTGTCAACATGGAATTTGCTCTTGGATTACTGAGAACATAGTGTGGGCATGATTCTATTTTTGTGGTGGTTGACAGGTTTTCAAAGATGGTGCGATTTATTCCTTGCAAGAAGACTAGTGATGTTTTTCATGTTGCAAAGTTGTTTTTCAAAGAAGTGGTGAGACTACATGTTCTGCCAAAGAGTATAGTTTTAGATCGAGATACCAAATTTGTTGGGTATTTCTAGCATACATTGTGGAAGAAGTTGAAGACAAATTTGAAGTTCAATTCATCACATCATCCAAAAATTGATCAAAAAATAGAAGTGGTGAATAAGAGTTTGGGAAATTTACTGAGAAGTTTGGTTGGAGATAAGCCAAAAGGATGGGATATGATTTTTCCATAGGCATAATTTGCATATAATAATTCTATCAACTTTAGTACTGCTAAATCACCATTCCAAATTGTATATGGGATTAGTCCTAGAAATGCTTCTAAATTGAGCTAGTTGGATAAAGGAGAGATAAGTAGTGCTGAAGCAGAAGAATTCATTGACCATTTGAAGAACATCCATGAGGCAGTGAGGAAGCACATCATAAAGATGAATACATAGTATAAGGCTAAGGCAAATGTGAAAAGGAGGTATAAGGAATTTTAGATTGGAGATGAAGTCATGGTTCATTTCAGAAAGGAGCATTTTCTAGTGGGTACATATAATAAGTTGAAGATGAAGAAGTTTGAACCATACAAGATAGTGAAAAGGCATGATTCTAGAAATTCTTATGAAGTGGAGTTTCCTGCTAAATTGAATATTTCACCAATATTTAACATTTTAGATTTAACAAAGTATTATGAAGGAGGTGGTGGAGATGAAGTTGCCAAAGTGCAATGAAGTATTCTAGTAGCTAGTTCGGCTACAAAGGACATTGAGGAGATACTGGGCAGTTGTGTTGGCAAAAGTATAAGGAATAGAAGTTATGAGGAATACCTAGTCGAATGGAAAGGTAGGCTAGTAGAGGATTCATCATGGATAGAAAGGTAGGAGGTTAACCATTTTGGGTTTCCTTTGAATACCTGAGATATGATAGAGTCACTTCTCAAATTATCCTAGGTGTCTTATGCAGGAGCATCTTGGGTGTAAGAGCAATATTGCATCACCCAACAATATTTTTCTTTTCAGTCTTTTCTATTTTACTAAGGACTAGTAGACAGGGTGGTTACTATTTATGGAAACTTTATATTTTTAGTAACTTTGTCATATGAGCTTGGAATGTTCTCATTTTCTACATGAAGGTTCTTTTTAGAGTTACAAGCCTACCATAAAAATCTCATTGCTCTAGCTTAAGTATCAAAGAAGTTATTACGGATTTTTGGTAGAAAATTTTGCAGAAAAATTTGTAGGCTCACTGTTGGAAGCCTTTGAGTGCCTGGATGAGGTCTGAAAACTTATCAGAAGGGTGCTTTCCCGTATTTGAGCTTGTAGATCAGGAGCTAGTGTTTCCAAAAAGTGGTTATAATAGCCAATCAAAGCAACAGTTTGAGAGTTGTGACCTTTCAAAGTTTGGCTACCCAAAATTTCTAAAATAATTGTCAAAGATATATTTGACCAAGTCTATATATTTTGTTAGGGTCTATCCACCTTAGGTATTAATTTTGAATGTCTAGAACCTTCCCAAGTGGCACAAAATTGTCTATTTAAGAAAGGCTCGAACATTGTCTAGAATAGCTCTAGGTGGTAGCTCGCAGCTTAGTTTTGTTGATTACTATAATGAAGGCACCCACATGGGTTAGCATATTGTACTTCTGAATTTTTTAATTCCACATTTGCACCGATAATAAGAAGTCTTATTTTGTTCTCACATTTGTTGTTGTTTCTTTATTTTTGTTATGAGTTTATGGTATTAAGGGAAGTACCCTTAATCAAGTGGTATCAGAGCTAGAGTTCTTGAGTGTGTGGAGAGATTGTTGACTATGAGGTAGTTCACACAAGGACTATGGTTTGGGCTGAGTGTGTAGATAGATCTTTGATTGTGAGGTACTTTGCATTAGAGTTTTAGCGGAAGTGCGAAAATGCCTCCACGAAGAGAGTGTAGCAAAAGAGTTATAGGTGTTACACCTGAGGGTTTTAGATCCCTCTAAAGACAAATGCATGCATTGGAAGAACAAATGCCTAGAGGAATAAATCTTCTTGTAAGAGATGAAAGCAAGGATGAGGATGAAGTAGAAGAAAATGTCACAGCAAAGGTAGTTCTAAACCCAAAGGAAGAGAGGCTTTTTAGGGCCATCTCCAAGATTAGAAAAAGACCTAAGTTTGAGATTCCTAAATTTTCAAGAAATCTTAACCCAGAGGATCTAATCGATTAGATCAATGAATTAAAGGAGTACTTTGAGTATGAATATATTAAGGATCCTAATAACGGCAAGATTGTGAAGGTGAAACTGAAGAGACATGCAAAGATCTATTGACAAGAGGTTTAGTTGGAGTGAAATAGAAAGGGAAAGGATAAAATCACTGAATGGGATCAGATGATAGATAAACTAAAGTGATAATTCATTCCTATGGATTATGAGCTTGATCTATTAAATAAAATGCAAGGGTTGAAGCAAGTGGGAAAAATTCTTCAAGAGTATACCAAAGAGTTCTACTGAGTTCTCATTAGAACTAGCCATGCAGAAGATGATAAGGAGAAAGTGGCTTGTTATCTTAATGGGTTAAGGCCAAGTATTCAGGATGAGTTGAATTTGGTTCAAATGAATAGCATTGAGAAGGCATACCAGTTTTTCCTAAGAGTTGAGGAGAAAATAAGCAAGAAGATTGACAAAAAGAATAGTGGAAGAGGTCATGGTGGAAGATCTAGTAGGCAATCTTATGGAGGTCATAGTGATGATTAGAAGAACAAGGATGAGTTTGGAAGTAGTAGTCAGAACCAGAGGGGAAACAATTCCAACCATTTCCATGATCATAACAATAGAGATTAGAGAGGAAGAGGTAGAGGACAAGGATTTGGAAGAGGAGGCTTCCGTGGGAAATGTTTTCACTACAGAGAAGAAGGGCATAGAGCATTTGAGTTTTCCTAGAGAAAAGGAAGGACAAATCAAAGAGCAAAAGGCTATGCTAGAGTTGCACATGTTGATGAAGATGTTAGATCATCAAATTCTAAAGATGCTGAAAAAGGAGAAGTCCTAGTTAATAGAAGAGTCCTACTGAGTGGTGAGAATGAACCTAATCAAAGAAGGAGCTTGTTTCACACAAGGTGCATATGTGAAGATAAGTGTTGTGATGTGATCATTAATGGTGCTCCCCTTACTACCATAAACTCATAAAAAAAACACAGAAACAATAGAAAATGCAAAAACAAAATATGGACTTCTTATTATTGTTGCAAATGCAAAATTATAGAATTCAAAAATACAATATGCTAACCCACATGGGTGCCTTCATTACAATAATCTACAAGACTAAGCTGCAAACTACAACCCCAAGTTGTTCTAGACAATGTTTGGGCCTTTCTCAAATAGGCAATTTTATGCCACCCGATAACGTTCTAGACATTCAAACTTAATACCTAGGGCTGATAGACCCTAAAAAAATATATAGAGTCAGCCAAATATATCTTTGACAATTATTTTAGAAATTTTGGGTAGCCCAACTTCAGAATGCCATAACTTTTGAACTATTGCTCCAATTGGCTATTATAACCACTTTTTGGAAATGCCAACTCATGATCTATAGGCTTAGAACCATGTAAGAATTCTTCCATCAAGTTTTTAGACCTCATTCATGCATTCTACATCTTCAATGATTAGCTTGAAGATTTTTATATAAAAAAATTCACAAAAAATCCACAATAATTTCTTCGATACTTAAGTTGGAGCAATGAGATTTTTATGGTAAGCTTATAAATCTAAAATTAATTTTTATGTAGAAAATGAGAACATTCTAAGCTTGTATGACAAACTTAATAAAAATAGTAAGTTCCCATAAATAGTAACCACCCTGTCTACTAGGCCTTATTAAAATAAAAAAGACTAAAAAGGAAAATGTTTTTGGGTGATGCAAGATTGCTCTTACACCTAGGATGCTCCCACATCAAAGGAGTTGAATAATTTGTCAAGTTAAAAAAGGATTAAGTCATAATATTAGATTATATACTCCTATTTCTATTTGTAAGAAACCTTGGAGTGACATTAGTATGCATTTTTTTCTTGGATTACCTAAGATAGCAAGAGGGTTTGATTCCATATTTGTTGTTGTGGATAGATTTTTTAAGATGATACATTTCATACCATGTAAGAAGACATCATATGATGTGCATGTTGCTAAGATTTTTTTCAAAGAGATTGTTAGATTGCATGGATTACCAAAAAGTATTATTTTTGATAGAGATAGTGAGTTTGTTGGTTATTTTTGGAGGACTTTGTGGAAGAAGATGGGTAATGAGTTGAGATTTAGTTCTACATTCCATCCATAGATAGATGGAAAAATAGAGGTTTTGAATAGAAGCTTGGGTAATTTTTTGAGATATTTAGTTGGATCTAAGTTGATTAATTGGGATATGGTATTGGCACAAGCCAAGTTTGCATATAATAATACCATGAATAAGAGTACAAGATAAATACCTTTTGAGATTATTACTTGAATGCATCCTAGAGGAGTATTATATTTGACGAATGTTGTTGGTAAAGAGAAGAGAAGTGTTGAAGGTGAAGAATTTTCTTATTTGATGAAGTCTTTGCATGAGGAAGTGAAGATGAAGTTGTAACACAGTAATCAAAAGTATAAGGAGAATATTGATAAGTCTAGGAGACATCATTTTTTTGAAGTTGGTGATGAGGTAATGGTTCATTTGAAGAGAGGCAACTTTTCTATTGGAACATATAGTAAGTTGAAAATAAAGAAGTTTGGACCCTGTAAGATCTTAAGTTTGAAAGTGGCAATGCTTATGAAGTTGAGTTACCTGATGACATGGATATATCTCCCCTTTCAATGTTTTTGATTTACACAAGTATCATGAGTCAAATGATGAAGTTGGTGTACCTGATGGTTTTCCTAAGAAATAAATTAAAGAAGTTGAATAGATATTAGATCAATGAATTGGTAAAAGGACAATAGGAAACGATTACCATGAATATTTGGTAAAATGGAAAAATAGACCAGTTGAAGATGCTACATGGATTTCTCAATCTGAGTTGGATTTAGTTTAGGTTGTGACACTTCAATGATTTACGAGAATCATTTCTTTCAACCTCAGTTATCTAATGTAGGAGCATCCTAGATTGCCCTTTTAAGCATTCTCATCTTGGTTCATTATGCTTATTATTGCTGAGTTCTAGTGGTTCCAAAGCTACAGTTGCTATCAATTTTTTCAATGTTGGTTGAGTTAATGTAGCTAGAATTGTCGAGGTTACTATAGCTAGTGTTGGTCAAGTTATTGTAGCTAGTGTTGGATGAGTTACTATAGCTATCAAGTTACTCTAGTTGTCTAGTATTGACCAAGTTACTGTAGCTATTGAGTTACCGTAATTGTTCAGTATTGGTTGAGTGTTCCATCATGTGCTAAGTGAGCCTACTATTTACTAATGCTTGGTTCCTTCTTTTGCTGAGTATATCTACTATTGATTCTTAGTTTTAAATTATTTATATAATTAATTTGGATCATGAATTTAATATTGGATCTTGTCTTTGGATGTGTGTAGACCATTTTAAGGTTAGCCTTTCTATTATGTAATGATCTAGAATCTCCTATAAGTCATTTTGGCAAGTATAAATCAAGGTGTTTAGTTTTAGGTTAGGAAATTACTCAAAGAGTTAAGAGCATATATTCCTAGAATAGAAAATTTAAAGTTGGATCATGGATTTTTAAGTTGTATTTTTTTGGTCGTAACCTAGAAGGCCTTACAATTAGGCATGTATACAAATAATTTGATAAATTAATAAAGCATTTTGAAGTTACTTCTCTCCTTGGTGTTTTTCTCTATGTTATTTTCTTTTGTTGAGTTACTTAGCAAGGTGATTGGATAGTTAGGTGTGCCTCTGGCCCTAGCTCTTCAAACCCTCCTTTTTTCACTTGTTTAACTCTTCCTCCTTTTATAATTTAATCTAGTAAACTTGGAATCCCTATTCTATGAATTCAAATTATTAATTCTCACCCCTGCTAGTAGATCAGCTTTCCATTATAGTAGTGTAGGTCACTCTTGTCAAATGTAGTGTGGTCATATAGAAGCCACGACAGTCATGTGTCCACAAAGAATTTCTATTGTTGGAAGGAATTAAAATTTGAATTCTTTAATCTATTCCTTGATCCATTCCCCCATCATCATAAAATCTAACATTGAATACATGCTTATCCTCTACATGACTAGGAAATCATAGGTATTTTGATCCATGGTTACCCTGTTGACTTAGCCAATCTAACTCATTAGTCTATCTTCTTTCACTTTCCAATTTGCATCCTTATGATTATGTGGACTTCACTTAGCATACTTTATCTAAGTGGATCACCTATGTCAGTGCCTCAGCTAGGCTCATGCATCTTCTCTTCTCTAATCTCCTTTGTGAACTAGAGTCACACATTAGAGTTCTTTGTAAGTCATTTTACTTCAGTGGTCTTGGTTTTATGTGTGTTGACATCAATTGTAACACCTTTGATAACTAATTCTACTAGTTAGCCTTGAAGAAACTTAAACCAATAGTTCAATCCATGCAAAAAAATAACAATGATTAAAAGAGGTTCCTTTAAGACATTTATGTTTGTAACCTACTTGTGATATCTTCTTCTACAAAAATAGCATGGAATGTTTGAAGACAACGAGCTTGAGATTCAAGTGTATAAAAATGATGACTAAGACTAATGGCTCTAATATACGATTGGACCCCTAATATTAGGATGCCTTGTAACATAAGGAAATACATCCATTTTGTAGACTCATATTTGGCACCAATATATCATGTGACTACAAACACTCTAATGCCTAGATTTCTTTTATTTATAGAGATTATTTTCAACTTGAACTTGAATTACAATTGGTTGACATATACCTATTGTAGCATCTTAAATTTGATGCACTTGGATTTAAGACCTTTTAGCTCCTCTTTAGTGTGTTTGCATTCCATATTTTCACCTTTAGCACACACTTCACATCTTCTCCATTCTTTCTCTTAGGTGTAACTGAGGTAGGACCTATCTAATCCTCCTTTATTTCCCTTCATCCTTCACAAAATCATTGAATTAGGACCTAATATGCGAGTATCATCCCTTTCGAGGACTTCAAAATCCTAGATTAGACCTTTGGATGATAGTCCAGGGCACACATTTTATCTACCAACCTATGCTAGTTCAAAATTTGGATAGGGAGACCCTAAAGGTCAACCTTCTAGACTAGGTCAACCCAAGTTGACCCAGTCCTACTACTTCTAGTAATTTGGGACTTGTAGTTGTTTAACACTCATGTTAAAATCCTACTTGTATAGTTATCCTTGGCAATGTAATTTCATGATTATTCTAAAAATTCACTATAAAAAGGGATCCAATCCCTAATTTTCACTTAACATGATAACAAGAGGATTTGAGGAGAAAGACAGAAGCAAGTGTAGACACCCCAATCTAACTTTGAGCAATTTCAACATGGAAACAAAGGCCAGTTTCTTATTCTTCATTTCTAAGAAAGGTTATTCTTCATTCAAGCATTCAAGGCGAATATATCAATCAAGGAGTTGCAAAGGGATCTCAAAGATTGTTAGAGTAACTTAGCCTTGGGGGATTGGTATGATTTCTACATCATTCTTCATATCTAATTCTATACACCTTCATACAAGTACATGCATTTACATACATCCATAATTTCATGCTAGGGTTTCACTTATAGAGTAGATTCTTAGCATTTTTACATTCTAGATCTACAAATCTAGGGTTACGCACATACAATCATACACAAAAAAATTTCTAATGGCTATTCATGGAGTTGTAAATCCCCAAAATGGGGGGTTGACTAAGGAAAACCCCTTTATAGCCACCCACACAAAAAATTGTTATAGATTTATAGGTGGGAGCGAAAAGAATTATAGAGCTGGAACCTACAGTTTGGAAACTTTATAGAGTCATCAATTTTGGGTCATAGACTACATCAACTTGGTTGTAGGACATCATTACAAGTCAACCTAGTCCTTCAATATTGGATTTCAGAGAGATTTATGTTAGAAATAGATAATACTAAGGTGGGGGTGAGTCAATATTCTACAAAATTTTGCCCACAACTAGATATTATTAATTACTTTGAAAAATGCATATGAAAGTAAAACAACAATTTTGAATAGTAAATAAAACCATACACAAAGAAACTCATAACACCATTATTTGTTATCTAGGGAAACCCTATCCGTGGGAAAACCCCAATGGGGATGGTACCCACAAAATGATCAACTAAACAAAAGAATCTTATTAAGGATATTGACCTTGTTAGGAGTCTGTGAATTTCATATAGTATCTCATTCCTTGTTAGAGGATTAGGCCCTATTAAAATCTTCAACCATGTTAGGAGCTTCTTCAACCCTATTAGGAGTTTGTAGTACAATTATAATGTATGCAAGATAATCCCACTACCCAAACATGCAATATACAATTAAGTTTCTCTACAAGAGTAGATATACATACAATAATGTCTCACTACTATACTTCACAATTCCTTCGATCATAGACTAGATATCACATTATAAAAAGCTTTCATATAACATATGCATCCTTCAAATTAGTTCACATGTCATTCCACTTTTCACCTAGATGTGCAAGATACGATCTTTACTTATACCTTGTTTTTTAGAAAACTATGTTTAGTTGGCCCTGATGCTTTGACACATTTGATAAATTACAAAATTAACTCAAGGTTAACATCTAAGATTTCATCCCTTCATAGTTGAGTAATTATTTTGTTACCAAAATAATTCCTTAAGTTGTAAAACTCAATCTTTTGTTGTGGTATATTCTACCTTGCTAATTACATGTACTATTAATTCCTTTGTAACTATTGTTGTACTATCTATACATATCTATGCACTAGAACATTTCATCATGACACTATGAAGTATCTATCCTCAACTATGCACATGTATATGCTTACTCTATCATCCATACCCACAAAATATATCTCTATGTTGGTGTAACTATCTAATACTTATACAATTTTTTGTCTCTAATTTTGTAAAGAAATACCAAAATACATGTTTCCATAAATGGAAATACTAAATAAACTAATTACTTAACTAGCTTAACCATATTTCCAACAAATTCCCCCTATGGTATTGATGGCAACATATGGGAAAATTGGCTAAGTCCCAAGATGTTGAACAAAACTATGGCCTTAACAAATTTTGAAACTTCAAAATTTTATTCAAAAACTTGGATCATTACATATTACCATCTTTTCTTATCTCTCCATTACAATGATTTCCTATATACATAGATAAGATCCCCCTTACATATATATGCATCTTTTGCATTCCTTCTTTACATATATCATCTATACAATTTATACAATTTTCCTTTACATTCTTCACCCCCTTTGACATCAATGAAAAAAGTGTCCAAAATTATATCTACAAGACAAAATTGTTTTACCCTTCTTTGTTCTAACTTGAGATTCTTGATATGCAATCTGAAAAACCAAGCTTCGGCCTATCAAGATCCTTCTTCCAATTTTCTTTTACTGTATCTGATATGTTGATAAGTGTGCATAATACAGATGATACAACTTTTATTGCGCTCAAGTCTATGTAGGAAAATTTGTAATAGGATATCTTTGCTACAAGACATTCCTCCAATTACCTCTATAAAATGCTAATTTTGGGAGATAAGTATTCTCTAAGAGTATAGAATATTTTTATTACCTTTTCCTTGTCATGTTCAAGATTTATGATTGCATTGTGAACTGTCTCCATGTCTACCTCAATATCTTCAAGTCTTGTATCTGGATGATGCAATTTGATAATGAGTGTTTGAAGCTCACTCATTATTCCTTTGATCTTGTCATAAAAAAAATTTAAGAAATTGTATGACATTGTGCATTTTCCATACAATTTCTTTCCTTTATCTATGCTCTTCCTCAGCTCAATGAAAATGTTTAGGGTTTGCAAGTCATTCCTCACATAGATGCATACTATATCAAATAATGTTGCATCATACTTAGTTTGTGCATGTATCAAGGCAATGTCAGACATAGTGGTGAACTCAGCATAAAAGGTTCTTATCATTTCATTGCCCTTTTTTTGAGTGTCTATCTCTATAATACTTGTCTATACTATCTTTGCCAAAATTATTTCTAAGTTCTTAACAGATTTATTATTTTCAATTAATTTTCTTAGACATGACATCAGACCCTTCTAATCATCATCATCATCATATTCTATAGGAAATGTAGTAATCGTTGCTGCTAGCTTTACTACTAGAATAGGTGCAACATAAGGTATATCAACCTCATGTTGGGATATTACCTTGTCTTCCTCAGTATATGTATGTTTGAGTTGTGGCTGAAAGATACTCTCTTCCATATAAACTTTCCAAGAATTTTTCATCTTGTCCTCTTTTTCCTTTACTATATCTATCCTTGCCTCTTCTTCCTTCTTTTTGTCTTCCTCTTCTTTTCTTTGTCTTGTTCTTTTGTTTTCTTTTCTTCTTCTACAAACTTTTTTATATTTTCTTCTTCCTACTTTCTTTCTTCATCCTTTCTATTATTTTATTTTGTAATCTTCCTTTTTCCTTCATCCTCAACTTTTCTCTTTTCTTCTTCCTCATCATTCTCCTCATCTAATATATAGTACTTAGTTATATTGCCAACAATTTTTGTCCCAAGATCCTTGAAAGGATCTTGTTCCTCATCATCAACTCTTTTTTTTTTGGTATCCACTTGCATGGATTCAATATCAATCACTATGTGTGGAGGTGAGTCAATTTTATGAGTTCCCTCAGCTTCTTCTTCACCAACACCAGGTGTATTGGCCTCAATTTGCATAGACCTTCCTCCTTCTAACTGTACAATCTCCTTAGTGGCTTTAGGCATAGAAGTCATGTAACTCACCATTGATTCTTCTATCTCTTGTTTTACTTCTTCATATTTTCCTCCCATCAAAAGAATGTGTCTTCTTTTATTCCTTAGTAAGGGCTCAATTCCCTTCAAAATATCTTGCAAGTCTTCATCATTATTGACTTTGCAAAGTTTCTTTATCATGTATTCTCTAATTTTCTTATCTTCTCCAATCATTGTTCTTCTCCTATTTATCAATCTATTGTACAGATCCTCTAAAATATGTCTTTAAACATCTTCTTATTCCTTAATATCATATTTCTTACTATTGCATTTTCTAACTAGACTCTATCCATATTACTATACAAACTGTAATATTTATTGAATTGAACAAAACTGTCATTCTCAATGATTTGTATATTTAAATTTTTCACTTTGGGTTTCCAAGATTTCTTACCAGTTGATGTTCTACCCTCACCAACTACTTGTTCTACTACCTTCTCCTTAGTCTCTTCCTCAAATTCGTCAGATTCATTGATCTGCAATGTTTTCCTTCACTTCCCTGGACCAATGGTGGTCTTCTTGGTCCTCTTCTTAGGAAATGGTGTGGATTCTTGCGTAACCTTAACAATCTTTCTAATTTTCTTTGCATAGATGATATTTCTACCACATCTTCATTAATTTCTCCTTCTGTCCAGTTTGTTCTTTAATAGGTTGCACTTGTGCAACTATGGCATAAGGTACACTTGGAATTTGTATTGATGATCCAACAATGGTAATTCCTTCATCAGGTCTAGCTACAAAAAAAGGTGTAGCTACAAATAGTTTTGTCTCACCTCTAGCCCTCATCTCCTTGGAAATACCTAAGACTTCACTGCATTCTTCTTTGGTCATGTCAGTTTCTTTGAGAATAGCCTATATCTTCTTTTGAATATTCTTCTTAATTTCTTTGTTGTGAAGTTCAGAGTGAGCTTCCTTTATCTTTTCTTCATATGTCCCCCATCTAGCATATTTAGTATCTCTTTCTAACTACATTATTTTCTTTGCATATCCCTCAATTATTTCTTCACTTATTTCATAACCCATAGGTTCTATGAATTTTATCCTAGGTTCCACCACCTCCATATAGGTTGTATTTGTTTCTACCATAAAAAACATCTCATCTTTTTACTTCTCTACCATAGAAAGAGGGATTATATATCTTTATTTCATTTCCAATTGAAAATTCTTCATCATTCTATCAATATCTTTGTCTCTAACATCTTCAAGTTTGGCCCTGTAACACTGAGTGATCAACTTCATGGTGCACTCATTACTACTCCAACTTGTCATACCATGGAATTGTTTGGTTGCATAGAAAAACAAATAGTCTGGTAAAGATTCAAATCTAAAAATAGTGTTCTTATTTTTTTTCATTTGTGTTATGTTATCCAACAACTACACTCTAACAATCTCACACATGTTCACCTTTTTCGTTTCAATAGCCATCACATATGTTGCATGTAAAAATCTTGTTGGCACAAAATTTACTCTTGAACTATGATTAAGTTTATATCTAATATTATTTCTCAAAACTCTAACTCTAGTATCCTTGATTAGATCAACTTTCATATTTCTACCATCATATTTAGTCTTCAAATTAGTTTCAAAAATTTTCTAGATGTTTTTGTCATTGACTGGGTTACAACCTTCATTGCTTAGTCCTGTGACCTTATGAATTAGGTCATTATCAATTATGAAAGGCATATCTCCTACCTAAAACATCTCTTCATGCACTCTTCTCAAGATAACCCTGCTCCATTCATGATTATTAAATGTTTTATAGAACATATACTTGATTAGGTTCAATTCATTCAAGTATGTGAACTTAGGTTTCAAGGTTAGGTTTCCATTTCACATAATACCTAAATCTTTTGAATGTTTTCATCTCCAATACTCTTAAATTTACAATGAATCTATCTCTTAACATCTTCTATGTGAAGCACATTTGGTGGAATTTGTGAAAATGCTCCCATGATCATCAACTAGATAAATAATCGAGTGTTTATTAAATTTATACCTTGGTCTCTCACTAACATCACACATAGACTAGCTTTCCATTATACTAACTTTATTATGCTAAAAATTTCATCTGAAAGCTTGTAAAAATACCTTAATTATCATGTATTAAGGCCTCTTCAACTTTTCACTTTTAAATGCTTCAATTTTCTCTCAATTCACTGTCAAATTGCTCACAAATTCTCTAGAACTCTTCACATAATCAAATGGTACTCAAAATATTGTTCACAACCCTTAAATCATTTCAAAATTAACTTTGCATTAAATGTGCATCTACTTCATCTACAAAAGTTGTTTCTTATTACTAGTAAGATTGTTTTCTTCCATATACCTTACTGTGATCATAAAAAAATTTGTACACTTAACTATAACTTCCTCATTATGTCTTCTATCTTCTTGTGAGTGCGCAAGTTCTAATTTGACCTCTAACTGTAGTTTTGATCAACTGATTCTATATCTTTTCTAGAAATGCTTAATTCAAATATGTTGAGTCACAAACAATTGTTGACTTAAATCTTCCATCAGGTGCATCAAATAATTTTTCTTCTATTACTATATGTGAACTTGATGGTTCCTTTTCTTTGACAGATACTTCCTTGAATTCTTTTGCATGCTCTTTAAGTGTTTCATTTTGACTACTATTGTTGTCATTGTCCTTTCTTCTATCATTTTTGTTATTATTTCTTCTATAGTTAGGATTCCTATTGAAACTTCTTCTATCTATTCTACAAAATCTTGTTGTGTGTCAAAAGTTATTGCATAACTAACATACAGGTGCATTCCTCTCTGATTGGTTACATTTTGATTATCTGGTCCTTTGCAATTTCTTGCAATATGTCAAAGCTTGTTACATTTGTAACATACAATATGGTTCCTTTCTACATTAGGTATTTCTCCATCATTGGATCTTCTTTGTGATCTCCTTCTTTCATTACCTATAGGGTTAGTATTCCTAAATATTCTACTATTTCCATTATTACTATCAAACTTAGGTATCTTACAATCTGTTGCTTTATGTCCAAAACCATGACAATTATAACAATAGAAATTAGTGATAGGTTTGAAAGACTTACCTTTTCAATCTCTCTTCATATGACCAACTTTATTGCATATAAAACATCTACCTCTGAATTCATGTCTAGCCTCTTTACATGAATCAACTCACTTTGTTTCCTTCGGTTCCTCATGTTTCTCAAATAGATCAACTTGCTCAACTTCTTTAGATACTTCTGTAGTTATACATGATTCAATCCTATTCTAATTAATTTCTTTAGTCTTAGGGGTTTCAACAACTAGATATGGTTCCTTCCTAACTTTTTTTTTCTTGGTTAATTTCTCTCCAATAAGATATCCAAGACCTATCTTATCATAAGAGAATCTCTAGAATAATAATTGTTGATAAATTTTCTCACTACTGGAATAAAGGTTCTCTAACTAATGTTTACCTTGTGTTAATTCTCCTTTCACAATGGTATTGTACTTTTCTAATTTTTCATGCTCTATTCTTAATGAATCTAATTTAGATGTTACTTCAGTCAGATGAGATCTTAGGTCTGAATTCTTAGATTTCAAATCTAGTTCAATTTTATTATCATCCTTCTTAAGACTCAACTTAAGTTCAAAAAAATTCAACTCACGTTTCAAGATCTTATTTTGTTTCATGAGGGTTCCTACTTCGTTACTATTACTAATCTTCTCTTTTGATTCCTTCCTAGATTTCAAGTAATCAATCTTATCTTTCAATTTACCAATGTAATCTTTTACATCTTCATACCTATCTTTCAGGTTGTCTCTCTCTTCTATAAGAAGATCAATTTTCTCTAGGGCTTCTTCAATATTTCTCTTTAACTATTCCATATTCATAGGGATTTTACTCAAGTTGTTAAGCCTCTTCTGAGTAACTGTGCTCTGATACCAATTGTTAGAAATAGATAATACATTGGGATGAATTAGTATTCTAAAAAAATTTCCCACAACTCAATATTATTAATTACTTTGAAAAATGCATATGAAAGTAAATCGATAATGATGAATAGTAAATAAAACCATACACAAAGAGAACTCATAACACCATTATTTGTTAACTAGGGAAACCCTAGCCAATGGAAAACCCCATTGGGGATGGTACCCACAAAATGATCCACTAAAAAAAAAGAATCTTGTTAAGAATATTGACCTTGTTAGGAGTCTATGAATTTCATATAGTGTCTCAGTCCTTGTTAGAGGAATAGGCCCTGTTAAAATCCTCAACCATGTTAGGAGTTTCTTCAACCCTATTATGAGTTGGTACTACAATTACAATGTATGCAAGATGTCATGCCCAAAAACACACACAAATTTTTTTAATAATAATAATAATAAGGTTCTCGAAGGTTTAAGAGTTTGATTCGCAAGAATGCATCTACTATGTTCATCTTAAGATTAAGCTTGTGGGAAGAAATACATGATAAAGTTAAATCCTTGTTATTAAATTTATATCAATATTTGATTCATTAATTACATTGATATTACCACAATGTATCAAGATTATTCTAATATCAATCGATGGAATATAAGTACAGCTATTTCATAGCTTAGACATCAAAGAACTAATTACTATGTTATCATGAAATAAGTTGTCTAACTATAACTAAACCCAATTTTAAAACTAAGTATAATTAAATTGATGATCCATTGAAAAATGATGGTAACAATAATAAAATACATAGCTACAAATTGAGTTAGCTAGAATCTAAACTAAATTTACTAAGACAATTTATAATTGCAACATAACCAATAACTTTTCCTTACCAATGAACATTAGGGTTACGCTAATTAAACCTTTACTAACCACCAAATTTTAAATCTAAATTTATTTGGAATAAACATTTCCAAAGGTAATAACAATATAATTAATGTTACTACTTTTTAAAGACTTTAATCCAAAGTCTAATCTCACTTAAGGTGAACGCATACAATAGAAGTAAACTTGTTATCAGTTATACTATCTATATTTTAATTCATAATATTCCACAACATACCTATAGCAATCTTATTTATTAATTTATCCTTTACAATTAATAAATAAAGACTAAAATCAATTTAATAATCTATAAGTTAGTTTAAAACTTTATTTAAAACTATTACCAAATTCAAGTTCAACATTAAAATGCAATATAGAGATCCATCTAATTTAACTCACAATATTATAACACTAGTTAATGTAACACTAAAATTGTTTTAAATAAAAAACTCTAATTCCAAATTAAAACCTTTAAATTAGGACTACTTTAATATTCAAACAATAAACACACTAATGAGTACTAACACCTAAACTAACATGATAAAATAATATTACACTTAATTTAAAATTAAACAAAATTTCTAAATTCTAACTATCATTTTACTAAGCTATTCTAAAACTACATACTTACTAATACTTAACAATTTCCTAACCTAGAAATATAATACTAAGCATAAAGATAAGACCCTATGTTACTAACCTAGTCTACAGTTCACACACTACATAACCCAAAAAAAACAATATAACAAAAACTATATATATTACCCACACACCAATTACTAACCTAAGCCATCCCTTACGCAAGTGGGACTGTCCACTAAGGATAGTGCGTTGCCCCATGACCTTACAGGCTGACGCAGGCCTATCCAAGCACAGACCTATCCTCTTTATGCATGGTGATGGAGTACAAGAAGGCAGGCGCATGGGGGAGTGGTTAAGGGGGAGTGAAGCTAAAAGGAAATGTATGTATTTTTTTTTTTTAAAACTTTCTTGCTTACCTTTTAACATGACATGGTCATCAAGTGACCCAAGTACATTGGCAGGAAACTTGTTGGCCCACATTTAGCATTAAAATGGGAAGTAGAAAAAGGATAAGGGATGGGGGGATAAAATAAAGTGGGTGAGGCTTAGATTTAATTTGATTTAAAAAAATTTAAAAATGGACATAGAGTCCTAGTCTAGTGCCTTGCCTCTTAGTCTCTAGGTATTTAATGCAAAAGTATTGTTGTTGAGGAATGTCAAAAAAATGTTCCCTTAAATATTATAATTTCAAATGCATTAGACTCATATCCTTTTTTAAAGATTTAATATTAATTTTAGTTGCAATCCAAAAGAATAAGACAGAGAATATTCTCTATGACCTTGGGGAAGATTAAAATTCTTCCCATACATTTTCCAGAGAGGTTTTTCACTCCTGGAGATGCACATTTTTCTTGAAGTCCATTTAGTCTAAGTGTTGACAACTTATATATTTTCTTGTTATACTAGGGGTAAATATGAACCTATTGGTAACATTGATTTCCTATGAACAAGCATACTAACAAGTACAAGTAAAAGGTTATATTTTCTCCTTCTCTTCTATAATTTATGCTTCATCTAATCATCATACATCAAGGTGTATGTTCCTTTATATTCAGAATTCAAGGTGGATCCAAAAATTCTTGATCAAATTTAATTTTGTCAACTATGAATTTTGATAGGAAGAGAGATAATTTGTGGTCACAATTGTAGGATTTTGATTACATTTAATACTTAGACATCAATTTGGAAAACTTCAACATAACAATCTGCCTTCCATTAACATAATTGAAAACTTGGAAATTCATAATTCAAAGACATTATCTATCATTCTATTTTCTCATGTACATATGCCAAAATTTGAAATCACATGAGAGCATTGCAAGGAACATTTCATAATCTTTTCCTTTCTCTACTATTCATCCTGGTTCAAGGCTCCATCGGGAAAGAACCAGTCAGAAAATCCGATGTCTTTGCCAATGCATCAAAATTCAATAAATTTTTACATATTATTACAATTCAAAAGAAATCTCTTCAAAATCCTTCACAAGTGCTCTCTTCCAAAACCTTCAAAACTTGAAGGAAATACAAAGAGTAGACAAGAGCTGACCCGGGAGAAATCATCACAACATCAAGAACAATTTAAGCATGCACCCTAACCCGATTTTGCACAATAGGTCCAAACATAGAACCTGACTAGGGGGGAGGTGGATTTTCCCAATGGGAGATGTCAATCACCATGCCATAACATAGCCCTTTCGAGGCTAAAACTTCAAGAACTTCCGTTCTTCTACAAGGCCCTTTTGAGGCTAATACCACAAAGATTTTCATTCCTTTCCATATTCAAGAATTCACATTATCAAACAAGGCATGTGATGATAAGTATGGGCCCATACACCCTACCCTCTTTCCCTCCTCTCACCATGAGAGGAGACTCTACACCATTGAGGTCCAACTAATGCCCTACCCCCGTACATGGCCACTTCTTCCCTATCCAAGGGTGAGTAATGCCAAAACAATCCCCATGAAATCCCCTCAAAACAAATCATCAAGACAAGCATAAGAATGCATCAAGAACAAACAAAAATCCCTCCAAATTCATCCCAACACACAAGAAAGAAAAAAAAAGAACAACACAATACTTTATGCAAGATTCAAGCATGAAAAACATGAAGAACAAAACCAAAAGAGTGAAGAGCTCCTAACTTCACAAAATGTTATGGAAAAATGGCAAGTTGAGAAGAGCTTTTCCCTTTTCTTCCTTCAATCTTAAAACTTTCTCTAAAACTAGAGATTGGGTAACAACCCCAACACTACTCCAAAATGCCTCTAAGTATCATCCCTTAACTCAACTAGACTTCAAGTAACTCAAGATGGAGTTTTGAGTACAACTCAAGTAGATACAATCCAGTTTCGCAATCCATCAAAAATAGGGCTTTTGAGTGACCCTAAATGTCAAACTAAGAGGCTAAGGGGGTGGAAAGTACTCCCCACCCATACCCTTACCCCTAAGGTACTTAAATTTGATGTTTTTAAGCCTTAAAGACATGATAGGAACAATTAAAAGCTAGGAGAATAGTAAGACCCATAACAACCTTCAAAGAATTACAATACAAAGATAGCACAATTTAACAAGGGGTTTTAGTTTCGTCTTTCCCTTAGGTTTCTCAGCTAAATGTCCTACACACTCATTGCACACATCAGTAGGTTCAATAAATCACATGCTCATATATATATATATATATATATATATATATATATATATATATATATATATATAATACGCATAAAGAATTTCATGTAATTTAAAACATCCATTTTTCTACAATTCAATTGTTTATCTTATTCTATTCATTAAATTGGAAAATTCAAAGTGTTAGTTTTGTATTCATTTACTTCATCATTGTACATGTTCGTAAAACATTAAATGAAAAAATCAAATATCTGAAAGTAAAGCATCACACATCATAATTAGCATAATAATGTTTAGTGCATCAAATAATGTTCTGACATATCGAGTCATAAGTATCAAAATAATAATGTATCATCGATGCTAGGATGGGTCAGGGCAAGGCCTCACACAAGATGAGCCCACTACCCAAACATGCAATATTCAATTAAGTTTCTCTATAAGAATAGATATACATACAACATAGTCTCACTATTGTACTTCACAATTCCTCTAGTCATACACCAAACATCACATTATACAAGGCTTGCATATCACATATACATCCTTCACATTAGTTTGCATGTCATTCCACTTTTCACTTAGCTACACAAGATATGATATTTACTTGTACCTTACTTTTTAGAAAACTTTTTTTAGTTGGCCTTGATGCTTCCACATGTTTGATAAATTACAAAATTAACTCAGGATTAACATCTATGATGTCATCCCATCATAGTTAAGTAATGGTTTTGTTATGAAAATAATTCCTTAAGTCATAAAATTCAATCCTCTATTGTGGTCATTTTTGCCTTGCTTATTACATGTAGTATCAATTCCTCTATAACTATTGTCTGAATGTTTGTACATATATGTGCATTGGCACACTTCATCATGAAACTGTAAAGTATTTATCCTCAATTGTGCACATGTCTATTTTGACTCTGCCATCCATACTCACAAAATCTATCTCTGTGCTAGTGAAACTATCTAATACATAGATAATTTTGTGTCTTTGATTTCATAATGAAATACCAAAATATATGTTGCCATAAATGACAACACTAAATTGACTACGTACACAACTAACTTAGCCATATTGCCAACAATTTCTAGGTTTTGTTCCTTTTGTCATTTTATTCTGAGATTCATAGTCAAAATTTAAGCAATTCAGATATGTGAGTTCTAGAGCCAAAACTCATCTTCTATTATGAATTTCCATATAACTTCTTCATCTCTTGTTTTTCTTCTTAGCATACATTTACTTCCATATCTCTATTGGGATATTTTTATTTATTTCAGATTTATACTTGTCATATATATTGTTTATATTGCATGAAATAAAACTTGCTAGCATAATTCCTTGACAAATTTCTAAATTTTGCATTAGCATCCCTTCTCCTCTCTGGGGTAGTGCTAATAAAATTTAGGTCTTGTCAAGAGTTATTCTTGGAAGCCCCTCTTTCTCTTGTATTGAATTTCTTAGGGCGAACATGTTTAACTTGCCTAATCTAGTTTGCATTATTTGTCATTAGTGTCATTTCCCCCTGAACATTTTGGTGAACCTAGCGTGAACACTCTTTTGTTTGATCTTGATAATTAGATATTTATTTTATGCATTTCATTTATAAAAACAAAAAAACAAAAATATTTTTCATAGTCTTCACATTTTACATGTTAGTCTTAAGCAATTTTTTTTACTTCAAGATGTATGATTTGTTTTATGAGTAATTTGATGATGTGTTTGCTAGAGAACCTTCAAAGGTGTCTAGTAGTGAAGGGTCGGATGACAAGAATGAGATATTTATTGAATCCATTACTCCTATGACTTCCTCTACATCTTTTTCAATAAACCTTTGCAATAGGGTTATATCATGTCTTCCTATTTGGGATACTGTGTGTAGTATTGAACCTATGTAGTTTTCTCAACCTACTATCACTTTCAAAGGATTTGTACCACAACAACCTGTTATCACTCTTAAAGGAGTTCCTCAAGATGATAAGTCTCTTATAGTCCTTAAAGGAAAACATGTTTACACTTTAGTTTCTCACACTTATCAGACATAGAATAATCATTAACTGATTATTCTGTTAGCTCTTACATCTTTACCTCCATCTCAACCAGTGGTTCCTCAAGAACTTTTCTTACCAAATTCCTTTGGAAAGTATTATGGCTTAGCTAAGTAGTTGCTTTCTACTCCCAAAAAGATCTCTTTATGGGAACTCCTTCAAACATCACCTACTTATCATGAAGCTTTGTGAAAGGATTTATCTAATCTTGCTAAGCCTCCACCTAGTCTAGCTAATGTAAATTATTTCTTAGAGTGTATGCATGCTACACCTACACCTCTTTGGGTTATGTTTTCTGACAAAGATTTTTCTATTAGAAATAGAAAATGCTGAGAGGGGGTGAATCAGTATTCTACAAAATTTTTCCCACAACTAAATATTGTTAATTACTTTATACCTTGCATATGAAAGAAAACCAATAATTCTAAATAGTAAATATAACCATACACATAGAGAAATCATAACACCATTATTTGTTAACTAAGGAAACCCTGGCCAAGCGAAAACCCTTGTGGGGATTATACCCACTAGATGATTCACTAAACAATAGGATCTTATTAATGATATTGACCCTGTTAGGAATCTATGAAGTACATATAGTGTCTCAAGTCCTTGTTAGAGGACTAGGCCTTGTTAGAAGCCTCAACCCTATTAGGTGTTGGTAGATCAAATACAATGGATGCAAGAAAAGGTCATTGCCCTAACATGCAATTATATGATTTAGTTCCTTCATGATATAGATATACATAAAATACTTTTGTGCTGCTATAACTTGCCCTTACTCTAATCTTACATCAGATTTCATAGTTCACATGTCACATATAATCATGCAACTTCCAAAATATCTATCCATTACACATATTCACTATGCAACACACGTTCCCATATTTTGTGCAACATAAGATCTTTACTTATACCTTGCGCATTCACAAATTGTTGCTCAGTCAACTTCCATGTCTTCACACACTTGGCATAATATAAAATAATATCCACATAGTTATCTTAACATGACTTAGTAATTATTTTGAAACCAAAATAATTCCTAAAGCTATACATCTATGTTTTCTACTGTGCTTTGTTCTACAATGTCAAATACTAGCACAGTTAAACTAACTATAACTTGTGCCATACTGACTGTACACATGCACATTGGTATGCATTACCATGAAGGTGTCACAAATATTTCCTCAACTATGCATAAGCTAATTCTCTGTGCATCATCTGTACTATTTAGATCTATTCACTATACTTCTACAAACTGTCTAATACTTAGACAATTTTTGTCTTTGAATGCATAAATGAAATGCTAAGTATGTGTTGCCATAAATGACAACCATCAAGATATCTAACTGACCATACTGCCAAAATTTTCATCTAAGGAATTTCAAGACCAGTATGATAATCTTATGGTTGTGATTCTTATCAATGGGAATCTCATTCTTAGAACCTTAATTGATAATGGATCAAAATTGAATGTTTGTATTCTCAATATGTTGAAAGCTATAAATTTTTATATGTTTACTATAAATCAAGATAGCCTACCTATCTATGGTTTTGATAACATTGTAAAAAAAACCTTGGGAGTTATAACTCTTCATGTCAAGGTTGGTCTTGTGTTATTGGATACTTTGATCCATGTGATATCGAGACCTCTCAACTACAACCTTCTTTTAGGGAAACCATGGTTCCATAATATGCATTTTGTTCCCTCTACTCTATTGAAATATAATTGAAAAGATCATTGATTAGAAAGATTGTTATGAGGGAGATTGTTATGTGTTTCAATCATTGTTTTGTCACTGATCTCAAACCTCCTATTTTTTAGTAAGACAATTTCTTATAAGATTCAAGTACTATCACTTAGTTGATCGATTAGGAGGATTTGATCAACAAGATGTAACAAAAGCACCTAGAGGAAAGGTTGAGTTATGATTATGTAATGAAGTACAAGGATTAGTTAAGATAGTGATGACATGATGTATTTATGATCTACTTAAGGTTACAAATGTTGGCTACACTAAGAAAGTTTAGAAGAACAAGTTAAACAAATCTTATTTGCCAAGCTTGATCGAGTGGATAGTAGGAGCTGAGCAAAGTTAGTACAAGTTGAGCAGAAAGTCAATAGGAGCTAAGTGAAAGAAAATTCTAGTGGATTCCAAGAAAGATAGTAGATGTCAAGTGAATTTTAGTTGATGCCAAGCACCAGTAAAATCTAGTTGATGTTGAGTGATTTTACAGTTGATGTCGAGTGACACAGTATGTGTCAAGCATCAGAAGATTGATAATGCCAAGCTGTTACATTATGAAAAAGATCATAGATTCACCAAATATAAGCTGACAAATTTGTTTTTCTTAAAACTTGTGAACTAAGAGGAAGATAAGATTGATGAGTTGGTGGCATAGAATTTTATGTAAACCATTTTGAAGGTGAATTCAAATGGATTCTAGGAAGAAGTTTCCAGAAGAGATACAAGATATGGGATAGATACATTGTATCCTACCTAATCCATCAAAACCCTAAAATGAATGATGGAAAATGGAAAAGTATCTTAATTTCCTATTTATAGGAATGTCTGGTCATGAAGTAAGGTTGTCAGATGCAAGAATCCAAGGAGGAGAAGGAATTAAAGAGTTTTGCTTCATCAAGTGACCAAGAGGAGAATTTGTCTGGCATACTAAGCAACAAGGCTTAAGGATATTTATGCTTGAAAGGTGAACAAGCTATTGGAACTAAAAAGTGAAAAGGTCAAGTAGAATGGAGGACTGAAAAGAGACCTATAATCTACAAGAGAAGGTGTAAGTTGTGTCAAATCAAAGCTCTATTGTTACTCTCTAACAATTGTATCAGTCTAGGGTAAATCCTCTGGATTAAGGTTGACCTAATAGTCATTAGTAAATCCTTTAATAGGGTGGCATTCCAATTGAATAGCCTAAAGTCATCTAACAAGGCTCACTTTTAACAGGGTGATTGAAATCCTTTAACTGGGTCACATTTAACAGTCTCTATTGTAACCTTTAACAGGGTTGGCCTTTCATAGGGCACCACTTTAGAAGAGTGAAAAAGGAGTCGCATGTTACTGGTGGTTTTTTCCAAATTGGGTTTCCATGTTAAATCATTGTGTCAAGTGTGTTGATGAATGTGTTGTGTTTCATACTTTACATTTCTTCAATTTGATCAGACAGTAACCTGCAAGTTTTAAGTATTCACATATTCATTTGTATACATGCATGAATATGAATGTTTTATGGGTTCTCTAAGATAAGAAAAGTTTTATATGTACATATGGACCTTGGATAACTTATTTACCGCCCCCCCCCCCCCACTGCCCTTCTCAACTACTCTAAAGAATTCCAACATACTCTTCATTGTAAAGTAGAGATTATCTATGACAACATGATGTACACCCTTCATTTGAATGATAAACCTAATAATATATATAGTACTAAGTTCTCTAAGGTTTCAACACCTATGGAAGAGAAAAAAAAGGATAAAATTGAAGTTAAAGAATAATCAAGTGAAGAGCCCTCCTCCTTTTTATCTGATGATGACTAGGGTACTTTAGACTTTAATCCTACATTTATTAGAGAATATAAGGTCTTTGTTCTCTCTTTTATTAAGATTTCTAAAAAACCTAAGCAATAAAAATTTGTTTCAACTCCTCTTTCTAGTGAAGTAAGTAATAATTTCATCACTACTTCATGTAAATAAATCATTGAAAATATTAAGCATGATGGTCAAGAGATAGTTTCCTATGAAGCTCCTTTGACTATTGTTGATATGGTAGATTTATATGGTATTGGATACCATTTTGTCACTAACCATGGATTTCATGGTCAAGGATGTGGGAAATATGAACAAGGAATACAAGTTTCTTTATCTAATGATGTTTATGAGCATACTTATGGTTTGGGATTTAACCCTTATAAAAAACCATCATTCTTTCCTATTATTAATATTATATTTAATGATATTTTAAATAAAATAAATCCTCATCTTAATACAATTGATCAATCCACTTCTTTAGATGTTTTCTCCTCTGATGATGCCTTAGCTGATTTTCTAGGCGCATATGAGGATTTACCTTCTTTCATCATAATAAGATAAATCTTTATCATTTGGATATTAATGCATATTTTGGAGAGGATGTTAATCTCAAATTGGTTTTGAAATATGTGTGACAATATACTTAATTCATTTACTTTGTTCATGCCGAACAAGCAATACATGTCAAGCATAAGTTGTCAAATAGTATATGTCAAGTGAGAGATATTTAATATGTGCCAAGTAATTAGTAATCGTTGATTAGATGGTTAGTGTCATGCTATTCAAATTCCAAGTGATCAATGTATGTTGATTCATTTAGAGGTCGAGTTATAGCATTGAAGTTGTAGTTGATACCGAGCATAAGGGACTTCAAGTGTCGAGTAATACAATTTTGACATAGTTGTTTGTGATGGCACAAACTACTATGTAAACCATTTTTAAGCCAACTTAAGGATTTTTTTGTGATCCTAGATAATAAGAATGAATCTTTATCGTGAATCCCTATGCATTACATGAAACCAATTAGAAAAAGGGAAGAATTAAGTAGCAATATGGGTGAATCACAATCATTGATTCGTACCTAACCTTAGGTTACTTAGGTCTTTTTAAGGAGGACAAACCCTAAAATTTTCATGTTTGTAAGAATAAAAGAGAAAAGTGTGCATGTGCAAATAGAGAATTCATGGTGACTAAGGAATTATGAATTAAGAAACATTGCAAAATTAGTTAAAGGATAAAAGAGGAAGGGAATTAGAAGACAATAGGGATACATCTAATTAAGAAGGATCAAGTACACATTAGGAAAGAGGTGATCTATCATCAAGCAATAGAGTGCTAACCGAAGGATCATTATTGAGACATTCTAACAGGTGAATTAATTAAATCTCTTAACAAAGTAGTCTTAACAAGCTGGTGTAAATCCTTTAACAAGGTTCTTAATTCATTGTAAGTCAAAGTCCTTTTACCAAGCACACTTCTAAAAAGGTGTTAAAATCCTTTAACAAGGTAACATCTAACAATATTGTAAAGCCTTTAACAGGGCAAACCTTTCATAGGTTAAATCATGTTTCATAATCAAAACATTGTAACCTTCATTGGATACACTTTACTACTACAATAGTGAAGATTTGCGGGTGTCATCCCCACCCCATTTTTACCTTCTCCTTGGAGGGTTTCTGGTAACCAAATATCTTGTGGCATACATGTTTTGAACTTTTATTTACTTTCATTCTATGGATGTATATACTTAATTTTGTATTTGAGTTTACATATATAGATTGTGAAATGGATGTGTGGTGAATGATTTTAAGGTTGAAGTTTTGAGTGTTGATTCAATGCCCCCCCCCCCCCACTCTTAGATTTTATTTTTCCTTTTGTATTTCCAAAAATTGGTGCCAAAGCTTTGTTCTTTGGAAAGAAAAAGCTTTGTAGTTTTGAGAAAAGATCTTGGAGATAGAAGTCTACAAGTTGGGAAAGACTATTGAGAACCAGAAGATTGAAATACAACATTCCCTGCATCAGCTAAATAAAACAAGAGATGAGTTAAAACAATCATTGGAAAGAAAGAAAGAGATAGCTATTGAAGAGAATGACACACATTACCAAGAGATTGACACTATTGAATTTTTTGCAGATGGAAACACAAGTTAGTTTAATGTAGCAGTTGTAGATCTAATGGAAAATAATGGAGCCCTAACTGAAGAAGTTAGAAATCTCAAGAGAGAACAAGAAGTCCAATAAGTATGGCTATGTGAGGTGACCAAGAAGAAAAAGAAAGATGAAGAGGACAAAGTAATGATTGAAGATGATAAAAGGATATTGACCAACAAACTAGAAGAGAAAACATCAGAGATGAATAGGATTTCTCACATGTAATTGGAAACATTAAATCAAATGGTGATTGCAAATCATAAACTAAATGTAAAAGATGTTCAAATCATAACACTAAAGTTTTAGAATGAACAACTAAGAAATGATCTAAAAAGAGAAAAGGAGTTTGTTGAAAGTTTCAACAAACCTAGTTAAGCCATCAAGTGTTTTGAGCAACTGATGAGATCTCCTAGATCCAATAGTGATACTACTAGATTGAGTTATACTAGTACTATAGAAGGAGAATCATCTAAAAGTGGTGAAGAGAGAAGTAACAAAGGTAAGAACTCCAAACCTACTTGTCATAATTGTGGTAAGATAGGTCATACTACCAATGTTTATAGGAGCAAAACTGTAAATCAGGATCCTAAGAAGAAGTTCATGGGTCACTAGGTCACAAATGCAACAAATAAGGACATCAGGCACATGAATGTAGAACCAAGACCATAAGCACACAAAGATTGAAGGATACTATTATAACTATCAAAAGTATGGACATAGAGCATATGAATGTAGATCCAAGCCCAAATGGTCATCAAACAATCAGAAAAAGGTAAAGCACAATGGAAACTCTTATAATTGGGATTATAATACTAGATATAGTTGTCACTATTGTCAAGAGTATGGACATGTTTCTGAAAATTGCATTAGGACACACTTCAGAAGTGACTACAAAAGATGGTTGAGTAAAACTATAGGTTTTAGCTACTTCAAGACTGGTTACATAAGAAAGAATTGTCCAACAAGGTCAAAGGCACCTAGCAGTGAGTTCAACAAAGGAAAAGGAAAGGAAAATGTTTAGAATGTTAGAGATGAGATAAAAAAGATATGGAAGAGAAAAGAATATCATATCACATCAAGTTCAGATGGGATCACTTCATCCAATGGGTCAGGTGATCACACCACCTCTAATTAAGAAATTAAGAGGTATGTGTGAGAATGATATTTAAAAGACATACTATACATTAGCTCCAAATGGTTTAGTTCTAAAAAGATAATATTTGCATAAAGAAAGATACAAAGTGTTGTTTAGAATCTAGAAGAAATCTCTAAGTTTTGTCAATTTTCATGTTGTTATCAAGCATGAAAAGTTTCACTATGGTTGCTGAGTGAAATATAGTTGATGTCGAGATATCACAAGTGATGGTGTTGACCAAGCTCATAGTGGTTGTCGAGCATAAAGGAAACTTCATGGAAGCCAAGTGAGTTGAAATTTTTATTCAAGTCAAGCTTACAGCTGTGTAAGCATTAAGCATTAGTTGCAAAATTTTAAGGTCTATATGATCAATTTTTGACTCATTTGACATCATTTGAAACTAGAGAGAGCATGAAGAACTAAAGGTGAATTGAAGAGATCATTCCAAGAATTTTTTGAGTGAATTCAAACATCGTTCCACACCATTAATTATATTTGCGAAGGTATTTATCATGTGTCGAGCTATGCTATTTTAAATTTTTGAAAACCCTAGGTATTAAAATGGAATCTAGTTCTTTTTCTACTAAGGTCAAAGAGGGAAAGGAAGTTTTAAAGGTTCAACTTATCAACAATGAGACTAGACAACCAAATTTCAAGCCAATTCCTAACATTGCTTATAAATGAGATCCATCTAGTGTGTTATCCATGATACCACCACAAGTCTTAATGATTCAAGATGTGAGACGATGTTACACATGCAAGGTGGGTAGCACAGGAGATATGGAAATCAAAGACCTATATGGAAAATTGTGTGAAAATGGAGTATTAGAGGAATTCAAGATTGTAGAGAGAAAAGGGTTAAACCATGCCCTAGAATTTCCAAACATCTTTAAGACAGAGTGGATAAAGATTGTCTAAAGAAGAATTCATGATAATTTTATATGGTTAGAGAATGGACCTATTAAGATCACTAAGAAGATTGTGCAGAGGGTAACTGGATATCTAACCCTAGACAGGCCCAAAACCATGAAGAGTGATGCAAAAGAGGTAATTGAGAAGAACACAGGGGTAGTGTGGAATAAAAAAGGAATGATGATTGATACCATCATAGATCCCCTAATTGTTTTTGTAGTGAGGATTATCTCACACAAATTCTTTCAATCAAGCAAGTTGAATAGTGTACCTTGTATTTTTGTTGATGTGGGATAGAAGATAGTAAAGAAGGATCACACTTATGACCTTGTTGAGCTACAATTGCAATAATTATCAAAAAACATGAGACCTATGTAGTGCATCTCATGTTTATAATCTATACCTTGTTATATTTTGATTCTAGAGATACTTGTTACTCTTATTATTTTGTACTTTGAGATGACCTGAGGGTCAGATGTTATACTTTGATTCAATATCATAGATGTCATACTTCTATGTTATTCAGTTTATCATATTTTCATGTTGATGTTATTTTGAGATGACACTAGGTCTATGATAATATCTGATTATCTGGTACTTGGACATATTTCTGATTCTGTTGTGTGATGGATTGTATGCTATGGTTATTTACTTTGTTCTTGTCTCTTTATGATTTATGTGAATGTGAGTGATGTAAATGGATTATTTAGGCATAATTGAATAAATGGTTAAATTAGTTATCTAATGCATTTATTGCTTTAGCTATGATATTATATGTAATTGCACTTGATCATGTGTTTTAGTGTGCAGGATTTATATCCCTAGCAATGGCATGTGGAGTTAGTGATTTAGCTATTCATATTTTACCAATGTCATCCTGTATGGTTGACATATCCTTATTTAATTGTTTAAATTAAATCATTTGGTGATTAGTAAATCTGAACTCATCTACATCATGTGACTAGACCAATGAGTGTGTCTATGCATTTAGAGGTTTGCATTGTCACAAAATTTGTTAAGGTAATTTTTGTGATTTTGAGTTATCAATCTTTAAATTTTATTGAATTTAATTTTTGGAAGCTTTGCCATAGATGAATTTCTATTTCTAAGAATAGCATATTTTCATTTGGGTCAATTTGGAGTTTAGCTAGTCTAACTGGCTATCATGCCCTAATCAATTATTCACTCAAAAAGTGAATAAGTATGAAAAGAGGAATTTAATTCCTCACTTCTCACTTTTGAAAAACAAAAATTTGAGAGCTTTTTTGAGAATCCTCTTATTGAGGATCATGTTTATGTTTGTTGTGAGAGTTGTGGGCATGGGATCTTCACAAGGTCAGGCTTGTTGGATCTAGTTCAAGTAGACCTTGCTTTGCTGAGATATCCAATAGTTTCAATAGGCAATTTATTTTACTATATTGTTTCCTATTTCAGCCCCTTTTGTTGTTAGGTAGGGCTCTCCCATTTTCTTGTTTCAGCTCAGATTCTATATCTATTTTTGGTAACTATTAGTCTGGAGGCTGAGAACTAGTGTTCCCCTCTATTTCTATTTTTTAGTTCTACCCGTTTGGTCAGGTATGAACATTTTTCCTATTTTTGGGATGGGGTTTTTGGGTTTCATGCCATTATACTGGCCATTTTTGCACAAAGTGTCTGAACCCAAATTTTATTGGATTTTTTAGGCTTTTGTGCCCAAAGACCAAATGGGTTTTAATTTTTAAGTTTTCCAATTTTTTGGGGTTTTTACCTTATTTTATGTATCACCCTATTTTCTCAAGTTTTCTTGGCATGATGTTGGTCTTGGACCTAGATCATCCATTTGGATGTCATTTGGACCATTGTTGTACTTTTCTTTTTTCATTTGGATGTGTTCTACATCCATCCTCCTGAAACTGCTTTTAGTTGAGTGATATTTTGTATTGTGTTCTCATCAAATCCTTGGGTTATGGTCTTCGTGATGGTGGTGCACCACACATGAGTACGTGTGCATACATTTCCCAGGTGACTTGCTAGGCTTGATCTTCCATGGCACCTCTAAAATCTATGATCATTGGGGTTAGGTTGGGAATATGCATGCCTACGAACACTCATCATTCAATGAGCATGGGTAGGGTAGGGTAGCACATGGAGGAGCTTCTATCTCGTAACCTGGTCACTATTTCTCATTGGTTGGTAGAGGAAGTTTTATATAAGTGATAACTAAATTAAAATACTAGGTGGTAATAATTATAAGATCATAAAATGTTTGGGTTGTGTGCCTTCTATTAAGAAAAGTTGTTTTCTAAGTTGTGCACCTTCTATTGAGAAGAGTAGCTTTCAATACTAGCTTGGGCTTTTGGATGTCAAGTGACTCTCCATGATGTCATCCCCTACTTAGTAGCCCATTGAGTGTCTAACCAAGATTTATTGTAATTGCATTATTTCATGATCTTAGTTTTAGTCATCATTACTATCTGGCATGAGTGTTAGTCATGAATTTTTTCTTTATGTGTGTTTGTGGTTGGATCATTATCTCCATCAACATGGTGGGAGTGGACCTATGGGTTTCATGTGGTTAGGAGGTGTAGCTACCTTCACCACTACTAGGGACTGATCTACAGAGATGGTCTATTATCCTAGTTCGACCATTTCTAGATGTATTCACTTGGTACTTCAAGTTCAAGAGTATGTCTTCTTGTGATTTATGCTTTCATTAGAATTCTTGTATATCATGTTAGTTATTTGATGCATTTCCTTATTATGATATTTAGCATATGTTAGATGATGAGTTTGATTTGTAGGATTATCTTATGCTTTACTTCTAGCATGTTAGATTTCCTTATTCTTATGTTGTAGCACGTTTTAGTAGTGACATACAATTTGGTTGGTAGTTTGGGATGTTACACATGGTGGATTCCTAGGCCCACAATGGTCTTGTAATGCTATTACGGTTGGGATGAACCACGCACTTAGTTTTTTATTTTAGTTCATTGTGATGTTGCTTTTGTACACTGTGATGTTGCTTTCAGTTATTTTCCCTTCATTATTTGTTAAATGGTTAGATTTAGCTTTCATCTTTTACTTATTCATCCAAGTATCTTTTTCTTGATATGTGGATTCGGTACTCCCTGGTGTGGATGAATTCATTTTCTAGCTTTCTTCCTTTAATTTTTTCTAGCTTGTTGTTTTGGATTCTCGCATAAAATTTTAGTTTCTCATGCGAGAATGCAAGTTCTCACGTGGTGTGTTGGGTTTTCTCACGCGAAACCCAACACTAGTATTAAGTGTCTTGGTTGTTGGGCCAATCACATTCTCGCACCATTTGGTGCACTTCTTATGGATGGTAGTTTCTCACATGGCATGTTGCACTTTCATGTGTGAAAATATGTGAGTTTGTTGTCCTTGCGTAAAAAATAGGGGGTATCTAGGCTTGGCTAGGGAAATTTTGGAAGTTGGTTCTAGACACCCTATTATGTTTTACACCTTCCTAGTTCAAAACATATTTTCTATGTGGTTTAAAATATATTATTTAAGTATAAGTTGACATATAATTAATTACTTATACTTAAGATATATTTTAATATATGCAATGAGTCTTTTGAGATAGGTTCCAAACCTCTGTGAGCTAAGGTAAAGATTCTAGAGAATTTTAGGCTTTAGGATTCTAGACTTAGCCAATTTTTTAGGAGTCATCTTTTGTCTTTTAGCATGGTGTTCAGTAGTTGAGTTGTGCTTCCTTTGTGTCCTCGACGTGTGTGAGACCATGGTAGGTCTTTGTTTTTTTCTTGTTTATGTTTTGGTTAGTGGTGATTCTTGGAGATCTTTGGTTTTTGGTTGTTTGGTTAGTCTTTCATTGTGATCTTCATGATCTGTGTATGATGGTTGTCTTTTTCTTTCATACTTGTTCAAAAAAAAAAAGTTGTTTGGCTTTTATCTATCCTTGTTCCAAGGATCTCTAGGCAGGGCATTATAAGCTATAAGGAAAACCAAGAGTGCACAATGCAAGTTTGGATCAATACTTGTATGTATGTTTTTCTGTGTAGAACACATTTCCTTCCTTTGGAAAGATTACATGGAAGAGAAATAGGTCTATTGCAGTACAAATAGGTGAATACATTGAGAAAATGGGAGAAAATTTTGAGTTTTTTATGACTGGTTGCTTTGAGGACTTTAAGAAGTCTATGAAACAAAGACGTGGGAGTCTAGTGTCACTACTTGAGAAAAAATTTAATGATGTTTTCTTTCTAGTTGATACTAATTTCATATATCTTCAGGATGTAGTTCCAAGGGTAAGATGGTTAAGACCTCTAGGATATGAGATCAATGTGGATGGGGCATCTATAGCAATTACAACTTTTCTTGCAGAAGAAGTAGATACTAGGCTTCTACCTTTGGAAACTATGATGTTGCTAAATCAAAGATAACTATGGACTTGAAGATAGCAATGGTAATAAGAAAGAAAAAAAAATGGTCAAGAAGCTTAAAGCAAAACTTTGTGGAGGAGCAGAGGAAGATGAAGATGAGGAAGAAAATGAAGATGATGAAGAAGAAGATGTTCCTACTCAAGCACCACTGGCCCTAACTCAAGGTCAAGGAGAAGATCAAGATAAAGAGGAAGTTGAACTTGAAGAAGGTGTCAAGGGAGAAGAAATCAGTGAAGAACCTATAGCTATAGAGAAGAAGAAGAGAAAAGCTAAAGCTCTAGTAGTCAACAAACCAAAGAAGGTTGTAAAAGCTAAGCTTATAGTTCCAGCTACTCGAACCAGCACAAGAGCTATTGCTAAGAAAGTTCAAGATGTGGTAAAGCCAAAAGAGATGAAGGCTAGAAAAGCTACACAAGTTGATGAGTCTAAGAATAAACCAAGAAGAAAGTATGTTTCTCTAGCCAAATCAGATGAGGAGAGGACAAGATCTGATGATAATAGCCAATTCAAAGTGGTAAGTCATAGTTCTTCTTCTAATTTTTATAATCTATGTGAAAATATAAAGAATAATGTGGATTTGAATAGATTTTCACATATGGAATTTGATAATCTTGGAAAGTTAGATATGGATAAGATAGAAGAATCGGTATATGCCATGATGGAAACATTCAAGATGACTCCAATTGAGATTTCCAACTCTCTACCAAAGAATTTATATGATAGATTTGAGCAAAGAAGGCAATATAGTCTCACAATAGAGAGAAACATAAGAGAGACTACACTTGCAAGAGTGATGCTAGATTTAGATAAATCTAAGATGAATAAGGCTATCAAGAAGTATACAAGGAGATTTGCTCCAAAGTACAGAGTGTTCCATATTTTGTAGAATAAGATTAAATATGTTATTCAGTAGGGTACCCAAATATGGAAGGTAATTTATGGGCTAACAACACCTAAGGCAATTGAACAGACACCTCTCTTAGAGTTTGTTTCTAACTTGGTGGATCGTATTATTCCCTTTACTTCCTTTCTTAAGAAATATTCTACTTTCTCTTGGAATGAATATCGCAATCTCTCATTTGAACAATTCAAGGCTTTCCTTTCTAATCAACCAACTCAACCTAATAAACCTTGTTTTCTTTATGCTTATGCTTCTTCTAAGGTGTTGAGTATTTTCTTGGCTTAGCATGGTCAAGATGGTAAAGAATGTCTCATCTATTGCGTAAGTCATTGTGATGTCCCCATTTTGACAAGTAATTTAAATAATAATAATGAATATTTTATATAAAGTAATATTAAAATAATAATATTATGCTATAAGTAATATTATAATAATTATATTATGTCGTATTATAATAGTAATATGAATGAAATAATAAATAATGATAAAGACACACTTTAATATAGCAATACTATATTAGTAAAAGTATTATAATAATATTATAGGTAATACTATTATAATCATATTAGACTTATAAATTCAATATTATATTATAATCATATAATAATGTCATATTATGTATAATGTATTATAATATAATCAATGAAATAATAATAATATAATATAATGATATTATGATTACTAAGATATATTTCAAGGTAACAATACTATATTAATAATGAATTATAATAATGTATAGTTGATATATTATTAAATTAATATATATTACAATATAATTATTAATATAAATATATTATTAATATAATATAATTATTATTATGAAAAGATGTGTCTTTTACTATTAAAATGTATATATGTGGAATAGTAACTTTGAAAGGGTATCATACGAATCAGATAGAAATTATCAAACCATCCTAAAGAAAATATGACAAAAAGAATTTATATTTAGAAGGAAAATCGCACAAAAATGATGGACCCCCAATTTGAGTTCATTACAAATGGTATCAGAGCGAAGATCCTGCCATCCTGCAAAATAAAGATAGAAAGATTAAATCAAACATCCTCTGTAATAATCACAATTGCAATTTTATCCAGCTCTACATTTCACATTGAAAGGAGTTCATTGAATCAACCTAGTTCAGCAAATCAGAAACATGCGAAATTCACATGTCAGTGTCTTCAGGGAAAAATCCATGAATAGTGGGAATCATTTTCTAATACAAACACAGTCTAGACAGAGACAGTGATGAAATGACCATGATCTATATATCCACTATCATGAGCAGATGTGCTGCAATAACTAAAATCTATAGCAAGACACACAGGTAAATATGAAAAGTAATCATTAGATTGACTGCTCAACATCTAGACTGAGTCAACATTCATGAGCCGATATGAATACATGCATATTAGTGAACAGAAGGAATCAATAACTTGACTTCAAATTTGAAGGAATAATGCACATGGGCAAACAATGATATATACAATGGAGGAAATAAGAGACCCATGAAGACAAAGGAAAAAGCCCGCACAAGCAAACACTCTGAAAGTATACGCAGACCTGTGGAATGAACTTTGGCAACCATTGTGCAAGTCTCAAGAAACTGCCAAGACTGTATACGTTGAGACCAAAGTATGAGACAGTAAGACTTATTGGTGTCGTTTACATTTCCATATTTCCTCACTTATAGAGGAGATAGATATCGATAGTAGATCAGATGTTTGACTACTACCACGTGAAGAAGGAAGACATAAATATGAAGACAACTCGACATGGATACATAAAAATTCAACAAAAAGAAAATAGAAACATATTTAAAGATGAGACGTTACAAATTATAATTGTTGATAACATCCGTGGGCGGCGTAGAACATAAAATGATCTCATTTACAGTGTGGCAACAATACAGAGTAGAAGTAACCATTACAAGGAAGGTGACTTAAAAAAGAAAGAGATAAGGTTATCCCACTCTGCACACGGGGTAACTAAATGCAAACCTACATACATTAAGAAAGAAGAGATAAAAGAAGATAATTTGATGTTCAGCCAGATGAACATGAAGGATAAAGTAGCATGGAATAACATAAGGTGGAGTTGATATATTGCATGAAATGAAATACTGTTTTAGATCACATTTTCTTGAATATTATTATGTGGATGAAGACCAATCACCATGGATACGTTATGGGATAATTTCCATACTTATACAGCCAGCCACCATCAAAGAAAATCATAGATTTCGATATAACTCAGCGCGCAATAATATGCCCTCGTGATGACCTCGATCATTGCAAAAAAGTAGAGGAGGTGGAATTGCTTCACTTTTGTTAGCCTCTGGTCGCACAATAGGAGATGGGGAGTATGATCAAGCTGCTCGGATAGTGTCTTCTCAGTTTGGGAGTCCCATAGGGAGGCTCGCCTATTACATCTGCGGCGCACTGGAGTAAGGAATCCAATGCGAGACTCTAGGCATGTTTTTCAACAAAGATAAACAAGTGTCTGATTTTTCTTTCAACATTGCCAGGTATGATATCATGCCCGAATTCGATACTAAGCTAAATAAAATATGATCAATGGTATCTAATAATAAGATGCGATTAATATTAGAGGAATATACACTAAAGGTGATAAGTGAATCAATATTAATTTATTTTAAAAAATACACATTAAAAGGTTGGTAAAATTTTCACTAACAATCAACCATTAAATAAAAAACAATTTGTATACATTTGCATTCTACTGTGCGATATTTGGAGCCATCAGAAAAGAAAAAATCTACAACATTGGCATGCATGATTGGCGATAACTTGTGCTTTAAGCATTTCCGCCTGCAATATGGGGTGCAGCTTATAGCGAATGTTGTTTGCTCAAAATAAAGTTGTTTAGCAAGAACAAAATTTCAATCATATGGAGCTCATTTATATAACTTATCATTTATAGCATCTATATTAATAATTTGTGCAAGTCTGGTGCCAGTTGGTCATCTGCATTTTACAATCCTATTTATGTATATAATTTAACAGCTTTCAGCAGTCAAATATGTATTACTGAATTAAAAAATAAGGAAAAATTTCAAGAGTTAACCACATCCAGTGGATAAATATGTATTACTATTCCGCAATCATAAACCATGGGAATGCAATTGGCAATTGTATAGTTGAAGAGCAAAATATTCCTAATATCTGGAGTTTAATTGCCTATTTTCTCATAGGTAAATCCATCATTGATAAGTACAAATGAAAAATCTGGCAATTGATAGAGAAAAACCATTACACATCTCAAATTAAAGCCATCCTCAGCAAGTGTTAAATAAACTGACAATTAATTAATATTAAATCTCAAACGTCCAACCGTATAGATAATAAAGACTCCTATGCAAATGTCCAGCAGTATTAAATCTCAAATGTCCATCCTATGCAAACATGCTCGGAATTGCAGTTCGCAACTGGTTATACCTGAAAGTACTTAAGTATCTCCCTTGAGAATGGAAAAATGGGAATGGAAAGTTGAAATGAATGAATTTTAGCAACAAGGTTACCCCTGAAAAACACTGATGACGACAGAGGTAGCATGGCATTACATAATGCCAACTTAGCCAAGTAAGAGGAATAATACGAGACATTAGAGGATATTCACATTAATTGGGCATCACGAGAATGGCATGGACAATTGGAACTTATAAGCTTTGAAAAGAAAGCCCATAAAATAGCCTCAAAAAAAATGGAAAAACATTTATCTTCAAAAGGGTTGAATTGAAAAGACAAAAATGTCCATCCACTATTCGTTGTAAAAAGCCAATCTAAGAAGAGGAAGACTCTCATGAACAATGGAGATAGAAATATTAAGTCATTTAACCTCAAAGCTTGCTAAAGGTTTTAGCGCAGCTTTATCCAAAAACTTTGGATAGTAGTATAATGGTTCATTACAAAAACTGGAGCCGTTGAGACAAACATTGAAGGTGGGGCTGAATCCCAAATAAGGTAAGAATATGGTATGGTTACATTTTTAAATTTCTATACATTATCAAATTTTATTTCTATTATTAAATAGATAAAGTGCAGCAATATATATGAGCTTGAGTGCAAAACCGACCCATTAATATATGAGAGCCATCCAATGTAAGGTAAGGAAATGTAAACAATAAACATGTAATTTCCTTCACTATATTATTATGATAATGAACATAATATATATACACTTTAATCATTTATTATATGCAAGGTAATATATCATTGAATATTCAAGGGCTATATAAATGTAAATAGTATATAATAGAATCAACAATTGATATCACTACTTATGGATTGAATGATTGAATGGATACTATATCATGATCCATCTATAACTTGGTTGAGAATGAAATTTTAGCAATACTCATGTTCGTCCATTATATCATAAAAACTACATGGGAAGCACCCATGTTCCTATGAAACCATATACAAGTGGGATAGGTAAGTGAAAGTACATGAGGTATATATATATATATATATATATATATGGATAATGGTTATTTAAATTTATCATTACTATTACTTCTAATATTATATGAACTTGAAATAGAGTTAATGATAAATAACAAAGTCATATTTAATATTACCGATAGAACTAATATATTATCATTAAATGATGAATAATAAAGTATTCAATTATGTAGATAACTAACTATGTGTGTAATGTTTCCTTATTCATTTTTGAATCAGAATTTTATAATTATAGTTATTTGATAAGAAAATAAAATGTGGAAAGATATGTATTAAAATATATATTTTAATTAGATTATTATATATATTGAAATTATTTATTGTGAAAAATTATTTATTCTTGAGTATGATATAAATCTTCCTCTTATTTCTTATTTTTCTCTATGAGCACTTGCTTTGATCTTTTCTTTCGAGTATGTCTTCTAGAAAAAGGGGATATTGATATCAGATTCAGAGGGAGTTTGACACTTCCAAGGTAAAGGAGCCTAAAATTTCATTGGAGACAAGCTCATAAAGAAAGGAAAATACACAAAGGAAAATCATTAGTGCAAAAGTATTTCGGTACATCTCCATGATTGACCTTTTCTCCCAAAGTGCTTAACTCACATAGAAGTGGGGAACTATTCAGCAAAGGTGGTTGAATCTATCAGGATCCTTAAGATAGTTAAGAGTAAATAATGGATAAATATCCTATAATCACCACTTCAACACATAAGGGTAATGAGGTAAGATTTTTTTTTTTTTTTGTGCATATATTGCTATGAAATAATTGATAGTGTCTTTATTATTACTAACACATTTGTTATTGTGAAGAATATTGAATAATCTATCAATGATTCTAGTTACAAAGAAATGAAATCAGAATATATGAAAAAATGAAATATAAATATGTTGATTTAAGGAAAACATAGTAATTAAAATACATTTCAATTATAGTACAAAGAGTCTATCTCTCGTCCAAATTACGTAATCTTAGATAGGGAGTTGGTGGGGGGAGTAATTTTGAGCACTTGTCTGATACGCTTGGAGCTTGTTTCACGCGCCCTCTGCACTGTCATTCTACCATCAAGATGATCGTAACAAGGAGAGAGAAAGTTGTTTGTATACTATAAGAAGAAATCTTTCAAATGAACTAAGTAAATTAAATTTAATACTCATCTTCTCATCCATATTATGATATCCTAAGGTAGGGAGTTGGTGGAGGGAGAGGCGGAGTAATTTTGAGCACTTGTCGGATACGCTTGGAGCTTGTTTCATGTGCCCTTTGCACCATAAATCTACCATCTTATGATGATCGTAATAACGAAAGGAAGAAAGAATCCTTTCAAAGGATTATGTAAATAAGAAAAGGAAACCCTACCACTTTCTTATGGAGTTTGCAATTGGGAGAAAACACCCTATTGTAGTGCTAGTTAAGGGAAAGATAGTAATGGCTCCTTTTCACAAGAACCTTTCTAGCCAAACAAGAAATCCACTAAGTACACCACCTCGTGTGAATGCCTAACACCTACCACCGGGGCCAAGGGGGCCAAAGTTCCGCTCTTGGGCTTAGTATGGAATTGGCTTGGATTACCTAATTATTATTCAAATTTCTTTGAAGTTTATATATATTTATATGCATGTACTAATGCTTATTTGTGGTTGCAGGGTTCATAAGCCTAATGAAGAAGTATAGTCATTGCGCATTGTTAATTTTAGGATCTAATCCAGGGTATCTATGATGTGTCTACATCATGTTTGCTTAGTGTCTTCATTTGTCTACACCATGTTTGCTTCGTGTTTTCATTTATTAAAATGTATATTTTATAAATCTTTTAGGCTTTATATGCAAATATGTTTGTATCTATGATTGATTTTGCTTGAGGACAAGCAAATTCAAGAGGGGAGGACTGTGATGTCCCCATTTTGACAAGTAATTTAAATAATAATAATGAATATTTTATATAAAGTAATATTAATAAATAATATTAAAATAATAATATTATGCTATAAGTAATATTATAATAATTATATTATGTCATATTATAATAGTAATATGAATGAAATAATAAATAATGATAAAGACACACTCTAATATAGCAATACTATATTAGTAAAAGTATTATAATAATATTATAAGTAATACTATTATAATCCTATAATACTTTATAATCATATTAGACTTATAAATTCAATATTATATTATAATCATATAATAATGTCATATTATGTATAATGTATTATAATATAATCAATGAAATAATAATAATATAATATAATGATATTATGATTACTAAGATATATTTCAAGGTAACAATACTATATTAATAATGAATTATAATAATGTATAGTTGATATATTATTAAATTAATATATATTACAATATAATTATTAATATAATATATTAACTAAAGCTTATTAATATAAATATATTATTAATATAATATAATTATTATTATGATAAGATGTGTCTTTTACTATTAAAATGTATATATGTGGAATAGTAACTTTGAAAGGGTATCATACGAATCAGATAGAAATTATCAAACCATCCTAAAGAAAATATGGCGAAAAGAATTTATATTTAAAAGGAAAATCGCACAAAAATGATGGACCCCCAATTTGGGTTCATTACAGTCATACCTTGATTGATTATGAAACATGCTACACTATGATTGACAAACAATGTTTGTCTTTAGTTGTTTCTTTTCAAAAAATTAGACATTATCTCCTTAATGTTGAAGTTAACATTTATGTGAGGTTTGATCCTTTGAAGCATCTATTTTCAAAAATAGATTTATTTGGGTGACTTGTTAAATGGGTCATGCTCTTAACAAAGTTTTATTTAAATTTTATCTCAAATAAATCTATCAAAGGAAAATCCTTGACTAAAAATTTAGTTGGGGCTTCTTCTTCTATCTCTAAATCAACTCATGATAAGTTTCTTGAAGAATTTGTCTTACCTATTGACATTAATGAGACATGGTAATTATACTTTGATGGGTTTAGATGTCAAACTGGGTCTGGAGTAGGTGTTATATTAATACATTCATCTAGGAGACATATCCCTTTATCTTACAAACTTACCTTTACATTTACTAATAATATTGTTGAGTATGAAGCCCTTATTACTAGATTGAAAGTGGCTTTATCTTTGAATATTATACATATTAAGATCATTGGTGATTCACAACTTGTCATACAACAAATTAAGGAGACACATCAAGCTAAGAATGATAAATTGACCAAGTATCACAATCTTGCTTTGGACATACTTGGAAGATTCTCTTCTATCTCCATTCAAAATCTTCCTCAAAAAGATAATCATCATATTGGTGCTATGGCTAGTGTAGCATCCTTAATCACTTAAGAGAAAGTTGTGCTGGATTTTTAGTTCATGATTCATACTCTATTTGAACTTGTTATTTCACATGATGCCTCTCTAGATGTAACTTGTCTTATCTTATATTTAGATGAGTGGTATTCTCATATTTATCAATATCTTTAAGATGGTTCTTTCCCTGAGTCAATGACTAGGAATTCTTGTTGATGTTATCTATAAAAGATCTTACTAAAGCTAAAATCCCTTCAACTTTGCAAGAATATCATGTTGAATCATGTGGAAGGAATTTTGGTGGGAAGTATTTAGTTAAAAAACTTCTTTGTACGGGGTATTATTGGAAAACTATGGAATAAGACTCATTCTCCTTTGTCAAAAAGTTCTTGAAAGGTCAGCACCATAACAACCTTATTCATGTCACTATCTATACTTTTTATTCTCAAGTTCTACTATGGACTTTTAGTGTATGGGGTTTTGATCTTATTGGTAAGATCCCTCCCCCTTCTTCTTAAGTAAATATTTATATCCTCACTACTAAAAATTGCTTTACTAAGTGGGTAGAAGTTTTACCTCTTAGCTCTACTATTGTGGATGTAATTTGTGACTTCATCCTTCAAAAAATTATCACTAGATTTGGTATTTGTCTGGATATCATCATAGATAATGAATCTCAATTTCAAAATAAGTAAGTTAACACCTTTGGGAGAAATATTGTATTCATCACCATTCTTCTCCTTACTTCCCTCAATCTAATGGACAAGTTGAGGCTTCTAATAAGGTTATCAAACAAATCCTTTGGAAGAAAATTAATAAACATGCTAAAGATCGGCACACTCATTTATTTTATGCTGTGTGGGCTTATAGGACAAGTGTTCAAACTACAACTAGGATATCTTCTTATAACTTGGTTTATGGGGTAGATACAATGATGTCTTTAGAATTAGAAATTCATTCTTTGAGAGTTTCTTTCAAAGGTATAATTGACAAAGATACCTTTCATGAATAATGTTTACAAGAGCTTGAGATGTTGGATGAACAATGAATTAATTCTCTAGAACACATCATGACTTATCATATAATGGTGAACAAAATATACAACGGTAAAGTGATGGAACGCTCTTTTTTGGTAAGAGATTTTGTTATTTATGAGAATAAAAGGGATGTAAATTCCTTACTAGGTGAAATGGGGAAGTTTAGTCCTAACTAGTTAGGTCCTTATATTGTCACAGAGGTATATGGATCTGGGGCATGTAAGATAGCTAATATGAATGGGGTTCCTTTTAAGAAACTTATAAATAATATGCATTTATGATGATATTATGTGTAATCATTCATGTATTTCTCGTGCTTTATTTCTTTTTTGTTGCAATTAGTTATAACAATTAATCAAAGAAAGAAATGGCAAAAAATGTTCATCATATATATCTTATCATCAAATTATTTTGGTATACATAAGAAGGCACTCATTAAAAAAATTTCTTGATATCAAAATAGCTACAATCAACTCTCATCCATAAGACAATGAGATCTAGATCTCTCTCATCTATGATATGATGATGGGGTTATCCTATGTGTCATGGATACACATGTATAACTCCTAGAGTTACTCCTCTTTGATTGGCTATGTGATCTACGTTGGTACTCACATAGCTCTTTTAGGTCACATCCCTATTGATATTACTGCTCTTGCATACACTATAGTTCCACTACTACATGTGTAAAGATCTTTGAATAGTGTCTGGGGTCTTGTCGCCTTATGTACTAGATGTATGAAGTGGATGGAATCATTGCTTCTATGGCTATGTCTATCAGGATATCTAACACAAAGGATCTCCACTCCTTCGTACTAGTTGCATAAGTTATAATAATCATCAGTCAAATATTTGATATCATCATTTATGCATTTATTCTAAATCTCTTTTTCATACTTGGATCTCCTACCTAGAACTTAGGATGTATATCCTGAAGATGGGTAGCTATGGTGGATGAATCAACTCTTGACACTCTCCCTGTCTATTCCTATGGGGACTCATCATGGTATAATCTTGTGGTGTGTGTGACCATAGTGGTTTGACTGCTATAGGAAATGGTGTCCTCTCCTATGGTCTCCCATCCATAGCTGGTGTATCCTCCTCACCATCTATTGGATCATCATCATCCTCCTTGCCATCATCATCATCTCCACCATCTCCTCATGGTACTCTATGATATGGACTCAGATCACATGTAGTGTAGTCATCTAGGAATATAGCTCTCACACCATGCACACTAAAATACTGTAAGTAGTCTCTAAATACTCCTGCATCCTCTAATGTAGGGGATACCTCTATGTCATCTAGACCTTCAATATTTATCATATTCACATCATCTATATTCAATTATTTTCTAGTCTTGGGTATATCACTCTACCTAGCTTCATATGGATATCAAGGCACGAGTAGCGGTGAGTCCTACTAAAGACTGAACTGTTGCATCACTCTATCATGATAGTAGGGAACCACTATGTACTCATACCTACCCTCTAGCACCCTTTTTCTCTGCATCCACCTCAGTTATACTATTGAGTATGGCCAGGCTATCATGAGGAAGTAGGGTATCCATGTAACATCAATAGACTATAACTGGTCGAATATGATCCTCCAGTATAGTATATCTCCAATCTATTGGGGATGGCTTAATGAGTAAGCATACACTCTCGATGACTCTACTAGAATCTTAATCAAAAATCTTGATGGCCTCATGCATGTGAAGTTTTTGAAGGCCCACACTTATAAGAGTGTACATTTCATTAGGGGTAAAAGTATAAAGTTGTGTCACCTTTCAAGCTGACTTATCAAAATGACTAAACTTGAGTATTATTCTCTAAAAATAAATTTTGTTCAAACATATAATCTAGATAAATTAATTCTAGCTAAGTTATATATGTTCTCACACTTTTCCAATTAGAAATGTATATTAAATGCATATTTTATACTAGTTTGTGTCCAATTATTAAAGAAATAAAATTATTTCAGAAAACTAATGTTTCAATAATTCTCACTCTTTTTAATATATTTTTAATAACATATAAATACCATTTTATAGAGCTCAAAGTAAAAAATATTCTCATATAGATTTTATTGTGTTTTAATTAGATATTTTTGTGGTTCCACAATGCACACCTCATTTCGATCAGAAATGGGGACCCCCTACTTTATTTTTTGGCTTTTTAGAGCCCTAGTCTAGGGTCCAAGTCCTTTTTGAGGTATTCCTAGTCCCCTAGTTTGCATTTGAGTCCCGATTAAGAAGCTCATTTTTCCAAAAATTAGATATTTTAACCAAGGAGACCTTTTTGCAAGAAAAAAAAAAGGGTGCACTAGAGCACCTACCTAGGTGCGCTAATGCGCCAAAAAGGAGGAAGAGTTTTTTCTTTTGTGTTACCATAACTATGTAGCTACAGAGCTTTGTAGCTCCTCAAGGAGTCAAGGTCTATATAACCCTGACCCTCCTCAAGCTCCTCACTTGCCTTTTTTCACCTCCCTCTAGCTTATGTTTCTACAACGCATCTCCAAACACTTTCTCGCACCTATCAAGGTCTACCCCTCTACCATTTTCCCCTGTAGAAAACAAATTAGCTAACACTAAAATTTGTGTGCATCAATGCACCTACCCAAGTGCACTAATGCACACCCTGTCTTGTTCCAAAAAAAAACTAAAAAACAAAGTTAACACATTTGAAAGCACATAAAATTATGTGCGCATTAGTGCACCTATCCAGGTGCACTAATGCGCACCTAATTTTTTAATCAGTGAAAAGATATTTAAAAATTAAAAGAACAAAGTAATGAAAACCAAATTTAGGTGTACATCAATGCACCTAACCAGGTGTGCTAATGCGCACCTATTTCTATTCTTGAACACATAAACTTCCCCCAAAAAAATGAGCACATCTAGCGCACCTACTAGGTGTGCCAAGTGCGCCAATTTTTTTTGCATTTCAGGGCTTTGAAACTAGATTTTTAGTGTTTTTAGAGTAATTAGGGTTTTGATTTTTTTTCTCATATTAGTTCGAGGGTTTAATTTATTCATTTATTCTTCAAAACCAAACTAATGGGCATCTTTTGTGTAGATATAATGACATCCTCTTCATCTTCCCTTGGTGAGAAAATGGCACCAAAACTTGTAGTGTTCAAGTTCGAGGGCATTCCAACAAAGTAATAGTTTCAAGATGACAACTTAGATATCAAGGATAGAGATTTAGGACATACGGATTTGGGAGAATTTTTGAAGATTTGCAACAAACCCACTAAAAGGTCCCAAATGATTTTTGCACTCATCTAATTGGGACTCATTAATGCAACTTCGCACCTGGTGTCAGTGCAATCTTCAGAACTCATTATGACACTTGCAGAACACTTTTCCCCTAAGGAGAGGGTTGTGAAGAGCATAATAGGAGAAATTGTTCTTGCTCTCTGACTGAAGAATATTGAGAAAGTGTTCCATCTCCCATGGGCAGATCAATTCATCAGGCTCACCTATGAGCAAGTAGAGAGGTGGTACCAGGAACATATTGAGGAGGCCTCTAAAATAATTCAATCATCATACCTTATAGAGAAGACTCCTTTGGTAAAAAAAATGGCAAAGTGGACATGACCAAAGGATACATGAAAGAAGATATCAGATACTCGATCATACTTTTGAGTAGGGTTATGGGTCTCCTGGCGGCCGGATACTTGAACATCTTCACAGTGCACTTTATTGAAACAATAAAGAAAGCAGAGATGCCACTAGATTGGGCTTCCACTCTCAATGAGAATTTATGTGAACAGTTGGTGATAACAAAGAAAAAAAGGAAATTCTACATGAAATCATACTTGGTGTACATATTGGCTGCAAGAGGGATAGACTATCCAAGGCTATACAAGAGGGGTAGCATGTAGGATGATAATGCATGGCCATACATTGTGTACCCTCAGCTAGTAAACAAGAGGCTCTCAGAACAAAGAAAAGAATATAGAATTGTGAATGATTCTTTCATATTCTCTATAATCTAATTCATAGAAGGAGATTATGTGAAGAGACTATCAAATGATGTAGTAGCATAGATATTATTGGTCGGGGCTTATTATATTCGTTTTAGTACATTTACATATTTAAGGGTGGAAGGTACAACCATTAACCCTAAGCAGCTTCTAAGGTATCCCAATGATAGACTTATTCTCCTGAAGATCTCCTGACAACTCTTGCCTACATATGACAAAGTTAGAAAGAGCATAAAACATATTGGAGGTGGCCTATGATGATGGGACCTTTCCAGGTTGATCAATACCATGATATCTCTTCTTTTGAGTGTGAATGGGATTGGTATCCCTTGGAAGAATACAATTCCCCTTGGCCATGTTTTGATAATATTGGGAGAGTACAATATTTGGCTAGTAAGACATTTCAGCATGAGGAAGCTATTGAGGATCATTGGATGAATGCAAAAAATGATTATGATATCCATATAAGGGATTATTGTAGGATGACTTTTTATCTAGTAGAAAAGGCCTTGAAAATAAAGATTCTATTGAAGATATTGTAGCAAGACACTGAGGAGTTACTTGATCCTTTGTTCAACAGGGATAAGATTAGTGAAAGGCCCATTATGAATGTTGAGGTTGACAAAGAAGAGAATTCTAATATCATCATTAAAATGATGTAGGACTGGATCAAGAAACCATTGAAGCTTGATCCAATTCTTGAAATGGTTATCTTTCGTGCACAAGCTTGGCTAGCCAAAGGTAGAGGGAAAAAGGTCACCATCCCTACTTTTTTAGCTCAGTCACCAGTAAGGCTAGAAATGGTACACCAACTTGATAGGCTAGTTGGTTATTATAGAGCTCAAAAGGGAAAAGGAAGGGGCAAGAGGAAAAGAAGTTCTCAAAGAGTTGAACCTAAAGAGGGAGATATCACAACACCTCCACAATAAGGAGAAGAAAATATGCAAGGGCCAGAGAATACCAAATCCACACAAGCCCACGTTGATCCTCAAGTGCCACCAATTGCACTGATCCAAACAAAAGTAGAGGTTGAGGTTCAAGAGGTCTCTCAGCCTTAGCAAATAGAATAGGCATCTCCTTTAGTGCCAAAAAGAAGAAATAGTAAGACTCTAGTGAAAAGGAGACAAAAGGTGATCAAGAAAGTGATCCCTTTTCCATCCATCTCTGAACCCATCCTAGAAGAGGAAGAAGAAGAGGATGAGGAGGATGAGGATGATCTACATTTGAGTTAGAGGACTCAGCTAGCTAGAGCCATAGAGTAGGAACAAACAAGAAGTTCCATGATCGCACCACCATCTATCCCTAATGAATCCATGTAGACCACTGCATCAGAGGATGAAATGCAATAGTGGATAGACGAGTAGGATGTGGAGGGCACTAATATCTTTAAGATGTCATATTTTGACCCCATAGGTACTGATTTGGTTGGGGAAAAGATCAAAGACATAGCCACCAATCAACCTCAGTGGGAGGATTGGACTCAGATGCCACCTGAATCACAAGGACTTGAAATGGTTCCTACATCCCAACTGTAGGTCACATTTTGTATTGACAAGGGATCGACTACCCCTCTTCCTCCTAGTATAGAAATTGAACAAGTCCAAATGGAACATCAAGAAGAGCAACAACAAGTATCTATAATACCCCAAAATTGGCACATTATCATATTTGCCAATTCTGGTCTATTCAATTACACCTAAGTCCTATTTTAATAGGCAATTCTAATGCCTCTAATCACTACTTGACCTAGTGTCAAATGCAGAAAACCCTAATATGCATTAATCATATTATTTATTTAATTCCTAAGTATCGACTCAAATTAGCTACATAAACTATTGATTTAATTTAATTTAATTATAAGTGTTCTACTTTAATTAAATTAAAATTAACCCCTTAAGCTAACATATAAAGGAATTAAATACATTTGATTTAATTTAATATCTCCTCTTTTTAATTATTTAGATTTAATTATTCAAATAATTAAAGTTATCCATTTATGAGGTTATATTCTATTTTATTAAATTAAATATTCTTGAAAAATGGATTAACTCCTTTTATCACTCAAAGGCAACCAGTTACCCTTTTCATGAGGAAGTTTCATTTATGACTCTCTCTCTTCCTCAATCTTGACCATCCATTCTGATTAATCTCGATCATCGATCACCTCTTGGATTCTATAAAAGAAGCTCTCCATTCCTCATTACAGAGGATGAAAATTGGAATTTGCATTGAACTTATGCAGAAATATTGACTCAATTTATTCTTGCATTCTTAGTTTAATTCTTACATTGCAATCTCATATTAGCTTAAAAATGCATTCATTTAGCATAGCATGTTTCTTCATTTCTTAGATTAACAATTGCATCTCTCATCTAGATTAATTGCACTTTCATTTAGCTACATAAATCCTTCATTCTAGAGGTCTGGTTGCCTACTTCTCAATCTGAGAGTAAAGGTATAATCCTTCTAGTTAGAAGGCAATAGGTCCCTCTATTAGACTTTTTGGATAAACAATCCAATGTTTATTCTGGGATGATCTCATAGGTAATGACCTTGTTGAAGTGTTTGTGAGGATCTAAGGCCTACATTTCAAACATACATTTATGGTGCCCACTATGGGGCATGAAAAATCAAATTTTCTAGCCTCATTTTCTCTATTTTCTGCATTTTTTATTATTCTGTCACATTTGTCCATACAGGCTTCTAGATTTTCATGCAAGAACTCTCATTTTTGCACGAAGACCTGAAGATTTTGCATCTTCCTCTACACTTTCTTGCATGAAGAAGTGCATAAGCACATGGTTTCTCATGTGGTGCACTTTGTTTCTTTGTACAGTTTTGTGCAAGATTTTGCACGAAATTCTACAATAGCACAATTTTTAATGATGTACGGTGTTTTCTAAAGCATTTTATTTCTAATTTCTATTTTTTTTGCAGTTTAATAGTGGTTTGCAGGACTGTTTTTTTTTTTTTTTTAATTAAAAATTTCTAAAAAAGAGTATAAAACAAATTTTGACTTTTGATGTTTTCATACGTTTTGACATTTTCTAAGTTGTTTTATGGGTATATATAAGAACAAAAAAAGTTAAATTTTATTTTCCCATAGTTAAGCTTCTGTTTGACTAATGATGTTTTCTGAAGCATTTTATTTTTTATTTTTGGTTTTTTTGTAGCATAACTATGGTTTGCAGGATGCTTGATGAAGACACCTTTTATCCAAACATTTCAAACTCATACTGACTATGTGAATGTTGGACACTTGTCAAAGATATGCATGACAAAGACTTATTTCAAACCCACTTAAACATTATGTCTTCTTTTATTGCTTTCTACACATAGTATAAATAGGGCTTGTGAACTTCATAGGGTGCAAGATAGGGGAATAGGGGAGTATGCTCTTTACCACTTGGAGGTCATGACCAAGGGTAAATCAAAAACCTAGAAGCATCTGAAAGACGGCATTCGATGGAGGCAAGAAAGTTAGTGGTTCTCCCAAATGAAGCCTTTAATGAAGAGATGATGATTTCCTTTTAGGGGGTCAAAGTCTTAGAATAGGCCAAGGTGGGATCGATTAAGCTAACTTGGTGATTAACATGTCTTGCATGTTTGGGAAAGAAAATGAAGTAGAGGAGTATGCACTTTCCCCTTGAGGGAAATCAAAAACTTGGACCCTTAGATCTGAACCACTAGTTTGAGTCATCCTTTAGAGGGCCTTTCAGAGTGATCCAATCTCTGAGGATGACTCAAGTGAGCACACTCCTTTTGCCAGAGATTCCACCTCACTCTAATAAAGAAGATTTGTTGAGAAAAAGACTCCAAAGCCATATTAATTTCCTCTTCTTCATTTTGATATCACATATCAAGAAGAGGCTCTGTAAATTGCATTAGTCAGTGCTGACCCCAATCTTGCTAGTCAAGTGTGTACACTTACAGATGGTGGTGTGAGTTGTTGGCCTTAACTTTTTTTGCGAAGCCACTAGGGATTAATATGAACAGAAGCCAAGTAAAAACTTCTTAGTTATTTTCTACCTAGTTCACCTTCAAAAGAAGGCATAATCTTTGTGCAAGGAGGGGGAAGAATCTCTCCTATAGAACTCACCATAGGCATGCAACTGGGTGTTGGAAGGTGGTATATGCACTTGACCCTTGCCACAAGGGTGTTCATTTAGTGTATATGTTATTGAACCCTTTGAATACACCAAAAACATAGGCACCCTCTAGGGGGTGACACAACTGAGTGAGGTGTGTGCATGCACATAAGTTGTGGGACAAAGGTTTTTCCTTCTCTACCAATTTTTGTTTTAGGGATAAAAGTATGTTTATTATTGAGTCTTTAAACATTTTCCAAACCTATCAAACAAAATAAAGGTCAAGACTCCCCTGCCCCTCTGAGTTGCTTTGTCCTTGGTTGGGTTGTTTGAAACTAGTGCTTGCTTCCCATGTTTATCTAAAAACCAACTGTCTTTGTCAAAACAACCAACAATCTATCTAGAACTGTTTGAAACTTGCAAAAATCTCTTTGAATCCTCATGCAAGATCTTGTCTTAAAAATTGTTAAACTATTTGTCAGAGCTACCTGTGCTCTAAATCTGGTCTATTATTTGCAACATTGTACCTCTTATCAAACAATGGCTTCTTGCTTAGCTAAATAACTTGCAAATTACACATAGACTAGTCTTCTCTCTTGTTTATTTTATCCTTGTTATTTTGTGCTTTTAATATTTGGTGTTATGATAGTCATAATATTTGGCTATTCTAGCCATTACTCAGATGACTTGTACCCTAGAATACAAAATGCTTAACATTCTTTTTGAGACTACGTTCTAGTGTGTTCCTTGTTTAAGCTTTCACTTTTTGTCCTTGTCTATGATTGTAGCAACAAGAAGTGGAAATGTGTTTTATCCCCAAAGACCTAGATGAGGTAGAGCTAGGGGTACTAATAATACCAAAGTTCACTCTTTAGTTAGTACATGATCTATCTCTAGTTCATCAAATAAGGAATCTTCACAATCCCCCTCATCTGTCAGATCATCTCAGGTTCGGAGAATGTTCTCTATAAACTTACAACAAACTAGGAACCCCTTATATCAAGAGGATCCTAAAACTAGAAAAGGTCATACATCTCCAAATAACACAACTGAATCCTTATTCAGACAACCTTTTCAACCAACATATACTGAAACTTATCACATCCCTAAAATGGCTGAACTAGAACTAGAACATGGAGAACATAGTAGAGACCAAGATCAACACAAGACTAAAAGAGATTGGGAAAATTTTACTGATGAGAATGAAGAAGAGATAGAAATACTCCCTAAGCATTTCAAAAAAATTCATAAAGACAAAAACTTCCATAAGGTCATGGAGATCTTGCTTTACGAAGAGAAAGAGAAATACTTTCTCAGACTTTCCCAAGAAGGAGCCAAGATACCTCATCACTTTAATGTTGAAACTTTCATTACACATCAAGAGGAAACTAAGACTTCCAATTGAAAAAGTTACTAAAAATCATGCAAGAAAAATTAGCCCTAATGATGCGTGATAAAGACAAACCTTCAAAAACATACACCTTAGATGCTCTTTGTTCATTTCCTTTTGACAAGAGTATAGACATGCCTCCTTTTCCAAGAGGAGTTGAGTTACCTAAGTACAATAAATACTTTGGAACTACTGATCCCCAAGATCATTTGCAAGAATTTGGTGCCTTGTCTATGGAATTTATGCATAATAAGACATATCTCATGCATCTATTCCCAAGAAGTCTAGGTGGTCAGGCTATGGAGTGGTTCTCACACTTGCCTATTGGAATCAAAAAATTCAATGAGATTTCTAACTTGTTTTTCCAACATTACTCTCACAACATACAACACTCAATTAATATTCGAGACTTGTGCAACCTTAAACAGAGAGTTGGGGAACCTTTCCTCACATTCCTTAAGAGATGGAGACATGGTTCCACAAGCTATCTGGATAGAGGACTTCATGGTCAAAAAGGGTGAAATAACCCTTCAAAAGGACACCAAACAAGGATCAACCTCTAATAAAGACAAGTATAGATATGTAAACAAAATTTGAGAGGTTGTACATGACGAAGTTTTTGACAACATTACTCCTAAACCTGCTAAGGAAGTGTTCAATCTTACAGATAATCTTAGAGCATCCAAAAATGTTGAGAAACCTCCTCCTAATAATAAGACATCTAAGAGAAAACCAAGGAACTCATGGGATACATGCCCTAAATGATATTTTACACCTCTTGGTGAACCTTTGGATGTGGTTTACAAGACCTTGCTACAAAACAAACTCATTTCTCCATTGGACAATTCTCATCCTTATGATCTGTAACCACCACCACTATGGTGGAACAAAACTTCATTTTGCAAATACCACCAAAAAAAAGGTCACAAAACTAGTAACTATATCAACTTGTGTCACAAAATCCAAGACCTAATCGATGATGATGACATTATTGTGGATCAACATAACAAGAACTTGGATCACAAGGCTTTCAAGGAGCCATTCCCTCACTACAAAAAAGAAGAAAACTTAAAACCAAAACCTAACAACAAAGTCAACTATACATACTCTAACAATGATGATGAGATATTACATATGGTTGAACTAGTTGGTGTTGAGTATTGTTACATTATCACCATCAAGGGTAAAAAAAACAAAACTAAACCTAAGATACCATTTGTCTTTAGGAGTCCTACTTCCAACACATCTGATAGTGAGTCATCACAGACTTGTGCCAACATTGTTACGCATTCTCGTACCAAGTTAGTACTCAAAGGCCCTATGCCTTCTACTCCTAAGATAGAACAAAGACAAACCTCTTGCTGGTCCATCTGGCAAAGGAACAAAAATTGCTAGTTATAGCATACTTGATCAGTTACAGAGAACAAATGCTCAAATTACAATCTTTGAGATACTTAAAATCTTTCCTACTCATAGGAAGATTCTAGAAAAATCCCTCACTAAGGCAAGCATCCCTCAAGATATTTATATTAAGAGGTTCCAATCTATGGTAGGTCATTTGACTTCACCTTACTATATGACTTTCTCTGAGGAAGATGACAATTCACTGAATCATCTACATAATCAACCTCTACATATTGAGGTTATGATACACTAGAAAAGTGTCTAACATGTGCTTATTAATAATGGAGCTGGTTTGAATATTGTCTCTGCTACTTTGCTCAGACAATTATAATATTTTGAAGAGTCTATTGACCCTCGACGCAAGATAGCCATCAAAGCATATGAAAAAGTCAAGCAGAAATCATTGGGTCTTGTTGTGTTACCTCTTTGAGTTGGTCCTATTGAAAGGGATGTCACTTGTCAAGTCTTGGACATTCCCTTATCTTACAATAGTCTGCTAGGAAGACCATGGATACATGAGATGAAGTTTGTACCTCCCACTTATCATCAATGCTTAAAGTTCCCATTTCACTGCTCTAAAGTCACTATACCTACAAGTACTAGGTATACCTATAACATGTTGAAATCTATTGAAAAATTTGTGCCTACTAATAGATAGTCTATAGACAATCATGATAACAAGTTGAAACTAATTGAGCAGTCACTAAAGCTGAAAGAAATTGGAATGGGTGAATATCAAATGGAACCTATTTTGTCATTGACATCTCTTCCTGAATCTCCCTATCATTATGGGAGACCCTCTGAAGTGAAAAGACTTTTTGTGATGAAACCTCAAACCATGTATAATGGTACATTTGTGAAAGCTACAGTCCCACTTGAGGAAGAAAGTGAAAACAGAGCTATTGCTGCATGGATCTACAAGAGAAAACTCTAGTTGACCTCACAGAACAATCTCATGAGATTACTCAAGAGAAGTATGGTCTAGGTCTTAAACTCATGAAATGCTTTGGCTACAAGGGAATTGATCCTATTAGATGTAATAAAAATGGTGTAATTGACCCGATCAAAGCAATAGCTAGGAGGAATCGAGATACATCAGGTCTAGGCTTCAATAAGGTTCCCTTCCATCTAGGGATCAAAAAATTTGTACCAAAACCTAAAAAATCATCTAAAAATGAGTTACAAGCTGAGTCTGATGGTCCTAAAGATAATTTTGATGATGAGAATCCCTATCCTTATCTTATTCCTCATGATCTTGCTAAATTCTTTGACTTTGTGCCATGTGTTAGCACTATGGATGGTACTAGTAATTCTTTTGAAGATACTATTGATTACATCATACTCATTGGGAACATGGAGAGTCTAGTCAGGCTTTATGCATTGAGTACCTTTGCAAAAATCTAGATGATGAAGGAGATTATGTCCCTACCAGTGTTGGGGAATTCTATAGTTTGTCACCATGTAGCACTAATTCTAAGGAATATGAATTTGACTCTCTCTCAGAAGCAACTATAGATAGAGACATAGATCAAGTTCATGTCTATGAAAACCAACTTAAAGTAGGTGAAATGTCTAGGGTTAGGTTAGACAAGTCTGATCCGACTAGTTTCCTCAAGTCTTAGGTTGATGATGTTAGTACTCAAAGATATTTGAATACACTTGTGGATGAAATGCCTAGGGTTAGGTCAAAAAAGTTTGATCCAACTAGTTTCCTCGAGTCTTAGGTTGATGATGTTAGTACTCAAAGATATTTGAATACACTTGTGGATGAAATGTCTAGGGTTAGGTCAGACAAGTTTGATCCAACTAGTTTCCTCAAGTCTTAGGTTGATGATGTTAGAACTCAAAGATATTTGAATATAGTTGTGGATGAAACTGCTCTAGGTCTCAAATTTCTTATCCAAGCATTTAATGATTATACAGTGAACACAATCAAACCTGCCACTACTCTTTCACTCACATATCCCAAGCTTATAGACTAGAATTCCAATATATCTAGTGAAGTCCCTACATTCCACAATGACTATGCTCTTGTGTACTACTTAAATGTTGTCAAACTAGTAATGTCTTCCACCAGCAAACAAAGCATCAATATGAATGAAGTTGACATCAAATATCTCAGTCATACAATCAAAAAGAGAAAAAATAGAAGGTTTGATGGTGAAAACCACATCATGGCAATGTCAAAACCTAAAAAAGTAAAAATAAAAGATGTATCCAAGGGTGAAAACCTCTCTGAGGCACCCATAGATGAGATATTTGATGCACTTCCTAGTCATTTTCAGCAAAGATCATCAGTGTTGATAGAGACAACGTAGCTGATCAACTTCAGAATGGAAGAACATCCTCACATGATACATCTTGCACAGTCACTGTCTCCAAAGGAAAAAGAGGAATTCATTACTTTCTTCCAAGAGAAAAAGATAAACTTTGCATGGACATACTCAGACATGCCAGGTTCAGATCCTAATCTCATTATCCATTACTTGTCCATTGCACCAAGTGTTAAACCAGTCAAACAAAAACTTAGAAAAATGCATCCTCACGTTGCATTGCTTATCAAAGCTAAACTAGAAAAGCTTTTAAGGTTGGTTTCATTCGAGCCATTGATTATGTTGAATGGATATCAAACATCATTCCAGCCTCCAAGCATGATAAATCTATCAAAGTCTGTACAGATTTTTGAGATTTGAACTTAGCCTATTCAAAGGATGATTTTCCACTTCCCAATATTGATATGATAGTGGATATGATGATAGGATAAGAAATGTACTCAATCATGGACAGATTTTTTGGTTATAATTAGATTAAAATTGCACCAGAAGATTAGGAAAAGACTACTTTCACTTGTGCATGGGGAACTTTTTGTTGGAATGTGATGTCATTTGGCTTGAGAAATGTTGGTGCTACATTTCAAATGGCAGTTGCTACAATTTTTCATGACATGTCCATAAAACAATGGAGGACTATGTTGATGATACCCTAGTTAAGAGTGCAAAATGCGATATTCACCTTCAAGATTTGGGACCTATCCTAGATCGCATGGAGAAATTCAGTCTGAGACTTAACCCCAAGAAGTGTGCATTCAGTGTAACATATGGGAAACTACTTGGCTACATTGTGTCTACAAAAGGAATCAAGGTTGATCTAGAGAAAGTTCAAGAAATTATGGAAATACCTCCACATCATAATATCAGTCAAATGAGAGGCCTACAAGGAAGACTTCAATGCATTTGTAGATTCATCTCACAGCTGATAGATAGGTCACAACCTTTTACCAAGACACTACATAAAGGTGTGAAATACAACTGGAGTCAAGATTGTGAGTAGAGCGTAACCCAAATAAAACATTACCTTGCTAATCCACCGATCTTGATGCCTCCTATTTACAGGAAGCCTCTTATCTTGTATATTTCAGCAACAAAATCATCTCTAGGTATATTACTAGCACAAGAAGACAGTGATAACAAGGAAAGAGGTGTCTACTATCTAAGTCATATGCTAATTTCTTATGAAATGAAGTATAGCATCATTGAGAAGGCTTGCTTGGCAATTGTCTTTTCTTCTCAAAAGTTGAGACACTACATGCTCACTCATACTATGCGACTGGTTGCTAAAATTGATCCACTAAAATATTTACTTAGCATAACAGCTCTAATAGGAAGATTGGCTAAGTGGGTCATGATACTAAGTGAGTTTTACATTCAATATGTTGAACAAAAGGCTATCAAAGGACAAGAAATTGCTGATTAGTTAGCAAAAGCACCAATGGAGAGTCTTCTTCCACCCAACATTGACTTTCCTAATGAATCAACTTAAACAATTACACATCAAACTTGGATGATGTTCTTTGATGGTTCATTCACACAATAGGGATCAGGTGCTAGATTCTTGTTCATCACACCACAAAGATACTCACTACCTAAGGCATACAAGAGTTTGTTTCCTTGTACAAATAATATCACAGAGTATGAAGCTCTCATTAATGGCATGAAGATTACAGTTGAGTGGAGAGTGAATCAATTAAACATCTTTGGTGATTCACAGCTTATAATCAACTAGGTCAATGATGTGTATCAAAAAAAGTATGAGAAATTGATCCCTTATAAATGCATGGTGGATGACTTGAAGAAATACTTTGCTCATATCACTTTTCAACAAATTCCTTGGACAAACAAAAAAGTGGTTGATGCCATGGCTACTCTTGCCTCCTTGTTATAGATGCCAGAATATGATCTCCAACATGAGTTCATGGTGGAAATGTTACTCTACCCTGACTATGACTCTCCCAAATCTAAGATGATTTATTCTATTGTAGGACACGACTCATCTCACTACCACACATATACTCTTACTTACATGACCAAACCATTCTGGACAATCTAACCCGGAATGAAAGACATCACCTTATCCATAATGCTTCATAGTATGTCATTATTGCTAATGACTTGTTTGGGATAGGTCTCAATGGAACACTCCTTAGGTGTCTAGAACCTGATGAGTCCAAATGTGTTTTAATAGATGCACATGAGCACATGTGTGGATCTCACTCAAATGACTTGACACTAGCTCATAAACTTATTAGAGCTAGTTAGTATTGGCTGAATATGGAGCAAGAGGCAATCAAATATGCTATCTTGTAAGAAATGTCAAATCCATGGGAATCTAATTCACACTCCAGCTAGAGATCTAATTCCATTTGTTACACTATGGCCATTTCAACAATGGGCTTTCGATCTTGTGGGTCAGATTCACCCTTCCTCTTATAATGGGCATAAGTTTATTATTACTGCTATAGGTTACTTCACTAAGTGGGTGTAGGAAGTCCCTCTTTCCATAGAAAATGGCAAAACTATAGCTTTTTTCATTATGAATTACATCATATGTTAGTATGGTGTACCTTCCTTTATTATTCTTGACAATGGAGGATAGTTTAAAAATAAGGATCTTAAGGTTTAGAATCACGAAACATAGGTCTTCTATTTATTACCCCCAAGGTAATAGTCAAGCAAAAGCATCCAAAAAGGTGGTCCTTAAATTTTTGCATCGCATAGTTAGTAAATCTAGGAGGGACTAGCACCTTCAGATTAATCCGACTCTATGAGCTTACAAAACAAGTATCAGAACTCCAACGAGTACAATGCCCTTTGCTTTAGTATATGGAGCGGATGTTGTGCTTCCCACTAAGGTTGAGACTCCTACTTTGAGAATCTCCATGAAGGGCCTCATTACTGATGAAGACTATAGAATATCTCAGCTTCAAAAGTTGGAACTGTTAGATGAATGTTCGCAAGTGGCGTGTGATCATCTTCAAGCTTATCAATAGTGTATGTCTAGAAGTTACAATAAGAAAGTTAAGCCATGTAACTTCCAACTAGGTGATCTCATTCTGAGATAAAATCCTAAGAATCAGCAAAAATGAGTACAAAAAGGGAAGTTCAAACCTAACTAGCTTGGTCTGTACATAGTCACTATAGTGTTTGGATCTGGTGTTTACCAACTTTCTACAACCAAGGGAGAGGTGCTTAAAGAGCCCATTAACACTCTCCACCTAAAGTGGTTCTACAGCTGATCTAATCATAGAAGCTCTCTGTATATACTTAAATATCTTGAAAAGAAAGTCTAAAAATTACAAAAAGTCCAGAAAAAAACCATTACCCTGGTGAAAACCTAGCAATAGGTGCCTTGGTAATACCAAAAAAATCAAAAAAAGAAAAAATGCAAAAAGAAATTGAAAAACAAAGAAAAGTTCCATTGGTGAAAACTTGGAAATAGGCATCATGGTAGCAAAAAAATAGAATCTCTTCCAAGAAGGTGAAAACTTGGTAAATAGGCACCTCTTGCTTCAAATGCTATATTTTGCAATGCATCTTCTGTCTCATGTACAGTTACTTTCTTGCTTTAGTTTGTTGCTTTCGCTCATATATCCATGGATTGAATCTTGTCATAACTAGGGGGCAACACCCTATAGTTTCATACAAATGTCTTGCGACAGTCACTAGTTGTTCTAACTATGTCTATCTACTATCACTAACGTCACTTAGAGATTCCTCTTACAGAACATCTCTCGCGTTAGTCACCAGTTATTTTAACTACATCTATCTATTGTCACTAGTGTCACTTAGAGATTCTTCTTATAGAAAATATCTTGCGTCAATCACCAGTTGTTCTAACTATGTCTTTCTACTGTCACAAGTTTCACTTAGATATTCCTTTCACAGAACATCTCTTGCATTAGTCACCAGTTATCCTAACTATGTCTATCAACTATCACAAGTGTCACTTAGAGATTCCTCTCACAGAATATCTCTCATGTTAGTCACTACTTGTTCTAATTGTGTTTGTCTACTATCACAAGTCTCACATAGAGATTCCTCTCATAGAACATCTCTTGTGTTAGTCACCAGTTGTGTCTATCTACTATTGCTAGTGTCACTTAGAGATTCCTCTTATAGAACATCTCTCGCATTAGTCATCAGTTGTTCTAATTGTGTTTGTCTACTATCGTTAGTGTCACTTAGAGATTCCTCTCATGGAAAATCTCTCTCATCTCAACCACTAGTTGTTCTAACTATGTCTATCTACTATCGCTTAGTTTACTATCAAGGTTCTTCTTATTGACGATTCCTCTCTGACTTCAGTCACCAATTATTCTAACTGTGTTTGTCTATTGTCATCCTCCTACTGAAGATATTTCTTCCATATATATTCTAAACATTGACACTTGACATCAATCCTATAACACAAAAAATAAACTCAAAATGATGATTTTTTTTGGGATCTACTGAGCTTTTCTTTGTTTCTTTTTCTTTTTCTTTATCATGTCTCCTTGAGTAACTTGATGATGTCATTTTCAACTAGAGAAGAAAGGACTGGGAGGCACAATCTTTTCTTTGCTTTCTATTTGTGGTTTAGTTCCAATGATCTGAGGCATACATATAAATGGGGTATCCACTATAAGAGCCTCCATCTAGTATTGGATGGTTGTGTATACCTCAACTCCTTTTATATGGATAAATCAATGAGGTTGGTTCTTCTTCTTGCTTGTTGGAGTGAACTCTTTATGCTACAGTAAATACTAATACTCATCCTGCTAAGTGAATAAATGGGTCACTACAAGTATATATGGCAACTTCTGTCTTAGGTTATGGACACAAGGGTTATTGTAGATAGAATACTTATTGATTACTTAGCATAAGAGGGATCTCCCATGTGTCTGGTGTGTCTACATGCAAGAAACATTCTGGTCATCCTAGTGTATATGCTTTGATGCTTATGTTCACTTGCTATATTAAAAGGGACAAATGTTCTAGTCATTCTAGCTTCTTGTGCCTTGAATGCTTACATTTAATCTCAACAAAACTAGAACATATGTCCTATTCATATTTCCATGATTGCAATGTTAGTGAGAATTGTATGACATATGGGGTTTCGCTATATGCTCAATGATGAAAATTTTTGAAGCTCGGTAACTAGACCTAGAGTTGCATCTAGTTTAAGGTTGCATCTAGCATTGGGTTGCATTGCATATTCTGCTTGCATAAGTTTGATCATTACTTTACTTGCATCCTTTGTGATGTGGGATTTTCAGCTTCTTCAAAGTATCATGTTTCTTCATGACTGCACAAGTGATCGATTAATCACCCTCTTAGCTACTTTGACTGCTTTGAATCCATTTTCAAGATTGAATTCAAAATCTAACACACTTAACCAGCTCAAAATCGCATTTTAAAATTTTGGGACTGACTTTTGTTGAGGATTAAGCCTCGTTCTATGGATAATTCTATGAATCATCTTTAATCTTGTAATCTTTTAATGGATAGGAATTGGGACAGTCTAAAGCCCAATTCTTGAGAGTTGAGTCTCATTTTGGGAATGATTCTATAAAATTTGACAATCTTTATACTATCAATCTTGGTATCTAGGTGTTCTATCTGGATCCCTTGAGGTTAAGTTTCATTCTAGAGATAACCTTTAAAAGCTAATCAATTGATCTTTGTATCATCAATTTCAAAACCAATCTCATTTCTTGATCTATACTTCATACTTCTAATTTCTTTGAATCAAATGTGCTACTTGCCCATTCATTCAAAGAGGGGCCAATTCTAGTCTATTCAGTTACTCCTAAGTCCTATTTTACTAGACAATTCTAATGCTTCTAATTGCTACTTGACCTAGGTGTCAAATGCAGAAAACCCTAATCTACATTAATCACAATATTTATTTAATTCCTAAGTATTGACTCAAATTAGCTACATAACCCTATTGATTTAATTTAATTTAATTATAAGTATTCTACTTTAATTTAATTAAAATTAACCCCTTAAGCTAATGTACAAAGGAATTAAATACATTTAATTTAATTTAATATCTCCTCTTTTTAATTATTTGGATTTAATTATTCAAATAATTAAAGTTATCCATTTATGAGGTTATATTATGTTTTATTAAATTAAATATTCTCAAAAAGGGATTAACTCCTTTTATCACTCAAAAAGGAACTAGTTAACTCCTTTTATCACTCAAAAAGGAACCAATTAACTCTTTTTATCACTCAAAGGCAACCAGTTAACTCCCTTTTCATGAGGAATTTTCCTTTATGATTGGATCTCCTCGTCAATCTTGACCATCCATTCTGATTAATCTCGATCGTCGATCACCTCTTGGATTCTATAAAAGAAGCTTTCCATTCCTTATTATAGAGGATGAAAATTGGAATTTGCATCAAACCTATGTAGAAATATTGAGTTAATTTATTCTTGCATTCTTATTTTAATTCTTACATTGCAATCTCATATTAGCTTTAAAATTCATTCATTTAGCATAGCATGTTTCTTCATTTCTTAGATTAACAATTGCATCTCTCATCTAGATTAATTGCACTTTCATTTAGCTACATAAATCCTATGTTATAGAGATCTGGTTGCCTACTTTTCCTTCTAAGACAAAGCCATAATCCTTCTAGTTAGAAGGAAATAGGTCACTTTGTTAGACTTTTTGGATAAACAATCTAATGTTTATTCTGGGATGATCTCGTAGGTAACGACCATGTTGAACTGTTTGTGAGGATTTGAGGCCCGCATTTCACACACACAGTATCCATTGAGGAAGTGTCAAAAGAAGGACGGGAAAGTGAATAGCCACAAAAAACTTCTCGAGACACAGAGATGTGAATTGTGGGCTCCACAAATATAGGGACTACAAACAAGGAACCTTCACAAGGGGAAAAGACCCCAGAGAGGAGCGATAAGGGAAAGGGTATAGCTAAACAAATTCCTTCATCCTTAAAAGGAAAGTCCCTAGTATAGCATGTTTCAAGGTAGCTCCAAAAAGAAGTAATTAGAAACAAGAAACAATAGTTCACTACTGAAGAGTAGGATAGAATAGAACTAATAGAAGTACTAAGGAAACTTGACTCACCTCCAAAGGATGCAAGAGAGTTAGCCTTCATCATGAGTGATCAGAATTAGGACCTTTTTGCTCACGTGGTTATCCCTCCTCTAGAATCAAATGTTGAAGTACTGACTCCTAGGGATTATTAGATCTAGGAGGTCATGCTTGGGAAGCCAACCTTAGAAATTATGAAGCTGATGGTCGCTACTAGGATGAAGGAATTTTTCAAGAGCCTAGAACAGGATGAGGTAGAGTTGATAACACTTTGGAGATAGAATGAGATCCTAAAATGATATTTGAGAAAAAAATTTGGCCCTTTGGATCCCACTAACCCTGAGGAGACTCTAAATGTAGCAATTTAGAGAAGGGATAGGGGAATAGTGCAATTGGACTCATTTTTTGAATGTCTATCAGTAATGGCGAGAAAGCTTTGAGGAAAAGAGAATATTTATTATCCAAGGAAATCTTAAGCTACCACATGTTATGTAGGAGAATGTGGATAAGTTGGTAGCAATTTTGAATCAAGATTTTGGCTTAATGAATGAGATGCATACCTGGGGAAAAGGTTTACAAGCATTATAGGCAATCAAAGGCCAGAGGTATCAAATGTTAATGGATGTATATATAGTTGAGGAGATAGATAAGATAGATGATTGGATTGAGAAGATAGCAGATAGTAATAAAGTAATGGAATCATTACATGCAGAGGTTCATAGGCTCAAGGACCAAGCCTGAGAGAAAATTTTGGAAGCTGAGAAACACTATAGTGATGCATGTTTAGATGTTTTTGAGGATGATGAATGAGAGAAATTAATAACTGTAGAGGTAGTAGTTAAGAGATTCTAGAAGAATTTTGATGAATTTTCCAATAATGAGGACATCTGGTAGGCTTTCAGAACAAATAAAGCTTTATTAGAGCTTGATACAAAACTCAGGGATTTTGTAGAAACCCATATAAAGGTGGACAACTACAGGTAAAAAGTGAAGGATAAGTATAATGCCTTAGATTTATTAGATGTAGTCCAAGTCACCAAAATAATTGAGAAATTCAAGGGCATGTACCCAAACATAGCTCTAGTATAAAGGGGAAAAAAACCCAGAAGCCAGAATTTCATTTTTTGACACTCGGTGAAATTTTGCATTTTTTGGCCTCAGAGGTGTGCTGGTGCACTAGGTGCATTGTTGCACAGGTGTGCTGGTGTATTTTTTGCAATAATGTTTTGGAAGAATTTTGAAGAAGTCACAGGTGTGTTGCTGTGCTAGGTGCACTTCTTCCGAGGTGCACTTTTCCAGAGGTGCACTGATAGTTAACTCCTAATTCCAAAATTAGAGCTTTCCATGCATTCAAAATGCATTCTAATAGTAGTTTAACTCTGAAAAATGCCTAGTGAAGGTTGAGCTTATATTTTTAGCACTTCCAGAAACTTCTACATCAACTAAAGGCTCTCTTCTTCTTATTCTCTCATGATTTCTTTGTTTTATGACATGTAAAGGCTCATGCATCCAATTAATGATATAAAAATGGATGGAGTCCTACTAAGCACTAGTTAGATAGTCAGTTTGTATATAATTAGTTTGTTTTATTAATTTAGAAGCATATGATTGCATGAAGATATCTCTCACACTCAACACAAATTGAGCAGATGATTTCTTATAAATACGAGATTGTAATATGTAATCAGGGTCACCATTATTTTGCAATAATATATGTTTTTGGTGCTTGCATTTGGAGTGTAGTGATTCTTGCCTAAGTGTGTCATATTTTTGTGAATGTATGTTCATGGAATTGTGATTGAGCCAAAAGTTTATTGCATTATTTTTGGTTGTGTGATCTTTTAATTCTAGTGTTTGCTATAGTTTTATGAATTCTGGTGATGTATCTAGTTCGAGAAGAAATCACCCATTTTGTTCTTGTATAGATTTTTGTCTCACATGAGCACACTTTTTGTGGCCTTGTAATTTGATTAAAAGTGAAACATCTTATGGTTGCTAAAATCCCATCGACGATTGCATTAGTGGAATTAAGGAAGCATTGCTCCTATTTTCATTGGTTACCCACCAATTTCTTCGACTAAAGGGTAATCGATGTTGCTCCCATAAGTAGCCTATATTCAACATTTGTGAGGGTACCCCTCTTAGGCCCCCAGTCCAAATCTACTTTAATCCTCCACTGATCCTGACAGAGGCTGCTACGATAGAGAAGGAATTAGAGCCTACACAGTCTCATGATTTTTGTGGATCTAAAGGATCAAAATTTAAGCTAGTGGTCACTGATCCCACTTCTAAAGCAATAATTCCTGCCCCACCCAGGGCCCCCTTCAAGCCTAAAATGTCTCATCAAATTTGGAAAAAGAAATAGATTCAAGGTGTAGTTTTAAAGAAACCAAATGATCATGTCCCAAATCAACTGAGAATCACACTTCTAGGTCATCTATTGTAGTAATCAATTGGACTTCTTCATCAATCTACACTTATAGGTAAGTTTTCTTGTACCACATTATCATTTTATACTATTAAGGATTGGTCGTTCTCTTCATGGGCGGGGCTAAAAGATATATTTTACATAGATCTAGAATCCCAATACTTTGTTTCCATCATTTCATCCAAAAAGTATAGGGATTTCATTCACAAGCAAAAATGTTGGTTTTACAAGGGTCAAGACTTTTCACCATGATTTGGGTCCTTAATCCCAAGCCTCAACCTGTTGATATTCAATTTTTTACCTTTTGATTTTCTTTCCCTCTTCTACTACTTGAATACAGAGACCCTCATATCATTGAATTTTTTGCTAACAAACTTGGGATTTTTCTTAAGCATGATCTTATAACTTTTGATCATCTACATTTAGATGTTAGAGTTTTCTTTCTTTTAGATATTCAAAAAAAAATTCTTATTTAGTTTGCAATTAACTCTCAATGGGGTTTATGGAATTAGTCCATCAAGATCTAGGATGAGGCCATAGTGAAAAAATTTCAATATAGACTAGGCCATTTTAATTCCCAATGTCAATATTATGTGCCAGGCTCCATAGAAGTTTGCCTAGATCACAACTCTAATCTAGCATTATACACTCATAAACTTGCTTTAAATTTTCACAAAGTTCATAATGTCACCCTGCGTCTTGAAACTTCATTGGGAGATCCTCAATTTTTGAATATTAGTAGTTCAATTCTAATATTCTCCCTATTGCTGAAATTAGTCTTGCCTACCATTCAGAATTTTCTAACTAGTGTGAAAGGATTTGAACCTCAACCTCCTTCAAGTGTCTCTATCTTGTCGATTTTAAAGACCTTTAGGCAAAAAACTATCATCTTGGGACCCCTTCCTTCCCTTCATATTCTGCGGGGCTTTCACATTAACACTCAATTCATAGATTGGAAGGCTTGTCAGACTAGTGATCAAATTCTATCAGATATTGCATCTTCTATTATTTTTGAAATAGTAGAGGAAGAAAGAATAATATCAGGTAATCAATAGACCAACTCACTCAATGAGTTGTTAAAAGAATTCCAATATTGGAACAATCAAGTTTCTTTAAAAATACCCAATTCTTATTAGATTTCAAAGATTGTAGAAGCTTCCCATGACATTTCACTAGGAGAATAGTAAGTGAATACCTCTATATTTAATGAGGATTCATTGGGATTAGAAGAATGTATCTATCAGCAATTTCAAAATGTGGTAGAAAATATAGATTTTCAATGTTAGGATATTAATATTGATGAGACTGAGATTCACAATACTCAACTCTCTAAGGATTTTGAGAGCTTATCTTCTTCATGCCTTTTTTATCACCATCAAATCCTTTCAATTGCTCAGTCTCCATCCTAATCTTAGTAGGTTCACAAAAATTCCAAATCCAAAGGTAGACCTAAAGACTCCAAGACCAAAATTGAAATAGCAGCAGGCATCCAAACTAATTTGGATGACAGGTTTGTTGTTACCAAGTGTGTGACAAGGAGAAAAAAAGGTTCTCCTTGTCAGCAATGAAGATTAACTCTTGGAATATCAGAGGCATTAATTCCTTTGACAAAAGATATGGATCAATCAATTGATTGATTCTATGAAAATAGATATTATCATGTTACAGGAAACTAAGTTATTACAAGACACTTTTGTTAAGACACTTGCTAAATGGCCAAAGTGGTCTTCCTTCCACTCTCCTAGAATAGGAGCCTAAGGAGGACTTGTTGTTATTTTGAATCCTCAAACAATTTAGGGTTAGCTTATTCAGTAACATTCAAATTGGTGAATACTTAAGATGTTAGATTTGACATTTCTTTTATCCTGATAAATGTTTATGGGCCTTCTTCAATGCATGACAAATTACAAGTCTAAAATAACATTACTCAATTGATATGACTTCAAGATTCCTAGAATATCATTCTAGGGGGTAATTTCAATGTAATCTTGAGCCAGTCTAAGAAATCTTGTGGGATTTTCCCTCCAGTCAAAACTATTCATGACTTTTCTCATTTTGTGGACAACAAAAATTTAATGGTTATCCATCCTGTACAAGGGTCATTTACTTGGACAAATAAGAGTGTTGGATTTGCACAAATTATTGTTTGCTCGGATAAATTTCTCATCTTGCAAGAATGGAAACTTCACAACTTTCATATCCAATTAGAGATTTTGTCATTGTTGGGTTCAAATCATTTTCTAATCTCTCTCTCTCTATCACTCAGGCAATTAATGGGGATAAAACTCAATCTAATTCATCTTTCAAGTTTGAAAGAATGTGGCTTCACCACCTTCATTTCCTTCAGCTAATAAAATAGTGGTCGATCAATGCACTCTTTGTCCAAGGCTCGAAGATGCATCAATTTGCCAAAAAATGGAAACATGTCAAGGTACTTATTAAGAACTGGAATCATCATGTTTTCAAGAACTTCTTTAAATAGAAAGAGTTTTTCAAATCATATTTGAATGATATATACAATAATATCATTCAAAATGGTATGGATAATGATACTTGTGTTAAGCATAAGAGCCTTCGGCATGAATGGGAAGAGCTATGTAGCAAGGAAGAATAATATTGGAGATAGAAATCTAGGGAATTTTGGCTTCAATGAGGTGATAAGAATACTAATTATTTTCATGCTTCAACCAAACAAAAGAGTGTTGCTAAAATAATTTTTTAAATTAAAGATGTTGAATTAGGAAACATATTAACCAATGCTCAGTATATCAAGGAAGGAGTTAAATTCTTAAAAATCTTCTTGCCCTAGCTAAATATCCAACACCTCTAGACTCCCAAATTAAAAATCTCCTTAAGGTTATTCCTACAATGTTTTCACCCTTAGATAATTCTATGCTTATGGCCCCTTTCTCCATTCTAGAAATTTGAAAGGTAGTTTTTTCATTTCCCCCTAGACAAAGTCCTAGGACCTGATGGATTCACTGCTCTTTTCTTCCAAATATGTTCAGATATTGTTGGTTGGGACTTGTTACCTATTGTTGAGGAATCCAGAAAGAATAGAACCATGCTCGAGTATTTCAATACTACCAATATTGCATTAATTCCAAAAACTAAGGAGCCTAAAACTTTCCCTGACTTCTGGCCCATATTGTTGTGTAATTTGACATATAAGATTGTCACATAAGCTATTTATTTGTGATTACAACATCTTATCCCAAGCATTATCTCTCCTGAGCAAGGAGGTTTTGTTCTAGGTCAGCAAACTATGAGGGAGCTCTAGTTTCTCAAGAAGTTCTACATTCCATCAACACTCCTCATTCTTCCAATTTTTTAATCAAACTTGATATGATGAAGGCATATGACAGAGTTTGTTGGACTTTCCTATTTCAAGTTCTTCAAAAAATGGGGTTTTCAAAAAGTTGGTGCAAATAGATAAAAGCATGTATTTCAGGAGCTTGGTTTTCAATTATCATCAATGGGAAAGCATCAAGCTTTTTCTCCTCGACACAAGGTGTTAGACAAGGAGGCCCCTTATCTCTAATTCTATTCATCATTATGGCTAAAGATTTTAGAAGGACCATTAAGAATCATAAGTTGTTAGGAAAGTGGAAGGGAGAAAACATTCAAGGAACCTCTATATCCATTACTCACTCTTTATTTGATGATGACACATTGTTACCTGGTAGCTCACAAGTTTTAGAGGCAAGACAAATTAAGAACATTCTAAAATTATACTCTAATGTTTCAATGCAAAAAATTAATCCTCAAAAATCCAAAATCTTTCTCTTCAATACTAACAAAGTTATATCGATAGAATTCTGTGATTCTAGGATTTTTAGAGGACTTTTTACCTTCTAAATATCTTGGAATACCATTCTTGATGGGATTAGATAAGAAAAGTTATTGGAATTCTATCCTTGGAAGAATTAAAAGTACATTAGCTGCATGGAAAGCTAGATGGCCCTCATTATCAAGCAGAATACTACTCATTAAATCAGTAGTTGCAGCTATTCTAAATTACCATTTAACAGTCCTTAAAGCCCCATCCTCAATTCTATTACAAATTTAAAAATTGATTAGAGGTTTCCTTTGGATGGGTAATATGTCAACATTTAAGAAAATTCCTCTTATATCTCTCCTAGACATGGCACATACTCCAATATCAAAAAGGAATGTTGCATTTGGTGACAAGCTAGTTTGGCAAATGTATAGCAAGTCTTAGACTATCTAGTGTCAAATCATGCAAAAAAGTATCTAGATAATAATGATCCATAAACAATATTCTCAATGCTTGATCCTCCAAAAGGGTCTATGATTTGGGGTTTTATAGTATCTTCAAGAGACATTGTTCTCAAATATGTAACTTAGGAAGTAAATAATGGAGACAAAGTTAGCTTTTGAAGAGACTCCTAAAATGATCAGCCACCTTTGATTACTTTGCCCAACACACAAGATCTTATATTAACTTTAGAATATTTATGGGGGACTCAAGTTCTTCACTTTATATCTGTAGTCTTTATTTTTTCAAGGAAAATCATATGGAAGGATCTAAATCAGCTCCCTCTCTCTAAAAAAGACCAAGATTATTTTTGATCCATATTAGATAAAAAAACATGTCTTCCTTTCAAATTATGAAGAAAAATTGTTGTGGGCTCTAGCCAAGGATGGTAACTACTCAATCAAAGAGAGTTATAAGCTTATCCAAAGAATTGCTTCATAAAATAGTCCTTCATGAGCATATTCATTCTATTGGAACAATTTCGTACTACCAAAAGTTGGTTTCTTTGCATGGCTTGCAATCAAGAATAGGATACTAACAAGTTATAGATTATATAGATTAAATATTGCTCTAGCCTTCAAATGTGTGTTATGTAATGATGAATATAAATCAAGTGATCATATCTTTATGTGTTGTCCTTTTTCCTCTCAATGTTGGATGTTTATTCTCAAAAGGTTAAGCTTCTTTACCCCCCTTCAAAATAACATATGGGATATTTTTCAAGCAAGGTTGACCCTCCACCCTCAAGCCTTGTTCATAGGAATATGGAAGTGTTCCCTCACTTTAGTCATATGGGCTATATGGTGGGAAAGAAATAAGCAAATCTTAAGAAAATAATATTCTTCTATTGATAACGTGTTAGAAGGTATTGAAAATTCAATTGCAAAAGTAACTATTGAAAGTCTTAGTAGATGCAACATAAATCATGTTATTACCTCTTGGGATAGCAATGTCCTTCAAGAATGGAAAACATTATTTATTCCCACAAGATGGGCATTAACCAGCAAATTGTAACCTAAAGTAGACCGGTCTAATGTACATTAGCATCCTCCCATCAAAGGATATGTGAAGCTCAACTTTGATGGAGCGTCTTGAGGAAACCTTGGTCAACCAGGGTTAGGGGCATGTATTAGAGATTGTAATGAGAAATTATTAGCTTTTACCACTACCCCCCTACTAGATGGTACTAATAATCTAGCAAAATCCCAAGCTCTATTCACTGGATTAGTCCTTGCCAAGAAAGGAAACTTTCACTGATTGTAGATTGAAGGTGACTCTCAAGTAATCATAAATTTTGACATTAGAAGAAAGACATACTCCTGGTAGCTTAAATATATCCTCCATAAAATTTGGAACCTATTAGACCAGTGTCAAGATATATTTATTTCTCATACCCTATGGGAGGGAAACAAAGTTGTTGATTTCCTTTCAAATTTAGGGTGTGATGGCATCATGATTTCAACACTTTATCTGAGTTCACTCATTGATCAATATGAGGAGCTACAATTACAGATCAAGTTAGATTTAGTGAAGTGTTACTACTAATTATCTCTCATTCAGGTTTATATGTCATGATTTATTTTCTTATATATGCAATAAACATTTATCATTTCCATTTAGTTAAAGTCACCAAGCTTTCTGTCAAATGAGTGTCACATTTGTACTTCATGTGCTCTCAAGGGAGGCATGGTATAGATCACATGTAATGAAGTTAATTTTTTGTTTTCTCAATCAATATATTCACATGGAATTTTTTCCTTCAAATCCTTCACGTGTGTTGCCCAATGATGGAATTTACTCTCATAGATTTGTGTTTTTAACTATCATTGCCTAACATATTAATACCTATCAAAGCGTCTAGATTTAGTGCATTACAATGTTATTCATCTAAGGATGTTGACTCCCATGGAGGTTTGTGTTAAATGTGATTCTTATTCTCAGTTCCATAGGACATTTCTACCCAAAAATTACAAGATTTGGCTCCAACTATCTATGGATGAGAATGTTCTACCACTGTACATTGATGACTTTGTCATGGATGTAATGTTCTATGTACATTCTCCTTCTATTTGGTGAGCTATCAGGCACATCATTGGGGATGACATTCTCTCCCCCTCTTCTAGGCAATTTGTATTTCCCTCCAATATGGTGTTGATTTTCATGTCCAACGCCATGGATTTTCTACAGTCAATTTCAATTTTGGAGATACTTGTTGCTAAAGTTGTTCACCAGCAATTTTGGGGTGAAAACAAGCTAAAAATTGTAATGCAGCATTATGATCTTTGTGTAGGTCATGCATTGGTGGGTGGTTTCTCTCTACAATCTCAACTTTCTCAAAAAAATGAATTCATGGAAACTTTTGATGCACTCCAAAAATCCTTCAAAAACAAATCCTGTGATTCATGAAATCCACTTAAAGTTACTGTGAGGACCCTGGGTTTCCAAATTGAAGATTGCATAAGGTGTATGGGGTTTGCACTACTAGACCTTTTGGAGCTTCCAAAAAAAAATTTCTCATAGTTGTCTAGTCAAAGGTTTTCACCTCGGCCATCCCCTAATTTGCAAGAAGGTTTGGATAGTTTTCAGGTTATGGGTTTATCTTCCTTGTAAGGCCTACACATTGTGACCTCAGGTGTCCATGATGGATGTTCCCACAAAGATAGTCAGTTCTGGGAATGGCTACAGTTTCCACATGGTGCTCAGAAGTAGGGATGGAACGTGGATTCTAATGTCATGCATATCTACACATAGGATGCATTTCATGGGTCAAGATGGGAATCCTCACCTCTGCCTATTCCTGATTCTAGTTGGGGAAGAGTTTCTCAGGCTTCAGATGCCTTGGTTTCATGTGATTGGTTCGAAAGTGCAGAAATGGAGTGAGATTTCTTGGCTACTAATAGTTATCAATTTTTTGAAATTTTGATATTTAGTCATTTAATGCTCGATTATGTAATTGGAGGAAATATTAGCTCCAAATTGTAAATAGGGTATCTCTACTTCATCGATATGGAAATTTGTAAATATCAATGTTTAAATCCTTTTGTATTTAGCAATGATTTTGAGTTTTCTTATTGATTCTTGCCTGGTTGAGCTTTTGAATCAGACTTTATTTAATAAATATATTTAGTGGCTTGCCCACTTTTACGAAAAAAACACTCGAAAAGATGTTGGTTTGGAGAAAAAAAAAATAGTAAATTGTATCAAAAAAATTTAAAAGCATATGAAATTGTAGAGGAGAGAATCATCTTCCTGGATGTATAATTTTTCTTTTGGGTACAATAGATTTATTTTGAAAAATGTTGTGGAAGATGAAAATATCAATTTCAGGTGATTTGAAATTTGAATTGTTATAAAAGAGAGAATATAGATCAATAGACAATTTTTATTTTCAATTGATCTAGCTATATATGTCATCTATAACATAATTTGAGATCAAAGGGGAAAAGGTTTATTTCTATATGGTTTTGTGGTGGGGACTAGACCCCTAATTTTTAGCATTTTTCAACAAATAAAAAAACATCCTTAAAAATAAAGAAAAATATATCAATTATTATTCCAAATGATAATTAAAAATAATAATTCTAAACTTCATCCATTTCTACACATTTCATTAGTTTAATTCATTTTCAAATTCTAAATAATAATGCCAATTTTATGTCATTGAAGTTGAACAATTATACTTTTGTTACCCTTTTCCTTCATAAAAGGGTGACACATGTTTGTGCTTTTACCCTAAGACTAACTCATTGATATCTCACAAACTTCCCCATCTCATAGTATAGATGCACTATCGCACTCCATCCCCATGCATATATTGTTGGACTTCTCTCCATGTGCCTGACTATATGCACTAGATGAGTGAGGAATACTATACCCTTTGTATCTCATATGATAGTCATGGTTGTGATGCATGGCATAATCTTCCTAAGAATAGGAACTCATCCAAGAATGATTCTCTTTAGGTGCACCTAGTTTTGTCTTTGTCTCTCTTTGTATGGCATACCCATACAGTACTCAAAATCTGTCTCAATCTCTTTGTGCGATCTCTATCCTTGGGGTCTCACTATAAGTTTCCATACTAGAAGATGTAAGATCTGGTAGACATCCTCCAACATGACTTTCATCTCTCCCATTGGTAAGTGGAAGGATCATGTGGTCTCATCCCATCTCTCTATTAATGCTAATAATATACCTATATGGAATCTCACATGTAGTAGTTCTTGTGCTATCCAGTGCAGCCTTGTATCCCTAAGTATCTATATCTTTGCTTCTTTGAGATCCTAGATGTGCTCTCAAATATATATCATCACATCTAACATATAATTCTCCCACATGTATAGTGGATCATGTAGAAACACCAAACACGAGATCTATTAGCATATCATATAAATATTATGATCACCTAGTCTACCTATGGACTAGGTTGACCTCCTGGAGGACTAGGTTGACTTCCCCAGGACTAGGTCAACCTCTTAGGGGACTAGGTTGACCTCCCTAGGGACTAGATTGACCTAACTCTAGGCTAGGTCAACATTCCACTAGGACACCCTAGAAGCCCTATGGACTAGGTCGACCTAACCTAGGACTAGGTTGACCTCCTACTAGGGACCTTATAGATCACCTAAATAGCTGAATTCTATAACTACTAAAAATAGAATTGCATAAGATAATGAAAATATGGGTCTGATGCTTACCTCCTTCAATGTATCATCATCCATTACATCATGTTGGACCATCTCCATCTATGTGGGTTGTAGTGGCTTCATATTCAACATCTCTCTTCTTTTTTCTTTTCTCCTTCAAGAACAAGGTAAGAAATGAGATTTTCAAAAGGTAACTTGCACTAATATAACATTATTTTAGGTTATAATTTGAATATTTTTTACAAAACCCTAATATACATGTATTCACTCTTTCTATAATATATTGAGTTATGTAACTCTGATTTCCTCCCCGTTATAAGAATTGGAATCATGATTAGTTACCTACATTTTTAGGACCTCTAGAAGCATTCAAAGCTAATTTGATTGTGTTTTGAGGGCATATTTTCATCACTTTCTATTAATAGTTCATTGTGTTTAGCATGATCCCTTATTTCACCTTTTCTATTGAGAAAATGGAAACAAGTGGGGGCATGGCTATCTGTGAGCTTCACCATCTTTTTATAGTAGGTCCTAGGTAATTTTTGGATTAACATTGACCCGTAGTTTTGTAGGATGTGGTTACTAATTTTTTCTTGTAGGATTTTTGCACATATGGACCTTTTTATATCCTTTTTACAAGTTATGATTGTGTTTCTTACTTTATCTTGCATATGCATCTAGTGTTATACCTCGATAAAGTAGGGGTTAAAAGTACCATCTTAAATTTGATGCACTTGGATTTAAAACCTTTTAGCTAACCTTTTAGCTCCTCTTTAGTGTGTTTGCATTTTATATTTTCACCTTTAGCACACACTTCACATCTTATCCCTTTTTTCTCTTAGGTGAAACTAAGGTAGGACCTATATGATCCATCTTGTTTTCCCTTCATCCTTTACACAATCACTAAATCAAGACCTAATCTATGAGTATCCTCCCTTTCTAGAACCTCAAAACTCCAGATTGGATCTTTAGATGACACTCTGCAACACACTTTTTATCCACCAACCTCTGTTAGTCTAAAATCTAGATAGGGAGACCCTGAAGGTAAACCTTTTGGACTAGGTAAACCCATGTTGACCTAGTCTCGATGCTTCTGGTGATTTGGAACTTGTAGTTGTTTAACACTCCTATTAAAGTCATGCTTGTGCAAACAGCCCCGACGGTCTAATTTCATGATTTTTTCAAAAATTCACTATAAAAAGGGATCCAATCCCTCATTTTCACATAATATGATAACAAGAGGATTTGAGGAGAAAGGATTAAGAAAGCGTGGACACCCCAATCTAACTTTGAGAAATTTCAAGGTGGAAACAAGGGCTAGATTTTTATTCTTCATTTCTAAGCAAGGTTATTCCTCATTCAAGCATTCAAGATGGATATATCAATCATGGAGTTGGAAAGGAATATTAAAGATGGTTAGATTATTTTATCCTTGGGGCTTGGTATGATTTCTACATCATTCTTCAAATCTAATTCCTTACACCTTCATACATTTACATGCATTTTCATACCTACATATTTGCATGATAGGGTTTCACTTACGGAGTAGATTCTTAGTATCTTTACATTCTAGATCTACAATCTAGGGTTATGCACATATATACATACACACAAAATTTTCCTAAAGGCTATTTGTGGAAGTGGAAATCACCAAAGTGGGGGTTTGACTAAGGAAAACCCCTTTATAGCCACCCACACACAAAATTATTATAGATTTGCAATTGGGAGAAAAAAGAATTATATATCTAGAACCTATAGTTCGCAAAAATTTCTAGATTTGTCATTTTTGGGTTCGCAGACTACATCAACTTGGTAGTAGGACATCCTTCCAAGTCGACCTAGTCCTTAAGTCTCAGATTTCAAGGAGATTTCTAGGTTCTATATCTTTCATCATTTTATTCTAAGATCCACAGTCTGAAGTTCAAAAGCAGTTCAAATCTACAAGTTCTTGAGCCAAATCTCATCTTCCATTACACATTTCTAGATAAGTTCATCTCTTATTTTCCTTCTTATCATACATTTACTTTCAGATCTTTATTGGGCTATTTGTATGTATTTTAGATTTATACTTGTCATATCTATTGTTTACATTGCATTAAAGATAACTTGCTAGCATACTTCCTTGACAAGTTTCTAGATTTTTCATTAGCATCCCCTCTCCTCTTTGTGGTCTTGCTAATCAAATTTAGGGCATATCGAGAGTTATGCTTGGAATTCCCTCTTTATCTTGTATTGAATGTCTTAGGTGAACATTTTTAACTTGCCTAATCTAGTATGCATTATTTTTCATTGGTGTCATTTTCCTCTTGAACACCTATTAGAAGAATACATTATGTTAAGGTTGTATGGATCAAAAGTAGAACCCTACAAACTTCCAATACATGTGACAGAGAGAGTTTCAACATTAGAATATATGTGAAAATAATTAAATTAAATATAAAATTCCCATAAAATATTAAATTATATTATTCCTTAATAAATTTCACGACAAATGCGAACCTCTAAATGCATAGACATGCTCACAAGTCTAATCACATATTGCAAATGAGTCTAGATTTATTAAATAATTAGAGGGCTTAATTAAAAAATTAAATAGGATACGTTGACCATACAAGGATGACATTGGCTAGGTATGAATATTCAAATCACTAACTATGTGTGCCATTGCTAGGGATATAAATCTTGCACACTAAACAACATGATCAAGTGCAATTACATATAATAATATAGCCAAATTGATAAATGCATTAAATCACACAATTAACCATTTATTTAATTACATTAAAATAATCTATTATATTACTCACTACATCATATAACATCTTAAAGCAAGAATGAAGTAAATATACGTAGCATCAAATCATAGTATCTACAATCTAATAAGTCCATCATATAATCATAAACAAAGTATATGTCCAAATAAAAAGTAACCAAATATCATCATCACACATGAGGTTACATTAATAAGCATCATCATGTAGATATGATCAACTAAATATTGTAACAGCTAACATCTAGCAACTACGATACTAGCAATAAAAATAATTTCTAGACATTGAAGCATCTCAAATTCACATAAAGAAGAGTATCAAAGTATATTGCAAACCAAAAGAGATCAAGGTACAAGACGCAAACATGGGAGGCACTACAACAAACATCTTTTGGATCAAAGAAGTGATTGATACAGTTGAGGTATGGTGAGCTTACCATGAACTGTATTTGGCAAAGATGTTGTTGTTGGATAGTGTTGATGTACACATGTATTACTAGTGAGGATAGATTTGAAGTTATTTGAAAAATGGATCCTTCTATCTTCATTTCAACTCCTAACAAGGTTGAAATATTCTAGTGGGGATTCAAAGTTTCCTAATAGGGACTCATGTGTACTGAATGTATTTCATTAACTCCTAACAAGGTCCATCCTTTCACAAGGAACTTTTATATTAGTACATCATTCTTTGGGTATCGTCCCTACTAGGGTTTTCCCTCTGATCAAGGGTTTCCCTAGTTAACCGATCTAATGTTATTGTGTATGGTTATCTTTCTATGGTTATTGCATCTATTGTTTACATAGTTGAGAATTAATAAGGATATTTAGAGCTATTTCAATTGCATAAATGATTCAACCCACCCCTCTTAGTTATCTTGGTGGAATTTTCTTTCAAACAATTGGTATCAAAGCATCATGTCCTTGAAGGAAAATATTAACACTTTAAGGAGATCTATGGTGTAGTTTAGGAAAGAAAGTATGAAGTTTGGTGGAGTTAACTATGACAGTTGGAAGGAGAAGATGAAGACATATTTTCTAGGTATGGGTATGGGTTAGTGGTTGATTACTAAAAGAAAGGATCTAATTGAAGAAGACAAGCTTGAAGGTTGTGATGAAACTCATAAAAACATATTCATGTTCAATATGCTTGCTAGAGAAGAACTATTATCAGCTCTTCTTGAAACTGAATTTTCTCAAGTAAAATCTTTAAGACTTGCTCATGAAGTTTGGAAAACTTTGCAAAGTACATTTGAAGGTGATAAACATGCTTAGAAGGTTAAATGACAAAATTGAATATGCTTATTTCAAGATGCTAAAATGATGGAAGATGAATCTATAAGAAGTTATTTTGGTATAATAATAGAGATTATTATAGGAATTAAGAATTATGGAGGAGAGAAATCAAAAGATGAATTTGTATGGAAGATATTGAAGATTTTGACACCTGCATACAAACATACAACACAAATGATAGAACAACTTATTCCCTTAACATCTAATTTTACAAAAGAGGCTCTTCTTGGGAGCTAATAGTTAGGAGAAATGGTGATGAGATAGAGTGGAGAATTTCCTAGAGTTGAAACTTCTTTCAATGCATTAAATGTTCAACCTATATTGACAAGGAGTGCAACTACAAGTGGAGATTATGCCAGTAACAACAAAACAAAAATGGATGAAGACAAGAAAATTAAGGAAGGACTTTTCATATTTATAAAGAAAGAACTTAAAGGTAACAAAATCTTTAAGTGTTGGGCTTGTAATGAACATGGTCATTATTCTTCTAAATGTACTAAGAGAGTAAAGAAGTTTAAGAAGTTTTATAACTCAAGAACGCATAAGGATAATTTTTTTACTAATGATGAAGAATTTAATGCTAGACTAGAAAAACATTTTAGTGAAAGTGATGATGAGAATGATGAGATAGGAATTTTCTCTATTAAGGAAGAAATCCCTAAAAAATAAGAAGTTAGAGAAGAAAAAGCATTAATATCACAAGTTGAAAAGAATAAATATGACTATATTATTGATAGTGGTTGTTCCCATCACATGAATGGAGATATGAATAAATTTGTTGAATTCAATAGCTAAGATGGAGAAATAGTTAGAATTGGAAATATTGTAGCTTGTCATATAAAAGGAAAATGATCTATTACACTTGATGGAAAGACTAATATTGGTGATGTTTATTTTGTGGATGGTTTGAAATATAATCTGTTGAGTGAGATAACTAGTGGACAAGGGATATCAGTTACAATTTATAGAGAAGACTTGTATTATCAAAGACAAAAATGACACATTGATTGGTACTGGTACAAGGACAAGAGGTAATGTATTTTAGTTTAATCCTACTATGATGACATGCTTAGTTCTTAAGGTGGATGATATTTGTTTATGGCATAAGATCTTTTGTCATATCAACTTTCAAAATACTGTGAAGGTTAGTACTACATTTGCAGTGAGAGATTTGCTAAGATTGTAAAGCCTACTAACATGATGTGTAAGGAAGGTGTGATAGAAAAATAGAAGAAAAGTTAATTTCCAAGCAAGAAATTTACCACATCAACAAAGTCGGAGATTGTGCACACAAATTTGAGTAGTCCTACAAAAGAAAGAATATTCAATGATGAAAGGAATTTTATGATTCTTGTTGATGATTTCATTAGAATGATGTGGGTAGCATTTATTAGAGAAAAATTTGAAGCTTTTCAGAGGTTCAAGATATTTAGGAGTCGATTTAAGAAGGAATCTAGTTTGAATATTAGATATTTGAGATTTGATAGAGGAGATTAAGATTCAAATGAGTGTTAATAATTTTTGTGAAGACAATAGTTTAATGAGACAAATTTCAGCCCCTAAAACACCTAACCAAAATGGGATAGTAGAACGGAGGAACATAATAGTAATAGAGGCAGCAAGAGTAATGGTGTTTGAAAACATTGTATCTAAGATCTTTTGGAGAGAAGTGGTTAACATAGTAGTATACAGTATGAACAATGTACAAATCAAACAAGGCACTAGTAAGACACTTTATGAACTTTGGTTTGGACATACACCTTCTATGAAGTATTTCATAATATTTGGAAGTAAATGTTACATTAAGGGAGATGATGATATTGGAAATTTTGATTCAATAAGTGATGAAATTACATTCCTTGGATATTCGGTAACAAGTAAGGCATATAGATGTTTTAATAAAAGAACTAAGATTATTATTGAGAGTGAAAATGTAAGAGTCGGTGAAAAGTTTAGAATTTAGGAAAGGATACTTGATTATAATTCTAATGAAGAAACTAATCCAAGGCCTAAAAAATGGGATGTTGAGCAAGAACTATTTTATGAGAGTGGCAGTAATTTGTAGAATGAAATTGAGAGAGAAGTGCATAGAGTAGAACAAAGAGAAGAACCTAGAGAAGAAATCAAGGTTGAGATAGTGACACCTAACATAAATCTGAAAAGAACCACCCCATTAAATAGATCATTAGAAATAGAGGCAAAGGAGTGATGAGAAGAAATGAGGTACATGAATAACTATGCTTAATTTCTCAGGTTGGACAATGCTGATGAAGCTTACAAAGATGATTATTGGACTAAAGCTTTGAAAGAAGAACTAGAGAAGATTGAGAAGAACAAAACATGGGAATTGGTTCCTAAACCTAAGCCTCATAATATTATTGGAACTAAATGGGTATTCATAAACAAGATGAATAAACAAGATGAGGTTCTGAGAAACAAAGCAAGTCTAGTATGTAAAGGTTATTCACAATATGAAGGAATTGACTTTGAAGAAACTTTTCCACGTGTCACTAGATCAGAAACAGTAAGATTTTTTTTGGCATATGAAGCTAACAAAACTTTAATGTTTATCAGGTGGATGTCAATCAAATTTTCTAAATGGAGAACTTTAAAATGAGATATACATTGAGTACCCTGATGGTTTTCCTTTGATAGATAAGAATGATATGGTTTGTAGATTGAAGAAGGTATTGTGTGGATTGAAATGACCAACTAGAGCCTAGTATGCAAGATTGGACAAACACTTGACAAATTTGGGATTTGTGAAAGGTAATGTTGATAGTAACTTGCATAAGAGAAATGATGATAAAGGATTATTGATTATTGTAATATTTGTGGATGACATTATTTTTGGAGGTAATGGTCAATCAAGTAAAGTATTCTGAAAAGAAATGAAGAAAGAATTTGAGATGAGTATGATTAGTAATATGAAGTATGTCATGGGATTGTATATTGTACAGAACAATGATGGTATTTTTATAGCACAAGATAAGTATCTCAAAGACTTATTGAAGAGATTTGGTTTGGAAATTTGTAAACCTATTGGAATACCTATGGTCACTGGGCACAAATTATCCAACAAAGATGAATCTCCTATTGTTGAGTAGAAAATATATAGATATATGATTGGTGGATTGAAATATTTGACACATACAAGACCTAATATAGCTAATGCAGTTGGAATTATAGCAAGATATTAAGCAAATTCTAAAGAGGCACATTATGCAGCTATAAAAAGAATTTTTAGATATTTGAAGGGTACACCTAATTATGGATTATGGTATTTTAGATCAAATGATTTTTCTTTATGTGCATACATTGATGCAGATTGGGCAATAAGTGAAGATGATAGAAAATCACCAGTGGTGGAGTATTTTCTTGGGAGGAAGACTAGTTTCTTTGATAAGCAAGAAATATGATTGTATTTAACAAATCACAACAAAAGAAGAATATATTGCAATAGTAAACAATTGTAATTAGATTATATGGGTGAAGAAAATGTTGAAATACATTGGAATTGAGCTTACTGAGCCTATTATCATACATTTTGATAACACAAATACAATGAGTATGTCAAAGAAACTAATTTTACATTCAAAGACAAAACATATATCTATTAAGTATCACTTTTTGAGAGAGAAAGTTACAGAGAAAGAGATCAAATTGGAGTATATTAGAACAAAGGAGAATATAGCAGACATATTTACAAAACCTTTGGTGAAGGACACAGTTAAGTACTTGAGAGGTATGCTTTAGGTTATGACCCAACCTACTTTTGAGTAGTTGATAGAGAAATTGCATCAATCCAATGGTAGCATAGCACTATTTCTTTTATTTGGACTAGATGCTTGATGCTTCCTCTATGGGGGTTAATTTGTGTTTGGAACTCTTGGTATTGGTATTTAGCAATGTCTTTAGACACTTGAGCTTATTGCAAATCTTGCTTAGAGAATTGTCATAATGATACCTTTGCATTGATGTCAATGGGGATGAGAGTAACACATGAAAAACATATTTTTGATATGTATGTCTGGGAATGAGTAGCACATGAGAAATGGGGGAGAGTAATACTTGAAAAATATCCTTTTATATTGATTAATATCAATGGGGGAAGAAGATTGAAAATAATTTTAAATTTTAGGGTAGAGATGTTTTTGAGAGGTTCATGTTGATTAATGAACAAGATTTGAAGATTGATTGATGAAGAGGAATTGAAGATTGATTGTGTTGGAATTATGATATATTTGTCATTAGTACAAACACTTATTCAATTTTGAATGCTTATCTAGCTCATCACTTAGTCTCAAGAATATACTGAGCATTCAATGGTTACCTTATAAGTTTAGCAGGTAAATAGTTCTCACCGAGCATTCCAGAAGATACCAAGTGAATGAGAAGTTCAGCAGAGTTTACCGAGTGAAAAAGGTAAACGAAGATTAGTAGAGTTTATCAAGTGAAAAAGATAAACAAAAATCAGCAGAGTTTACTAAGTGGAAAAGGTAAAAAAAGGACTCAATGTTTACCAAGTTAAGTAAGGTAAATGAAGAAGTTAGTTTCTACCGAGTGACACTATATCTACCGAGTCACCAATGGTTACCGAGTTCCAAGCAATGTTCTATGGCTAGTATGAAACGAGTCTCTACTTCTATCGAGTGCATGACGATGCTGAGTAATGTAGTGGATGCCGAGTATCAGAAGGTCACCAAGTCAGTTCAGTGAACCCGAGTTATTTACTATTGGGCTGACTCAGTAATGTTTTGTTCACTTGTGTTTTGGCCGACCTTGTAATTGTAAATATTGGAATGGTATATATGTAATGTATGATATTATTTGCAAAAAAAAGGATGAGGATGGCATGTATAAAATGAGTGAGTAATGTGTGCATGTGAAGAAGGTATTGCTATCAGCAGTAGAGTAGAAGGAATATAGCAAGGTCAACATAGGAGCAGAAAAGTTATATCTATCACATCAGGTGATCAATGCAAAAAGGATCTTATCAGAAAACAAGTTGTAAGTAGATCCACTACTTCATCCTAACAGGTGAATCAATTTTTTAAATCCTTTAACAGGGTAGACTTAACAGTCTTTTTGTAAATCTCCTAATAGAGTGCATACTTCAATGTATGTTTGTAAATCCTCTAACAAGGTGGATCTAGCAATCCTACTTGCTCCTAATAGGGAAAATCACTAGAAGTGATCATTGTAAGCCTTAACCAGCCAACTTCATACTGCAGTAATGAAGTTTTGTGGGCATCATCCCCACCCCAGTTTAACTTTCTAATTGGAAGGTTTCTGGGTCACCAAATCATTGTGTTCATGTGTTATGAATAATTGATCTTTCATTTATGTAGTAGATTAGATGAATGAATGATGAATGGTTAAAATGCTGAATTGCTTAAAAATTTGTTATGTTATTGATTCACCCCTCCCCTCTCAGTAACATATCTCATCCTGAATATTTCCAACAGATTGATGAAGAGAATTTTGAAAAGATGATGATGATGTATGGAGGAGATTAATACCTTCCTTATGGATGATATTTACAGATTTAATAACATTCATGGATAATATGAATGGGGGAGTAGATGCAATAGAGACATTTGGTATTCATGGAACTTAGATGTTTTTCATCTATATTGCCATCAATGCTAAAGGGGGAGATTGTTAAGAATTAATGTTTATGGTATTCCTATGGGGGAGTATTTTAGTATTATTGGAGACATGATTTAGATGTTGTGTATTACATTCATGAAAAATTTTGTCATTGATGTCAACACACTGGTTCTTCAGTGAAGACTCGCAAAGCAACATACAGAGTTTGGCTTTGTGTAGTTTGAGGATTAAAGATCACCTTATGCACACTTGGGATAATGTTCTAGAGTATTTATAGATGCTCCAATTAAGATCATGTATGACAATATGAAGATTGGACATAGTTATTATGATTTTAGTAAAGGAAGCTTTCAAAAAGAGTTTTGAACATTGAGTATTGATGTTTGGATGCTATCTCCTAATAGAGATGGAATTTGGTTAAGTGGACTTGGATAGAGGTTGAAGACATGTGGAGTACATTGTGGTTAATCACACACATTCAAATGATCAATGAGTCAATTTATGAAGACTTTGAGCCAAAAAATTGCTTGTAATTATGAGAAGATGTAATGTTGTAGTGTAACATGTAAATGTAATAGCTTAAGTTAATCCTATATCATTATTGTAAACTAGGAGAGCCTCAAAGATGACTGAATAACCTATTCTATTACTTGGTATAAAGGAAAGGTCATTTCCTTGGACGGATAGTTTGATATGCAGTCATGTCTATTTAATGTATTCTACGAGCAAGTCAATGAGAGAATGATGAAATCACAAGCAGACATGACTCAATTAAATCAGCTAAGTGAGCAAAATCTTCATAGACAAAAAGGAAAAGCTGGACTTGGTTACAGGGAAGAAGGTGAAACTTCCAAACAAGGTGCACAAAGAAATCAAAGGCCTACTTGTAATCACTGTGGTAAGATAGGTCATACATCAAACAAATGTTGGAGTAATGGAAAAGTAAAATTCAATGGTAAATGCTTCAATTGCAATCAACATGTTCACAAAGCTAATGAATGCAAAAAAAAACAAAAATTTGAAGGCAAATGTCACAAATGCAAGAAACTAGGTCACAAGGCATCTGAATGCAAATCAAAAGCATTCAATCCAACAGAACAAATTATCAAAGAATTATTTGGTTGGGACTACAATACTTGGTGCAGGTGTCACTATTGTGGAGAATATGGACACATTGGAATAAATTGTGCAAGACATCACCTAAGAAATAAGGATACAACTATAAGATGTTAGACATGTACTAAACTTGGTCATATAGCTAAGAATTGCATGAATATTGGAAGAATTGAAGATGAAAAGAAAGCTAAAGCTGATAACATTCAGAAGCAAATGAGACAATAGTGGATTCCTAAATCTACCAAGCAAGATAGTTTAAATAATGATCATGTCACTCAAGAAATGGGTGACTCCACCATTTCCAATTATGATTTAAGAAGAATCAGGAACTGCATCTTCTAGCAACATCTTAAACAGTTCCAGAATGAAAAAGTGCAAATGATTAAATCAGTATTTCAGATACATGAATCAAAGAAAAGCTATCATTCACCGAGTTGCATGTACTAAGCAAGGTTGACTAAAGACCTTACCAAGCTAGGTCAGGAGTATCAAAGATTTTATTAGACCATCGAGTTGCAAGGTTTTACCAAGTAAATCAATGATAGAATGGCATGCACTATATCATCTTAGCTACCTTCGTACCGAGCTTTAATGACAACATTTCATCAAAAAGGGTAGAATTCGATTTCATTTTTCACCACAACTTAAAATACTCAGAGCCAAAAGGATTTCCAATTGCACACCAAGCAATTTGAAGCAAAATTATTGCGAAGTAATTGTTTGAAGAATTTATCATCCACCGAGCAGCAATGGCATCCACAAGCACCAGCAACATCAAGGTGAAGAAGGGTTCTAAAATGCTAGTAAAATGAGTCGAATGGAAAGCCCCAAAATTCAAGATAGTGCCCACAATTGCTGAATCACTTGACCTACATGGATCTCAATAAAAAATTCCTCCTAAGGTACTTCTTGTTAATGATATTCGCGCTCATTTCAAATGCACTATTCAAGAAATTGGTACATTAGATATGGATAATGCCCTAGGAAAATTATGTGTTGATGGAGCCCTAAAACCTAAGCATAAGCACTTAGAAGGAAAAGGCTTGACCCATATTCCACACCTACCAAGGAATTTCCAAGTTAAATGGGTTAGATATGTTCTGAGTCATGTACACAATGGTCAGTTGTGGTTGGAGCAACCTGTATTGATAACCAAAAAGATGATTCATAAGATCATAGGTTTGCATATGCTTCGTAAAGCCAAAACCACTAAAACCCTAGGTCGAGATGAGTTACAGAAGAAAACCCTAGCAAAATGGGATGGTAGAGGACTAAAACTTAACAATATATCTAACATGGAACTCAGATTTTGCATTTATGTAATTGTATATAAACTATACAGTTCCAACAGATTGAATAGTGTACTATGTGAGGTTGTGGATTTAGCATTTAAGATTGTAAAGAAAAATCTAGAATTTGATGTGTCAGAATTAATGTTAAGACAGCTGAATAAAAATATGGAAAGCATAATGACTTCAAAGAATAATCCTTGTAAATTTGGTTCTTTGTTAATTTTCTTATTCTTTTATGTACAAAAGTTTTTTTCCATAAAAAGGATCTGTAGTATGGAGGAAAGACACTCCAATTCTATATCAGATTAATGAGTTCATAGTAGAAATGGGTGAAAATTTTGACAAAGCCATGGATAAATATTTTGAAGATTTCAAGGAAAGGATGAATAATAGGTTCAGAATTCCTCCTAAGCTTGTTGAGGATTATAAAGATGATATATGTTTCATGGTTGACTGTGATCATGTGTACATACAGGCAGTCATACCCCGAGTGGCATGGGTAAAACCATTGCCTTATGAATTAAATATTGATGATGCAAGAGACATCATTGAGGCACTGGTGAATGAACCAGCTATCCCTAACATCCTTGCCTTTGGAACTTATGATGAAGCAAAGGCCAAAATTGAGCTTGAAATCAAGCTACCACATGCAATAAGCAAAGCCAAGAGGAAGATAGCCAAAATGAAAATTGCTACCGGTCCTCTCATGCTAACTAAAGGAAAAGGCGAGGATGAAGAAGATGATGAAGAAGAAGGAGGAGAAGAAGAAAAAGAAGAACAAGAGTATGATGAAGAAACTCCAAAAAAGAATGGTAATGCAATCATTACTAAACATAAAAAGAAGCCTACTGCAGTATTCTCAAGGAGAACCAAAAAAAGAAAACAGGAACCTATACTGGTCAGGCCTCCACCCACATTTGAAGAAAGGCTCAAACAATTGGAAGAAGGAGAAAGCATTACAAATTTCAAAGCATTGAAATTTGAAACAAGAATAGATGCTGAGAAAATGCAGATAGAGGAACTGGTACTCTCCAAGATGGGAAAATGGAAATACTCCTCGGATCAGCTTGCCTCTCAAATCTCCAAGGAACTACTAGAGAGATTGCAACTGAGATGGGAGACAACCACCCAAATGGTAAAAGATATCTATGAGCAATCTTTGAAGAATCTTCAACCAAATCTCACTGGAGCAGAAATAAAGACTACAATGAAAAATCATGAAGGTAAAATGATGATCATATTTCACACTTGTTTGATTTTAATCAAAGACATTGAGCATGTTGTAAATGATGCAAAAAACATGTGGAAAAATATCTATCATCTGCATAAGCCCAGTGAAGACTTAGTAGAAATCAAGGATGATGATAGCAGTGACAGTGATGATATAAATGCCACTCCATCCATCACAGTTTCACCAGGAGGGCTGCATACATTAATGGAAGAAGACAAAGAAGAAAAAGAAATGGGGGAAGAAGCTAAAGAGGAAAATAAGGAGGAAGATGATCCAGTAAAAATTGTAGCAGTAGTTATTGCATCCCTTCCTCACTCTCCATCTAAAACCATCACATCATCAAGGTTGGAGTTAGCTTCAATAGGATTGATAACATCTACATCAGATTTATCATCTACACTTGCCTCATCATAGCTCCAGGTATCATCAATGGAAGTTTCTACCACTTCATCTACTGAGATGCAGCCCTCTTCTTTAGCCACTGAGCCAGCCTCCTTAGCTCCATCATCATCAATCAGTATAACAGTAACCTCTACAATTTTGTTAGTTCCAGCCTATTCTACAATTTTGATAGCATTATCTGCATCTACTTCAAATTCAATTAGTTCAGATACTACTATAATGAGTGTATCATCATTTTTGGGAAGCATTCCAATTTTTGATTTGGTAAATACCTCTATTGGCATTCAACCTATCCCAATTTTTACTGCTAGTCCTTCCATCTCTACTATTGTGTCTATTCCTAAGATTAAACTAGTCATCGCAGAAGTCAAACAAAAGCATCCATTAAGACTTTTGATCACTAGAAAGGAAATTCTAGAAGATATTGATTTAGACACAGATATAGTAATTCCAAAAATTGACTATGAAAATGCTACCATTGAAGAAATGAGGTATTCTAGTCAATTAATAGAGATGAAAACTACACAGAAGCAGTTAAGATCTTAAAGGGATAAGGAATACTGAATAATTGAGGATGCCAAGAATATAATTATAGATGCTATAGGTGTTGAAGTAGACTCTACTCAACACATTTTGATTCAATTAGAAGAGGCTGTAAATAAATTCAATGAGGACACCTCTAGTCAATAAAAATTGATTGAGAAGGCTGAAAGGAAATTTGATAATAAGGATCTTGAGCACATTGCAATAAAATAGGTAGAATTGTCCACAATTTTGGCCAATCTTGAAAATTCTTTTAATAATGTAACTTCACTTTTTGCCAAACTTTTTGATGTTACCGAGTACACCAAGGAGATCAAAGAAAAATTGAATAAAATTGATGAGGATATGAAGGGCAGTGCCCAAATTCTACAACTTGACCCCAATTCAAGTTCATCCCATCATCTTAGAATCAAATTTTTGTCAGAAAAGTAGGCAAAATTGTTGAGAGAGGAAGCAACGATCAGGTCTACCTTAATTGACATTCAGAACATGATCCTTCCTATCATGGACACAATGCAGAAACACATTATCTACTCCAAAACATTGATCCATGACAACAATTTCTCAGTTGTAGATCATATGGTTGAACTTTCAGCTGAAGTTCAAATAGCACTCTCCACCTACAAAATTTTGCAAGAAAATTGGGATAAGACTTTGGCTCTTATTCTCAAGGTACACTCTTAGTTTATCTCTCATTTTGGTGTCTCTGTGTAAATACATATTGCTTAATTTGGCATTATTGTCAAAAAGGGGGAGATAGAGTTAGAGAAGAGATAGAGATATTTGTAAATACTCCAAGAATATTGTATGGGGGAGATATATGTAAATTAGTACATCAAATTTTATATATAAGTTTTGGCTCATAAGTGTTTTTATCACTAATGCCAAAGGGGGAGATTGTTGAAATTATGATATATTTGTCATTAATGCAAACACTTATTCAATTTTGAATTCTTATCTAGCTCATCACTTAGTCTCAAGAATATATCGAGCATTTAGTGGCTACCTTATAAGTTCAGCAAGTAAACAGTTCTCATCGAGCATTCCAGAAGATACCGAGTGAATGAGAAGTTCAACAGAGTTTATCGAGTGAAAAAGGTAAATGAAGATCAGTAGAGTTTACTGAGTGAAAAAGGTAAACAAAGATCAACAAATTTTACCTAGTAAAAAAGGTAAACGAAGATCAGTAGATTTTATCAAGTGAAAAAGGTAAACAAAGGACTCAGTGTTTACCGAGTTAAGCAAGGTAAACGAAGAAGTTAGTTTCTATCGAGTGACACTATATCTACCGAGTCACCAATGGTTACCAAGTTCCAAGCAATATTTTGTGGCTAGTATGAACCGAGTCTCTACTTCTACCAAGTGCATGACGATGCCAAGTAATGTAGTGGATGTCGAGTATCAGAAGGTCACTAAGTCAGTTCAGTAAACCCGAGTTAATTACTATTGGGCCAACTCAGTAATGTTTTGTTCACTTGTGTTTTGGCCGACCTTGTAATTGTAAATATTGGAATGGTATATATGTAACGTATGATATCATTTGCAAAAAAAAGGATGAGGACGGCATGTATGAAATGAGTGAGTAATGTTCGCATGTGAAGAAGGTATTGCTATTAGCAGAAGAGTAAAAGGAATACAACAAGGTCAACATAGAAGCATAAAAGTTATATCTATCACATTAGGTGATCAATGCAAAAAGGATCTTATCAGCAAAAAAGTTGTAAGTAGATCTACTACTTCATCCTAAATGGAATACGCTTCCTAGCTTGAGACTAGGCCTTCCAAAAAGAATGAAAAACTTTGGATCCAAACATTGATAACTCAAAATTCCCAATAACCTTGTCACATAGCTTAACATTGGTCCAACATTCCCCTTTTTGATACTAGACCTAGAAATGTTGTTTCTAACTAATAATTTCCATGGTTCATCCCCACCCCAAGCTTGAATGATCCACTTAGAAGCTAGTACCATACCTTGAGCTTTCAAACCCATAATCCCTAATCCTCTCTTTTCTTTGGTTAAACAACACCAATCCCACTTTTTACTATGCCCTTTATTATTTTCTAAACCACCAGACCACAAAAATATTCTCATGATCCTTTCTAAAATACGACTCTAATAGTTGGCAAATAACCATGCTGAGAAGAAATATATGTAATGGGAAGATAAAACTTTCTGAGCCACTTGAACTCTACTTGCCAAAGACAAGAGATGCGTATTCCATTTCAAATACTTCTTCTCCACTTTGGAAAAGAGCCACATCCACATACCCTTAATAGATGGCTCAATAGAGAATGTGACTCCAAGACACCTAAGAATCTCATTAGGCCCCAACCATTGCCATCCTTTACTCACCACCTAATTTGGAGGGGGACAAGGACCACCCAATAATGGATGATTTATGAGGAGCCTCTTTGGTGCCAAATACCAGACATAAAAAATGCAACCTGTGATACATATTATCAAAATTCTCTTTATCCAAACCTATGAACATGACAATATCATCTACAAATTAAGCATTGAGAAATATATCCCAATTGGGTAGAGTGATACCTTTGATAGGAGGTTCTAATTTAAAAGCTTTGAGAATATAAAATAATGCATCAACAAAAATTATAAACAAAGAGGGAGCAATTGGACATCCTTGCCTTATTAATCTTTGAATAACTATCCTTTTAGTCAACTCCCCATTAACATCTATAACTGTAGAAGAATATTTAAGTAATATGTTGATCCACTTACAAAAACTAGGAGGGAGCCCAAAAACATGCAACATACCAATCACAAAAGGCCACTCTATTTTGTCATAAGTTTTTTCAAAGTCTAATAGAACCTTTACAACATTCTAACCATCATGCTTGGCCCAATGCATTGCTTCCCAACTAGTAATGAGCTTTTCTAGAATAAACCTTCCTTTAATGAAACTAGTTTGAGTAGGTGAGATAAACTCATTAAGAAGCCCCCCTATCTGCCTAGCCAAGATCTTAGCAATAATTTTGTATAATAGATTTAGTAATGTTATCGTTCTCAAATTCTTTACTTGTGAATTATCCCCTCCTTTTAGTAGAACTTTAATAACCCCTTTATTGATATCAACACCAAGTGAGCCAATCTAGTATGCATTCTCATACAACTCCACCAATCTAGGACCAATCCATCCAATATTGTGTTTGTAAAACTCTGTTGGCATGCCATTAGGCCATGGAGCCTTGTCTTAGCTAGAGAAAGAATAGCCTCCTTAATCTCATCCAAATTGACAAACCTATCCAATGTCTTAGCATCTTCATTTCTAATCTTCTTGGGAATGAGCTTAAGACATTTATCCAACTCTTTCTTTTTTTCATCTCAAAATTTTGAGTTAAAAAGACTTTTATAGAAACTATAGAAAGATTTTTTAATACAACTAGGATAATTATTAAGATCTCCATTTACTTGGACATGCTCAGTAAATTATTTCTTATGTTTATCTCTAATGATATTAAAAAATCATTAAAAACCTTTATCTCCTTCCTTCATCCAGTTCATCTTAGCTCTGATTTGTTGTCATCTTATCCTATACTATTGGATCTTCCTATGTTGGTATTTAATCCATATAAGTCTTTCCTCTAATTTAGGATCACTACCCTTACTTCGAAGATCTCTCTCAATGGGGTTTAAGGGGTTGTGCAAGAATTGCTCCTCCTCATCCCTATCCCTACCTCTCTTCTCACCAATAATTTGATAGACTTTTTTTAACAAATCCACCAATAAGCTCCATCTATCCCTAGGATTCAACTCTAATTTTCATAGCTTACATAAATTGATCACCATATGAATGGCTACATCATCCTCATTATTATTCAATAAAGATGTGTTGAGTTTAAAAGCACTATTAGCTTTCCTTTTATTATCAAGATCACTGTCCATAAAAATATTTGCATAAATAGGATGATGAAAAGAAAGAGATGTAGGAGTAGCACTCAAAAAAAACATGACCATCTTTATTAACAACACTAAACACTATTTCTTAAACATAAATCCTATCTAGATGACAATAGATTCTTTGGTTCCCAGATTGATTGTTACACCAAGTGAACCAAATATCAAAGAATCTTTTCTTTTGAAGAGCTAAATGATCAAAAACTCTATATTTCCTCTTGAAACAAAACCATAAGTAAAATTCATTAACATTCCAACATTGGATGGAGCTCCCACTTTTTTCTTCATTATTCTCTATCATATTGAAAAATCCAGTGTGCTTTAGGTAGATTACAGGTTAACGATTCTCATAAAGTAGCATGGTCTCTATAATCATTAGAAGCATAAATGTTGCAGACCTCCATTAGCATTTCATTATTTTTAAAAATGACCCACATAGCTCTATGACATGGGAAGAAATCATTATCAACAATCTTGTCATCCCAAAGTGGGTGAACCATGATAGACAACCCACCTTTGCCTTTGAGATGGTTAAACTAAAATCCTGTAGATTGATCCCAAATAAATTTTAAAATGGTATAAGCTTGAAAATGTACAATATTAATTTCTTTTAAATAGATAATATCCTTTAGTTTAAGATTGTTATACCATTTTCTAACCAAATACTTCCTATTAGACATCTCTAGACCTCACACATTTCAGCTATGTAAGTGCATCATTTAGGTTGAAGAGATCTAGAGTTATTATACAATCTATTAAAACAATCTAGTATGTCCTTACCAATCCTTCTATTCTCATTAGAGATAGACTTCCTTTCCACCATTTCCCTTTTTTTATAGTTTTATTAATGAATTTGGTAAATGGTTCCTCCTCCATTACCTCATCTATGTTACCATTGATATTTTTTACAATCACTAATTTTATGGCACTAGTTAGGCTCTTATCTCTATTCAAGGATCCATTAGTGATCCTCCTAATATTCTTAGCTCTTGCATTAATTGTATTAAGAGCTAACTGTTGAGCATTAATCTTAGGTGGAATAACATTAACCTTTGCATTACCACTATTGTTAGCTGAAAGAGATACATGTTGACAAAAAGTTAGGGCTTTGGATGTATGAGGACTTAGGTTTGATACAACCTCAAAGTTAGCTTTAGAAAAAGGATTATTCAAAATGAAGAACTTACCATCATCAGTTGTCTCAGTTACTACCTCATTAACTTGCACATCCTTAGAATTACTAAGAGAGTCAACATTGATATTTGGTCGAATATCCTTGATGAATCATTAGTGATAGCATCATCTCCTTTGAACATTCCTTGTTTATCACCATCTCTTGGGTTTTAGCTATAGATTCAAACCTAGGGTTTTGCAAATTAACAAGGTTTGGACACTCCTTTTTTGTATGGTCATTCTTTTTAAAATAAAAACAAGACCCTAGATTCCCTAATAAAGAGATAAATTCTAGAAATTTAATATAAAGCTTTCCTCTTCTAGACACATTGAGATAAATTCTAGAAATTTAATATCGGGTGCTAAAGAAAGAAAAATCCTAGTATTTAAGTGAGGTAAGGTGTAGCTATCATTCTCAACCTAAAGAACATAGCCTAAATGTTGGACAATATTAGGGATAAAATGCTAGAATTCAGGTTGGAGATTCTTAATTTCAACCCATCTAGGGGGAGGAGTAACAACTTGCTAAAAATTACCTATGGCCAACCATTGATAAGCCCTAAAGAGGTACTGGCCAACATTCTAATAATTCTTTTTCAAAAGTCTTTCTTGCATTCCATGAGTTTTAAGAAAAACCACAAAAAACCCTTTTTGAATTATTCTACAGAAGCTTACTTGCATCACTAGTTTTCTCCCCCATATTTTAGCAATCTAGTCATCAAAAAAAAAAAAGAGAGAGGGAAGGGATTATTTATCAACATATACAAAGACAATGGCAATGTCCTTCAATCTTTTTTGTTCCTTCCTAATAGCCAAAATCATATCTTCATTAGGAGATAAAGAAAGAGTTCCAAAGTCATTAGGGATAGACTTACCATCTCCACCATTGTCTTGGCCTCCATCCTTGGTTGGTATTCCCTCCAATCTATCTCTATTGGTTGTGGGTTTTTAAACATTGTTGTCTTTCCTACTAAAAACTCCATTAAATACAGTTGTTGGTGGACACTTGAGTTCAAATTGTTTAGAAAGAATTACTTTATATGAAGGCTGAGAAATCCCACCTTCTTTCTGCACATTTTCTTGGTAATCATTATTTAGATACTCCATTTTTGCATCATTCCCTCCATCATTAGACAACCCTCTATCCTTAAACATGGGCAAGCTAGGATGGGAGCCCAAGGGACTCGACTCCAAAGATATTAAACCTAAACCCTAGTAAAGCACTCAAAACACATTAAATCACACAAGCAGAAAAGAAGAAGGATGTAAGAACAATGATAACCCAGGAGGACACAAAAAATCCAAGAAAAGGAAGTACAACCACATAGAGGATGGAAAAAGATCTACAAAGTCTACACTGCATCTAAGGAGGTCATGTAGTTGTAAAGCTTGAGGCTTCAAAATTGTAATCAACTTTCTAAAAAATGTTTTTGTCTAATTTTAAAAAAAACTTGTTTCTTAATATTAGGAAAATTGTAATTGATAAATCATACTCTTGCATTCATAAGAATATTTTAGTATGCATTTTCATGAGGTGATTAATGGAATATTGTTTGATGTGAGTGAGTGTGTTCTCTCATATTGCTAGGATGATGTATACCTTAGCATCATGTGGTGGTCAATCCCTCCTAGGAAATATTCGTAGTCATCATGTGTAATATGATTTAGTTGGTGCCTTATTTTATTTTCTTAGTGGATCTTTCCACATGTTTTTTGGGCTAGCATTATTTTGGTATTTTCCTTGCTTGGACTAGTCATCAAAATTTTACTACCTATCTCTTGTGAAAATTGTCACCTTGACTTATTATTGAACTATGTGGATTTTTTAAATTTACTATTAGAATTAAAAATTCCCCCATTTGGGCCTTTTCTTTTATTTCATGATGACTATTTTAAATGTTTTCTACTACTTCCTAGTTGTGTATTATAACTCTATCACATTTGTTGGAACCTCTAATAGTATGTATAAGGGAGAACATCGCTAAGGACATACTAGAGTGTTTTCTAATAGATGTAAAGGTGTTAGTGAAATGTATTTTATTTTAACATTAATAAAGTATTGTATTATTCTTGAAAGGAAAAAAAGTTGATGAAAAGTGTGTATATGTTAATTGATAATTTATCCTTAATGCATTGCTCTTGAGTTCCAATATTTGTAACTAATTGTAGAATAATTGAGTTAATATTGGTAATAAAAATGTGATTATTTGGTTTAAGCATTTGTTATCAATTGCTTTTGAGGTCCCATGTTTGTGTCATCATTCCTCCTCTTTTTTTAGTGGTCTCTACATTGTCTTTAGAGGGCTTAGGTTCTTCTTGTCATAGAACTTACTTAGAACCTTTTTACTCTTTTGAGCAGAGTCAAGTAGAGCTTGATATGAAGGTTATTGCTCTTGGTTTCTATTCTTGGATCATAAGCTCCCAAGAGTAAGCCTAGTCTTTGGTGGAGATAATGTAGTGCCTCTCCCACTTGATTTATGTAAGTCATCCTGATTGATGCAAAGTTATTGTTCTTTCTTTTTGAGTGGTCTGTTAAGGACCCATGAGTGGTCTTTACCCTTGGGTGATCTATTTGTGTTAATGTATCAATAGGACTAATTATGTTTATGCCTAGTTTATGTGATTATGATATATTTGATGGTTTCACTGAGATTTATGTCAATGGTTACCTAGATTCATGTGGTATCATGATGTTGTTCTATGAGTACCCCTGAGATGTGAAAATGGTTGCATTGTGTGTTATTGGTCCACTATAGCTAACTCAGTTGGTACAACAATATTGACTCGAATTTTGACCATGTTGGCTCATAATATTTTGGTCATATATGTATTTGGTGTATTTTGTGTTGAGATTTCCTAGTGTGGTTGCATGACAATTGTTTGAGATTTTATAATGTAATGTGCAATATATGTTGTTAGATAAGTAGTTATCATTCTCATTATCAAATGCTTCAAATAATCTGAAAATGATTTATCCATATGTGACACATAGATTATTGTTTAATAAATATCTATCTTGTCTTTTTTAGTAATTTATGCAAAATAGGCTATTTAAATGATTATTTAAATAAAATTATTCAGATGCCTTAATTATATTATTTATGTAGTATTACTTCAACTATGATATATTGTGCATCTACACTTGATTGTGTTTTTTTTTTCACTGTAGAGGACTTATATCCTTGATAGTGGCACATGGAGTTAGTGATTTTGACCTTTTAATGCTAAGCCAATATAATCCCTATATGGGTGATGCATCTTTATATTGATTATTTTAACCATTTGATAATTGAAAAATCTAGGTTCATTATGCATATGTTTCTAGACCGATGAGAATGTCTGTGCATTTAGGAATCCCTTGTTGTTGTAAAAAATATTAATGAGATGTTGATTTAATGGGTTAGAGGGATTTAATTTAATTGATTTAATTGATTTTATTTGTTGGCTAATTTTTCATAGTTTAATCCCAAGTAGTTTGAATTACCTGATTCAATTTGGGGAGAAGGGGCCACTTAGTTATTAAGTCATTTTAATAACCTAATTTATAAGTCACTTTGGAAAAGTGCTTATATTGGCAAAAAGGAACTTTATTGTTCACTTTTCATTTGGTTAATTCATGTTTTGGAGAGAAATTTAACAAATCCTCTTCTTAGCATTTTCTTGATTTTGTGGGGTTGGTCTCATTGGGTTCATAGCATGGAAATCTTACTATGGTGAGTGTCTCATTGCATTTGACGACATCATAATTTCTTTGCTGCAATTCTTGTTTTTGCCCTTTTGACTGTGAGGTAGCATTTTCTGATTTTGATTATTTTGATCTATTTAAGCTATAATTTTTTATTGCTAAATGTTAAGGAGTGGAGAACTAGTGTTCCCCTTCATTTTTATGCAATTCCATCACCCAATTGGATGGGTGAGTATTTTACACTTTCAACATGTGAGTTTGTGAGTTCAGTGACCTCCATATAGCTTAGTATACTTTAACTACTCGGTGTTGTCTCTACTTGACTCTTCTACTCGGTACATGTAGAATCACTCAGTGAATACTTGAGCTTAGATATAATAATAAAGATCATTCATCTCCTTCCTTAATTTCTCAAGCAATATGGTGATTTAGTTTCTATACACACTTCTTGACATTTTGACACTAATTAGCAATATGATTACTTGTAGAAGTAACACAATGCCGCTTTGACATTAGTGGAAAAAACATTATGTGCATAAATAAACTTGAAATTTATACAAGATCCCCCTACAAATATGCTTGCTCGATATAATTATTTTTTTTCAAAACCTTTTTCAAAATTGGTTATTGTTTATCTCCTTACAACTCCAAAATACATACAAACAAACATTTATGTAAAAAACATATTTCTTCCTTTTTTGACACTTATGTCAAAAGAATTTGTAACATAGAAAATACTTACTTTTGGTGTAATCCAAAGTGGTCTAGAAAATTCTTATGATTCTTCAATATAATCTCCAAGGTATTATCCCAATTGGACTTAATTAGTTCTATAGTGTGTTTTTCAACCCTTAGGTTAGCCACAAGATCAATCATGTGATCAACAATGGAAAGACCTAGGGCAGCTATGAGAACCTTGCATCTTTAATGTGAGTTTGCATCACCTCAACATGAAGTAATAACAACACTTGATTTCATTTATTTTAGTCCTCATATTTCTCTCTTCCTATAGTAATTCATGCTGAAGGTTTGTGAGAAATTTCACTTGGTTGTAGTGTAGGGATGATGAGCTTGGATTATTTTTCAACTCATATGCACTCACCTTCATGTCCTCATTGATCTTCTATAATTTTTCCTTGACTTCTTTAGTGATAGGTGGACTATCACATAGTTTTTGAAACAATAACAAAACATGTTGTACATTAGTCACTACTTTAGTAACATATGTGTATAAAGCCACTTTTTGAATATAAATTTTTGCAAAGACTTTCTCGAATACCTTGTTCTAAAATTTATTTTCATTTCTCTAGAGCAATTTGGATTGAGTTTCCATATCTGGATCATTTATCTTATCAACAATTTATATAGTTTGATCTAATATAGGTATGTTTCCATTCAATTCAATTTATGGCACAACATCAAGCAATATATCTTTGACATTATGGGGTACCTATTTTTGTTTGTGCTCTTTCCTCAATCTAGCTTGCTCTTTATTTCTTTCATAAAGCTCAATGTAAATTTCCATTTGATCATCATCCAACATATGAGGATCCTAACTCGGTATGTCAATTGCTTCCCTCAATGTGATTGGGTTCAACCTAAATGCATGAGACTCCTTCTTCCTCTTGAGCTTCTTCCCGTTACTGATGCTTGGTGAGATATTTTGTAGCATGAGAACTTGAATTTCTAGATTTCTCTCTGTGGTTCTAGATTCCTTATGTGGTTCATCTTCCTTTTTCAATGGTTTGACAATGGATACACCAAGTAGTAGTACAAATGGTACTATGGCCATGCTCGGTAATGTGTTGTCAATCTCATTGTTCTTGGGCTCCTCATTCAATAGATCATGTATTTTGACTTTAGATAATATCATAACTGGCATTTGTAGCAAAATTGGATTGATAGAAAAACTTGATAATTAAGTTAGAAAAGTAATGTTAGAATATATAGTCCACCACTATAATTGAAGGTGGGGGGGGGGAGTGAATCAATTATCCAACTAATATCACAATTATCAACCATAATAAACTTTAACCATATGGACAATATAATTAGAAACCACAACAACATACTCATGCACAATAACACCAAATATGTTAAATAGGGAAACCCTTGATTAGGGGGAAAACCCCAATTGGGATGGTACCCACAAGATGATGTACTAATATAAATATTCCTTGTTAGAGGATGGACCCTATTAGTAGTCTATAACAACATTCAATACATATCAGTCCCTGTAAGGAGACTTTGAATCCCTGTTAAGAGATTCTAACCCTATTAGGATTTGTACCAACCCTGTTAGGAGTTGTAGAAGATAAATGGACCTACTGTGCAAACATCTTTAGGGGAAGGACCAATGAACCCACTATCCAAATGATCTTTGTATTATTCCTTGCAAAACAATAGAAATTAATAGTATTGTTCCTTCTCTTTCTTTGTCATATCAATCGGACTTCTTCTCCTTCTGATCTTGTAACCAGATCACAACTCTCACATCTAATAAACCCTTGGATCACTTACTCACATTAACCAAAACACTCTACTCCTTTTTTCACTTCACATAGAACATACAATTAATACTTATGTTACAATCAAGGAAAACATCTTTCCTTATACCGCATCTTCAAAATAATTCCTTGAGTAAGCCTTGAGGCTTTCCCAATTAATTATAATAAGATAATTAATTAATTCATAATTAAAATAGCATTTTCATCTCACAGTCTATACAACTTCTCACACGTGCTACACTAGGGCTTGGGCATTTTCTGATGTCATCATCAGATTGTCATATGTCATTGGCAAACCGTGCATCACTAGATTATATCTCTGTTAGAAGATATAATGTAAACTTCAAAAACTGATTCTAAGGTACTCTATCTCTGTAAATTAGGCATATCTTTCGTATGTCTTTGACTTACTTTTTGTGCATTGATTCTTACAATTAGGACACTATATCAAACATATCCATGGATGTGCATCATCGAACAATCAAAACCTTGTCCATACAACTAAGATCTCTATCTATTACTCTGCTAGTCTTTACAAATTTATTACTATGTTGACATCAATGAAAAATACAGTCATGAATGCAACATGTCAATACTCTCCAATGCTTAGGATACCTAAACCCCCCCCCCAACACACACAAAAAAAAAGGATAATCATCAGTATTTATGCTAACAAGTAAGTCCTTCAATATTTTGTTCCTTTACAAGAACTAATTGACCTTTCCCAATCATTCCCTCACTCAGAGGTTTGTGGGGTGGTGCTTCATCACATGTAGCAGAAATATCTACATTGTTCTCCATGGTGTCTCCTCCAATTTGAGCATTTTTAACATCAATATTCTCATTTTTAGTATTTTCTCCTTGTTCACCTTGTGTATTTTGAGCCTGTTTCTCAGTGTATACATCCATTTGTTGTCCCTCAATATTCATAGGAATTGTTTCTTCCAAGATGTGTAAAGAACAAATTTGAATATCACTTAAATTTTATATTGTTGGCTTGGGAAATGCCTTAATTTTCTCAATTATTGAGTGAAAAAAAAGTATATATGCATGTGTTATCTTAGTTATTGATGACCTCTTGGTGTCTAGATCAATTCCTACATTGATATATTCATCCTTCTTAAGTTGCTCAATAGGATCCTCTTTTGTCAAATCTTCAATGGTTACACTTTCCTACTTTCCTATTATATCACCGACGATATCATATATAGAATTTGCAAAAATTTGAGGGGATATATTGATATAATAATCTTGCTTGTTGTCAAGTTCCATTCCTGCTCAAGTTTGAGTATCATCAACTTCAATGGTTTCATTTAGATCTTTAATGCTATAAAATTGCTTCCATATTCTCTTAGAATCTTTATCTCACGATTGCAAATTATTAGACAAAATATAAATGTCTCTATGTTTATGTACAAATATATTATTATAATGTTCCAATGCTTTAGTGATGTCCTCAAAACCAAAATTAGGCACAATCTTAGCTAGTGATCTACTTCTCATTTCTTTCTCAATCTTTAGTGCATACTTCCATTGACTATCAATTCTTTGATAAATATCATTAGGGATATAGTCTCCAATTTCTAGTGGTGTATATTTGAACTTTTTCATCATGACAATTAGAGTATCTTATATTTTCCTATTATCCTCATCATTCATGTTTTCATACTTATAATATTTTAATGTTGATAAACCACTACTTTCACTAATAATATGTGCAATTTCATTTATGGTTTTAGGTATTTTAATGTTGCAACTCAGGTATTACTTACCTCATCAAATTTGGTCCTTCCATTGTCTTTGACATCATCATCATCATATTTTATAATTAGTTTCCTTTTGCTTTGAGTAGATTTCTTGACTAGTTGGCTTGATAACTCGGGGGATTACTTCCTCTTTTGATATGTTTTAACCAGTGATTGAGTGGGCTTTGTAATTTTATTTGTACCCTCTTTAAAATTGGATTAGCCTCCTATGAAGCTCAAGTTATGGATCTTGTGTTCTTTGGGCTCATGGGGGTTGTTGAAGGTATTTTCTTTCTCTTTGCAGTTTGTGGCTCATAAACTATAATTTCTTTGCATGTACCCTCTTTTCCTGCATCATCTCCATCCTTGCCTTCAATGATCATCAATGGTTGTTTAGATTCATTTCCATTGAATGAATTGTCTAGTGTACTCATTATCTTCTTAGATTTCTTATCAATTTTAGTAACCACAATGTCTAGTTTTATCTTTTCCTCTTTATATGTCCCAAATTGTGGGACATCCTTGTTTATCAACTCATTCAATAGATTTTCAATGACCTTGGTGGCTTTATCTATATTTACTTGATAATCCATGGTTTCAAACCATGAAACCCTCGATAGTATAGCTTTTACAAGTTTTTTATCAATATAAATTAGAAAACAAACATCATCATGATATTTATCAACCAATGTTGAGGGTATCCTAAAAATTTGATTAATTCCCAACTCGAAAATTTTAAAATATTCATTCATAAAACTTTCAAAGTTTTCACTTAGTACTTGAATGTACTCATTAATTTGGTAAAATAGAGGATTATATATCATCCAATTCACTTGTCCAATAAACAAAAAATATTTTTGCATATACAAGAAAATGCATACCAAAAGTGAACCAAACTTTTACGTATTGGACCTTGTGACTCAAATAATCTTCATATTGTCTACCACTTGCTTTAATTGTAGCTCAACAATATCATATTTGTATCATTTCTTCACAATTTTGTAGCCTAGGTCAATTTCCATACATGGAACATTTTTGGGCCTCCTAGATTGGAATATTTTGTATGAAAATGCATATACTTTGAATTTTATCTCTAGGTCAAATATTGCATTCACTTTTAGACATCTTCCATCTCATTCTGCTTTAGTATTTTTTTCAATTTTGTTCTTTGACACTGTTTGAACAGTTTTTACTTTCTTTGTAACTGGGTAGCTAGTGACCATATGAATAACACCCTTTATAATTTTTATTGGCTTATCTACCCATGTGCATTTCATGGACTCTTCTCAACACTATCTAAATTTAGTTAGCCTTAAATTCATTAGGAAAATATAGGGCATGGACTAGACCTATTATTTCTAAGTTTTTATGTTTGTCCTTCAATTTTTCATCAACACACGATTCCCCCTATACCTCATGTAGTTCACGATCCCCGACTTTGACAAATTTGCAATGATAAAAAGAGAAAATATTGTTAATAAGTAAAATCTTATGTGGAATTGAAGATAGGGTTCCCACCTTGTGAGTTTTTGTAGTAACTTCTGGATATAGCTTACATTTTGGCTCTTAACACACTTTATTCTGAATGAACTTAATAAGATTCACCTTTGCCCCTGTCTGTTATTTTTCATTTGTTGAACTCAAAGCCATTTTCACTATTAGGGTTTTGGTATACACTTTAGTCTTTACTTGATTTGCCTTCAACTTTCTTCGGTGCACAAATTTGCTAACAAATTCACACTTTCAAGCTTCTACAACTAATCCTTAGCAAAAATCTCTCAAGATCACACTATACTCCTCAAATGTAGGTAAAAAAAAAAAATGTTGAAAACCCTAATATATAAGTGATAAAGTTACCTTTATGACTGCTAGGGCATATTAAATGCATTGTACTTCAAAAAGTTGTCTTTAATGAATTCAGTTACCACTAGCTTCTTGATCACATCCCATTTCTATTGTTAATTGGTTAGAATAGTAAAATTTCCTCAAACTTGGGTAAAGCATTATCAAACTTTAGTATGACTAGCTTGGTCACCACCACTAGCTCTTAGTTATTGATAAGCTCAGTTAAACTACCTATTTGCAAGATTTGCAAACTTCATGAGTTATCCTTGTGCATCAAATATTATGCATATATGGACTTCCTACCACTTCATTCTAGGAAGTTTTGTAAGATGAGTCTTTAGTAATGTAGTTTCTTACCTTCTTCTAAGGCTTAGTTAGAGTTGATGTTTTCAATAATCCATTGGATGAGGAGTAACCATTGGTTGCATTTGATGTCTCATTTTCTTCTATCTTATTCCTCCATGTCTTGTTCATCTGTTCATGAATTTTATCCACATTGATCTTTCCTTTTCCTTTAGAATCTTCCTCTTTAAGTGAAGATACTTAGTTTCTACAATTCTTGCTTAAATTATGACCTTTTGACAATAATAACATGTCATTCCAGAGTTCCTCTAATTACTAGATCTGCCTCAAATGTGTAATCTTGTGCAATTTGTAGTAGTATGACTATACTTTCTACATGCATTACATAAATACCATGTGTTGTAATCCCAATTGATTGTGTTACCTTTCTCCTTAGTTTCTAGTTGGGCTTCATCAATGATCTATGTTCCTTTGACTTGTGTCCATACTTATTCCAAGTGTCCATACTGAACTTGGTTCTACAGTCATATGCTTGATGTCCATACTTAAAAAAAGAAGAAGCAAAAGTGGAGTAGCCACCATATATTTTATTTTTTTAAATTATTTTTAATCTAGTTCAATGGATCAACCAGGAAAGAATCAGTAAGAAAACCTGACATCCTTACCTTATACAAAATGAAAATATAGATGAGTCCAAGGAAGAAGGTCCATCGCATTTGACATAAAATTGAAAAAAGTGTGTGATGGATAGAGGATAATCTTGGTTTCAGGCATAAGTAATTCATACCTAATAACATGTCTAATAGCCTGGTGGATGATATTGGAGTTGCAAATGAATAATCCATTTAGGAAAATATCTTTGATTTGTAGGGGTAAAGCATCCTCAATACCAACTTGTCACAAGCTAATCCTATAATTTCTTGGTAAAATTTCCTAGTGGAAGGAACCAAATTGTTCACACATGTCACTCACCTCTTTGGAATATTTCATAATAGATAATAATCATATTAAATGCAAAAGATACTGAAGAGAATTGAATTAAATTCAACACAATTTTTTTGAATGAATTCATGTGAGGTATATGTACTCGATCACAGATGGAGTGCCTCAAAACTTTAGCAATCACCACATTTTCATACATAGCTAGAGATTATAAATGACAAAATAAAATTTGCAGGAATAATATGTTATGTTACTTGAAAGTACCTTGCATATGTCATCCCACTAATGGAAACACCAACTTCTATACCTATATATGTGAAGTCAATGTTTGATCCACTTTTATCAGGTTTTGCAAATCATGATTGTTATTAATGAACTCATCTAGACTAAAGGACTTATTACAATGATAACAATAACCATAAAATTTAGGAGTAGTAATGATCTTACCAATTTTGCTCCTACAAACATTTGTAGTATGCCTTGGCTTTCCATAGTGATAGCATGTAGGTTTATTTGGCTTTGGATTGATGTACACATTCCTATCTTTAGCTTTCTTTGATGATTCACCTTTTTTGGTAGTGGAGTGCTCGGTGCAACCTAGTCCAAATGTATATCCTAGCCACCTCTATCCTTTGAGTTGTTCACCTAGTATCTCACCACTTTCTTTTGATCTTTTTAGTTTTTCAATGATTTCCTTCTTAGATTTTAGTTCACTATTTAGTTTTTCATTCTTGGTTCTTAACTCTACAATCTTTGAAACATATTTTTACTAATCTCATGATTAGCATTGAATACTTGATTTACCAAATCATAATGATTATGTGCTAGCCTTGTGATTTTGTCATCCTTTGCATCTAGTCTTGTTGTGATTTATATCTTGTCTTCTTCAATCATTTTCTTGTCATTCTCAACCTTTCTCTTATGTTCTATGAGTACACACATCCTAGAAGACTAAAAATCTTGTCCTCTTTTCATTAATTTAACCTATTTAGTAAGAGTGCAGTTTTTCTCCAATATATTAACTATGGAAGCATCAGATTCATTAGACATGTTTCCATCAGATAACTGTTTAAGAGCTTTCTCCTGATAAGTTGTTTCATTGGTTTTCTAAACTATTTCCTTACTTCTCATCAATGACTATCTTAGGGAATCTTTCATCTCATTGATTTGACTCATGGTCATCTTGTTGAAATCACATTGTTCATAGAAAGATTGTGGCAAAAAGAGATGAGAGAGATTGTTGAGATCAGATTGATGGAACCTATCATTATTTTGTAAATGATGTCAAACCTACTACTTAATGATGAGAATTTATTTTTGGTCTGAATGCTATCATTTTTTTGATTGATGAAGAGGATTTGAAAAGAAAGATAAGAAGAGCACCTAGAGAAAGGTTGAGTTATGTGGTATATATAAGGAGCACTAATACCAAGTAAGACATGGATGATATGATGTATTATTAATCTATGTAAGGCTAAAGTGAATGGTTACTTAAGCTAAGCAAAGAAGAAGTATTTTCATGAAAAGTGTTTGCCAAGCCTTGCCGAGAGAATAGTGTAAGTCCAAAAAATTTAGTGCAAGCCAAGTAGAAAAGTTCTAGTTGGTGATGAGTGAAAGTTAGTATGTTTCGAGCATTAGTAAAATTCAATATGTGTTGAGCGTTAGTAAAATAATAGTAGTGCTTGAGCCAGGAAAACTTAGTAGATGCCAAGCAACCCAGTGTTGGCTGAGCATTAGAAGACTATTATTGTTGAGTGAATAGAGTAAATACTAAGTGATAGTAAAATGTGTTAAATTGAAGATTTGACAAATCTAAGATGACAAAGTTGATTTCTTGAATTATGTGAAGTGTGTGGAAGATAAGCTTTATAAGCCAAAGGCATAGAATTCAAGGTAAACTATTTTGAGGTGAATTGAAAGAAGATAGGAGAGGAAGTTTCTAGAAGGGAATAAAATGGAAAAGTGGGTAGATTCATTGAATCCTACCTAACCCTAAAATGGACGATTGTGGTTAAGTGGTAAAAGACCTAAATTCTCTATTTATAGAGATAGCAGGCTGGAAGCATAGGTTGCCATATGCAAGAACCTAAGGAAGACAAGAAGTATAAGGTGTTTCTTCATTAGGCGACTAAAGGGATGAATTTGCAACTGGAATGTTGAGAAAAAAGGACTAAGGATTTGAATGCTTAAAGGGTGAACAAGCTATCAGAGATGATGAAGAGGATGAATGCCAAGTAGAATGGAGGACTAAAATAGAGATATGTAATTTGCAAGTGAGTTGTATTTTGTTATTAGATCAAGTGCTCCTGTTATTTTCTAACCATTGTATTAGTTTGGATAAATCCTTTGGATTAAGGTTGACTTATCAGTCATTTATAAATCCTTTAACCATGTGATGTTCTAATGGAATGGTCTAAAGTCCTCTAACAAGGCTCACTCCTAACAGGGTGATTGAAATCCTTTAACTAGGTCAGATTTAATAGTGTGTATTGTAACCTTTAATAGGGTTGACCTTTCATAGGGCATCACTTTAGAAGAGAGAGAATTGGTAGCGTATTACTAGTTATTTTTTGCAAATTGGGTTTCCACATAAAGTTCTTGTGTCAAAATGTGTGAATGATTTTGTAGTGTTTTGTGTTTACATTCCTACAAAGTTATTTTGACCTAGTACAAAAATATGTAAATATTCAAGGTATTCGATAATATAATGGATGCACACATGATATGGATATAAGGATATGAATTTTTTAAGTGCTAAAGATTTTTATTTGTATATTTGGACCTTGGATAGCTAATTCACCCCCCCCCCCCCCCCCCCCCCCCCCCCCCTCTTAGTTATTCTAAAGAATTCCAACAATTGGTATCAAAGCTAAGTGCTTGTGAGTGGATAGTTTGAAGGTACTAGAAGCTAAAGATCAAGATGTATAGAAAGGAGTTGCCCAAGCTTAATAGAGACAACTTTCCTACATAGAAAATTTTGATGAAGTTACAACTAAGAGGACTTGGAGATTATGTTCAGCCAACCATCATTATTGAATATGTGGATCTTGTTGGTCCTACTACTGCTAATGATCTAAGAAAGAAGAATGAATACAATCAGGCAATGTTAGAGATCACATCGAACCTAAGCTACTTAGAGTTTGAGGACATCAAAGGATGTGATATTGCAAAGAAGATGTGGGATGCTATTCAAACAATTTATGGAGGAGATAAAAATATTTTAAGAGCCAAAGCTAAAATTTTAAGAGGTAAGTTTGATGAAATGAGAATGCAAGAAGGTGAGATTATAGTCCAATATTGTACAAGAGTTAAGGAAATTGTCAATGCAATCAAAGGAGCAAATGAAACTATTGATGATGAGACTATGATAAGGAAAGTGTGTAGAACCATATTGCTTATCTATGCTATTAGAGTCTCTGCGATTCAAGAATTGAAGTGTACCCCTAGTAGTAATCTAACTCTTGAAGGTTTGGTTGGTATATTCACTACTTTTGAAATTTCTAATTTTGATAATTTCAAATCTGAGAGTACTTTGATTCTGAGTTTAAGGCTAAACTGACACTAAAAGAACCTAAAGATAAGAAGAAGAAAAAGGTTATGCATGTTTCTAGTGACAATGATACATATGAAGAAGATGTAGAAGAGCTTCAAGCATTTTTGGCTAGGAAATTCCATAGAGGCAAAATAAAATACAAAGGTAAGCTACCTATCATGTGTTTCAATTGTAATGAGGTTGGTCATATTATTGCAAGTTGTCCAGAGAAGAAGAACAATAGAAGTGGAGACAAATTCAAAGATAAAAGAGATGAGAACAACAAACACTATAAAGACAAAGTAAAGAAATCATGCTACATTTTTGAACAAGAATCAAATGATGGATTTGATGACCATGATGATGAAGTTGTGTATGTTGCTATGAAGGATAAATCTAATGAAGATGAGGCAACTACATTAGTTTCTTATGTGAACAAGAGTGATAGATGGATCATTGACAGTAGATGTGCACATCACATGATTGGAGAAACAAGTAAGTTCATTACCCTTGAATATTACAATGGAAATAGTGTTAGATTTGGTAATGATGTACCCTATTAGCTAAAATGAAAATGATTAATAAGACTAACAGAAAAGATCATGTCTGATAGTGCTTACTATGCAGAAGGACTTAACTATAAATTTTTGTGTTTGTCACAATTGAATAGTTTAGGTTGTAAAGTTGAATTTGATAACAAGAAAGCAAAGATCTATGATAATAGTGGAAAACTTATTGGAAATGGAGATCAAACTAGAGGTAATCTATTTTATCTAGACATGAATGATGCTACTTATCATGTTGTAGAATTAGATGATGTGTGACTATGGCACAAGAGATTATGTCATGTTAAATTTGATAACCTAGTATCAGTAACATGAAAAGAGTTAGAGGTTTTCCAAAACTAAAGAAACCTGATAATGTGATCTGCAAACAATGCCTTTTAAAACTTGTTTTAAAAGTAAGACTCATACCTTAGAAGCAATTCTAGAATTAGTTCATACTAATTTATGTGGACCAATTGACATGTAAAGCTACAAAGATGATAAGTATATTATCTTATTTGTTGATAATTATTCTAGGATAATGATAGTAATGTTTTTGAAACAAAAATCTGATACTTTTCAAATATTTAAGTGGTACTTGGCTAGAGTTGAAAAGGAAATTGGTAAAAGCCTAAAATGTTTGAGATCTGACAGAGGTGGAAATTCACATCAAATCAGTTTGAGATATTTTGTAATAATAGAGGAATCAAAAGACAAACTTTTGTACCTAGGACCCCTCCACAAAATGGGATTGCTAAAAGGAGGAATAGATCAGTATTGGACCATTATAGAACAATAATGATGGAGAAGAACATTACTTTGAAATACATGAGAGAAGTTGTAAGTACAACTATCAATACCTTGAACCAAGTGCAAGTCAAGAAAGGTGCAAATTCCACACCTTTTGAACTATGGTATAGATACTCATCTAATGTAAAATATTTAAGGTATTTGGAAGCAAGTGTTACATTCTTAAGGATAATAGGAATGGTAAATTTGTAAAGTGCAAATGTAAAGTTTGATGAATATACAGAGGTACATGAAGCTAAACCTAAGAAGGAACCTAAAGAGTAAAAATCCTTCATATACTTCTATGAAGATATGCCTATTGATGAAGGTGTTGTAAACCAAGTTATAAATCAACAACAACATATATTAGTGACTGTTGAGTCACATATAATGAATGTCTAGTTGCATTTCAGGGGCTGAGTTATAATAAGAAGAAGAGGTACATTCAGATACAGATATTAGTTTACATGAAAGGAATGTCGAGTTACATGATAGAGGAGTGCACAATGATTCTAAAATTGAATTGAATGAAAGATCTAATACTATAGAAAGAAGAACTCAAGACTATCAGAGTATATAAGAAGACATCACCTTGCTAAACAAATCATTGGAGATAAAGAAGATAGACCAATGAAAAGGAATAGGTTGATAAATGAATCATGTTTGTTAATCGTGCATGAGCCTAAGTCAGTAAAGGATGCATTGGAAAATGAAGATTGAAATTGAGCCATGAAAGAAGATATTGAGCAGATTGAGAAGAAAACAACTTGGAAATTGGTACCTAAAATAGAGGACAAGAATGTTATTGGAACCAAGTGGGTGTTCAAGAACAAATTAGATGAGAATGGTGAAGTCACAAGGAACAAGTAAAGATTAGTCTTTAAAGGATATGCACAAGAAGAGGGAATTGATTATGGAGAGACATTCACCCCTATTGCAAGATTGGATGGAGTGAGAACTCTGCTTGCTTATTCTGCATATGAAGGTTTCAAAGTCTATCAAATGGATGTGAAGTCAACATTTTTGAATGGCATATTAGAAGAAGAGGTTTACATTGAACACCCTAAGGGATTTTTGGTTCAAATAACAAGAACATGGTATATAGATTAAAAAAATATTTATATGGCTTAAAGTAAGCTCCAAGAGCATGGTATGAGAGGCTTCACTACTATCTTGTGAAGATTGGTTTTGAGAAGATTGATCATAACAACAACCTATACTTGACAATCTGATGCAGAAGCATCTTGGGTTTTCTTAGTAACTACTTTGGAGTTCATGGGAGTAGGCTTAGTAGTTTCTTTGGAGGGTGCTTGGACTGGTACTTAATCAAAGAAGGACTAGTGCTTGACATGCTCTAGGAGCTCAACATGGTATATGGAGCTTGGCATAGTCTTGGAGCTTGGTATGGTTTAGGAGCTCAACATGGTCTTGGAGCTTGGCATGGTCTTGAAGCTTGACATGGTCTTGTGTGTTTGACATGTATTAGAAATTTGGTGATGCTTGGGAGTTTGCTGACACTCAACAGTCTGTTGATGCCAACTAGAGTTCTTGGTGCATTTAATGCATGTAGCATGTGATCATGTTGTGGATCAATCTGGGAGTTTGTGTGGACTTATTTGTGGTCTTGGTTAGCTCTACTATGTACATTTAATCTTGGTTGTAAACTTGGGGCTTGATCTAAGTATTTTGTGTGGTTATCACGTGTTAACTACGAGTTAAAATTTTGTATTTAATGTTTGCTATAAGCTGACTTGTGGCTTAAATATGCATTTAATGTAAGGGGTTTATTTAATTTGTAATTGCTAGGTTGACTTGTGGCTTAGTTTGTTATAAGTAGGGGGTCTTGTGGAGTCTTTTAGCCATCCATTCATGGAATGATTAATTCATTCAAAGGGAGTGGATCCAGAGTTTAATATGGAGTAGTTGAAGAGTGAGTTGTCTTGAGTCTATGGATAAAGTGCTAAATATGAGGTGGTTTATAGCAGGATTGTGGTGGAGTTGCACATTTGTAAGAAGAGCTAGTGACTATAGTTTAGAAACAAGGAGGTTGCTTGATGGCTTGCAAGCACAAGTTGAGATCTTGGAGGTTTCTACAAGATTTTTGTTATGTTACAGATCTGGCCTAGCTAGGACTAAGCTGGATCTTGAGGGATCTTATAGAACTGTGTTTGTAATTTTTGTTGTATTTGTCCCTAACCTGGAAGGCCTTACAGTTAGGCATATTGCATGTAAAAATTTATTATATGAATAAAGAGTTGTGATTTGGTATCAGATCTTGCATTTGTGTTGTATTATTATTATGTTTCCACTGTGTGGTTATTTTTTGGGGGCTAGGACATCTCCTTTGGAGATTCTCCTATCTTGCACTACACCAGGTGGTATCATAGTGAAGGTGTTATGTAGATAGATCACCAAAGTGGTAGTTTGCACCAGGACTTGTGTTGGAGAAGTAGATCTAAGAAGATTTTGATCTGGTGGTGGATTGCTATTTCTAGAGTCCTAGATCTCTTGGTTGTGAGGTAAAAAATTGTGGTTCTGACTTACGAATTGTAGAGGGCTTGTAGATGGATCAATGTATGCAAATATGGAAGACTAATCTTGTTGAGGCATGATCACAAAGAGTTTGTGTATTGTAGATATGTGTTCCTAGACTTGTGATTTGGTTCGTGATTGTTTGTGCAAGGTGGTGGGTTGCAATTTGACTTGCAAAAAATTTGGGTTTATCATAAGGAGTGTGGGAAGGGTTTGTTGTAGAGGGTTTGCAAAGATCTTGGGAGATGGCTCCAAGAGGATTGGACCCTGTGATGATTGTGAATCTTTGTGATGTGGTGGAGAGGAGGTTTTTAAAGATGTTTACTTAGTTTGAATCTAGTTTGGCTAATCAAATTAAGGACGGGATAAGGAATTCTGAAGAATGTTTGTGGATTTGGAGTCTACCAATCTAGTAGAGAGTTGTCTAGCTAGTTAAGAGATTTGTTCAAGAGAGAAGATGACATGGCAAGGTCGAGGTGGAAGAGGTTGATTTTGTTGATCAATTTTTGGAGTTTGATGCAGAACTTGCATAGCAACTTGAGACTATTGTTGAAGAGATTTCCAACCTTGTTGATGCTAGGATAGAGATTAGTTTTCATGACCTGTCAGTTGGGTCTGACATGGAGATTACATAACACTAAGTCATGGATGTTTTGGTTGCTATTGGTAATGAGTTGTATGTTGTAGAGCATCTTGTTGTGATCAATGAGATTGCTGGTGTTATGAGTTTGACATTTGTTGATGGAGATCTACATATTGCTGCTGATGTCGATTCACTAGTTACTATTGTGGATGTGGATTTTCTGATGAAACATTATGTTCAGTTTGTTCCTAGGAGTGAGCATGATGATTGGGTGGTTGAGATCTTGGTGTTTGACATAATGTTGTAGATATGGATGATGTGCAAATTGGTTTTCTTGTCCCTATTGGAGTGGGAGCCTTTGGTGAAGATGAGGATGGTTGTTGATCTTTCTTTGGGCATCAAAGTATGGGACACACTTTTCTATTTACCTAGGAAGTCTAATGTAGGAGCATCTTGGGTTTTCTTGGTGACTACTTTGGAGTTCATGGGAGGAGGCTCAATAGTTTCTTTGGAGGGTGCTTGGATTGGCACTTGGTTGAAGAAGGACTAGTGCTCGACATGCTTTGGGAGCTTGACATGGTCTATGGAGCTTAACATGGTCTTGCAGCTTGACATGGTCTAAGAGCTTAGCATGGTCTTGGAGCCCAACATGGTCTATTGTGCTTAGCATGTATTGGGAGTTTGATGATGCTTGGGAGTTTGCTGACACTTGGTAGTCTATTGATACTAACTAGAGTTCTTGGTGCATTTAATGCATGTAGCATGTGATCATGTCATGGATCAATCTAGGAGTTTGTGTGGACCTATTTGTGGTCTTGGTTAGCTCTCCTATCTACATTTTATCTTACTTGTAAACTTGGGGCTTATCCTAAGTATTTTTTGTGGTTATCGCATGTTAACTACAAGTTAACACAAGGGTTAACATTTTGTATTTAATGTTTTTTATGAGCTGATTTGTGGCTTAAATATGCATTTAATTCAAGGGGTCTATTTAATTTGTAATTGCTAGGCCAACTGGTGGCTTAGTTGGGTATAAGTAGGGGGTCTTGTAGAGTCTTTTAGTCATCCATTCATGGAGTGATTAATTCATTCAGAGGGAGTGGATCCTGAGTTTAGTGCGGAGTAGTTAAAGGGTGATTTTTCTTGAGTTTGTGGGTAGAGCACTGAATGTGAGGTAGTTTACAATAGGATTATGGTGGAGTTGTGCATTTGTAAGTGTATATGAGCAATGTTAGTATGCTAATAGAAACCAAATTTAAATAAAGCTTCTACAAACTAAACAAAATTCATAAACTTCAAGATAGACTAAGATGAGCTCTCAATTGAGAATATGAGCCATTAATGGGCTCTCTCAATGAGAAGCTCTCTTGTTGAGTAGCTTTGTCTAAATAGATAGGATGTATGCTCAAGATTTATGCTTCAAAAAGGGCTTCAAATGGAGTTGGAATTTGGGTGTGAGTGTATGGTTTTGATGTAAAATGGCTTCTCAAAATGGCATTATGACTTTACTTCATGGATTGTGTTGTTTTGCAAAGGGGAAGGATCCAATTTATAGGCAAGAGGCTTGAGGGATTGAGGGCTAAGATGCAAGGATGGGAAAAAGCTCATGGAGGGCTCAGATTGCATGAGAGGAGAGCACATGGATTGTGCTTCCTTACAGCCAATCAGGGAGAGTGACACATGTCACAGGGTGAGAGGATGGAGATAAGGGGAAGGATGAGTCAACAAAGGAGGCTCAAGGGATAAAATCTTCATAAAGACCCTCATAATGGCTTGTAAGAGCAATAAAAAGGCTTGGAAGAGTCATTTATGGCCTAGTGGGCTTCATAAAGTTTTATGGTTGAGATATTTTGAAGGAGATGAGAGGAATTTCAACTTGGGCTTGATTAGGAGGGTTTTAAGCTTGCTTAGGATTGTGCAAATGATTAGAGGATGGATTAGGATGGTTTAGGATTAGCTTAGGGATAGGCAAGTGGATGGCATTTAATGAGGGTGGGTGAAGGAGGAGATATTTGTTAACTTTGGCTTGGGTTAGTAAGTCTTAACCCATTTTTAGGGAATGTGACAAGGTTAGGAGAGGATTAGGATTAGGCTTAAAGACATCTTCTAGAAGAGTCTAGACTTTGGATGAGGATAAAGACTTTCTAGAATAGTCTATAATTTCTTAGGATGAGAATGAAGACTTTCTAGAAGAGTCTAGAACTTCTTAGGATGAGGATAAATTAGATTTTTAAGAAATAAATAAAGTTTTATTTATTTCAAGGGTTTGGGTTGAGGAGATATTTATTAAAACTTTTTTAATAAACATGAGGATTAATATTTAATCTTAATTAAATATTTTGAGTTGGGATTAGGGGTAGGAAATGATGGGATTAGCCTTTAATCAAAATTAAAGAAGGATTAGAATATTTTGGAAGAGGTTAGTGGTCTTAAGGAAATTGGCCAAGTTTTGGGCAAAAAATAAATTTTTTATTTATTTTGAGTTTTTTGGTCAATTTATTAATTAAATAATTAATAAATAAGGAAATAATGTTTAAATAAGATTTAAACATTTTTGGGAGGGATTCATTAATTAAATATTTTTAATTAAGATAAAGGGGTTTAATGGCATAAAAATTAATTAATTAATTAATTAATTAATGATGATGTCATCAGGAATTTTTCAAAAAATAAAAATACTTTATTTTCTAAAGGTTTTTAGGTGTCTACAGTAAGAAGATCTAGTGGTTGCAGTTTTGAAAGAAGGAGGTTGCTTGATGGCTTGCGAGCACAAGTTGAGATCTTGGAGGTTTCTACTGGAATGTTGTTATGTTAGGCTAGCTAGGATTGAGTTAGATCTTGAGCGATCTTGAAGAATTGGGTTTTTAATTATTGTTGTATTTGGCCCTAACCCAAAAGGCCTTATAGCCAGGCATATTGCATGTAAAGATTTATTATATGAATAAAGAGTTGTGATTTGGTATTAGATCTTGCATTTGTGTTGCATTTTTATTATGTTTCTGATGTGTGGTTATTTTCTTGGGGCTAGGAAATCTCCTTTGGGGATTCGCCTTCCTTGCATTACATCAAGATCAAAGAAGGTAAAGGAATTTTACTAGCTGAAATATTTGTTTATGATATCATATTTAGAGGACCAAATGAATTATATAAGACATTTGCAAATGAAATGAAGAATTTTTTTGAGATGTCTATGTTTGGTGAGATAATTTTTTTTGTTGGATTGAGAGTATATCAGATGAAGTATGGTATTTACATTACTTAGTACAAGTATGTTAAAGAAATCTTGAAGACATTTGGTATGGAAGATTCAAAATCAATTAGTACTCGTATGTTCACAAGACATAAAATTTCAAAGACTGATGATTCTGTTGAAGTGAATAAAACATTGTACAAGTCTATGATTGGTAAGTTAAAATATTTAGTGCATAACAAACCTGATACTGCACTAGTTGTTGGGATTGTTGCAAGGTTTTTTGCAAATCGTAAGGAGAATCATTTGATCACTGTTAAAACAATTATGAGATATCTAGAAGGAATAGAAGATTATGGTCTACACTACAAGAAGGACAATAAATTTGAATTGAGAGCCTATATAGATGTTGATCGAGCTAGAGATATTGATGACAAAAAAAGTACAAGTGGTGGAGCATTTTTCTTGGGAAAGAGGTTAGTCTCATGGACTAGTAAGAAACAAAATTGTATATCTCAATCTACCGTTGAAGCTAAATATGTGATTGCTGCAGTAAATTGTACCAATATAATATGGATCAAACAACTACTCCAAGGAATAAAGGAAGAAATTACTGAAATAGTGGTACTTTACTATGAAAAAACAAGTGCTATAAATATATCTAAGAACCCTGTGATGCATACAAATACCAAGCACATTATAATCAAGTATCATTACTTGAGATAGCTAGTTCAAGATAAAGAAGTGAGAATGGAATATGTAAATAAAAAATAATAGAAAACTGATACATTCACAAAAACTTTACCTAAGGATGTACATGAATTTCTTAGAGGTATGCTAGGGGTGATACCCCTATCCAAAGCCACTTGAGAAGTAAGAGTAGTTCCCTACATCAACTGAACTGAATGTTGTATCTTACAACTTGATGCAGTGGATCTTACTTTAGGAGTTGCCTAAAGTAATGAAAGACTTGAATTCAAATATTTACAGTGACATGTAAGGTGATAGAAGGAGAAACTGAATTGATTATATCTGCATATATAGATGACAAGTCTTTGGCATTGTTTTCAAAGAGGAATAAATTACTAAAAAGGGAGAAATATAGAGAGGTAGATAGTTTCCAAGAAGGAGAAATATTAAAAAACTGTTATAAAAGAGGGATAAAATAGATCAAAGATTACATAGAGTTTAGAGGTTGGACATAATATTAGAGGGAGACAATTATTTTTTGTATTGTTCTTGGTATTGGTTTTCCATTAATGCCAAGGAGGGAGATTGTTGAAATTAGATTGTTCAGAGCAAGATTGTTGAGAAAATAGATGAGAGGGATTGTTGATATCAAAATGATGGAACCTATCATGGAACAATCATTATTTTGTCAATGATGTCAAACCTGCTACTTGTTGGTGAGACAATTTCTTTTTGGTTTGAATGCTATCATTTGTTTGATTTATGAAGAGGATTTGAAAATTAAAGATAACAAGAGCACCTGGAGAAATGTTGAGTTATATGGTATATATAAGGAGCACTAAGACCAAGACATGGATGATATGATGTATTATAGATCCACTCAAGGATAAAGTGAATGGTTACTTAAGCTAAGCAAAGAAGAAGTGTTTTCATAAAAAAAATTTGCCAAGCCTTCTCTAGCGAATAGTGTAAGCCAAGAAGAAAAGTTCTAGTTGGTGATGAGTGAAAGTTAATATGTGTCAAGCATCTATAAAATTCAATATGTGTCAAGCATTAGTAAAATAATACTAGTGGCCAAGCTAGGAAAACTTAGTAGATGTTGAGCAACCCAGTGTTGGTCGAGAATCAAAAGATTGTTATTGCCGAGTGAACTGAGTGGATGCTGATTGATAGTAAAATGTGTTGAATCAAATATTTGATGAATACAAGCTGAAAAAGTTTATTTCTTGAATTATGTAAAGTTTGTGGAAGATAAGCTTTATGAGCTAGAGGCACATAATTCAAGGTAAACCATTTTGAGGTGAATTAAAAGAAGACTAGAGAGGAAGTTTCTAGAAGGGAATAAAATAGAAAAGTGGGTAGATTCATTGAATCCTACCTAACCCTAAAATGAATGATTATGGTTAAGCAATAAAAGATCTAAATTCCCTATTTATAAAGATAGAAGGCCAGAAGAAAAGGTTTCCATATGTGAGAACCTAAGGAAGACAAGAAGTCTAAGGTGTTGCTTCATAAGGTAGTTTAAGGGATGAATCTACAACTTGTATGTTAAGAAAAAAGGCTTAAGGAGTTGAATGCTTGAAGGATGAACAAGTTGTCAGAGATGAAGATGATGAATGTCAAGTAGAATAGAGGACTAAAACAATGATCTTTAATCTACAAGTGAGTTGTAGTTTGTTATTAGATTAAATCCTGATGTTACTTTCTAACCTTTATATCAATTTGGATAAATCATTTGGATTAAGGTTGACTTAAAAATCATTTGTAAATCCTTTAACTAGGTGACATTCTAATGGAATGGTCTAAAGTCATCTAACAAGGCTCACTCCTAATAGGGTGATTGAAATACTTTAACCAAGTCACATTTAACAGTGTGTATTGTAACCTTTAATAGGGTTGGCCTTTCACAGGGCATCACTCTAGAAGAGTGAGAACTGGTAGCATGTTCCTAGTGGTTTTTTGCAAATTGGGTTTCCACATAAAATTCTTGTGTCAAAATGTATCAATGAGTTTGTAGTGTTTTGTGTTTACATTCCTGCAAAGTTATTTTGACCTAGAACAGAAATATGCAAATGTTTGGGGTATTTGATAATCTAATGGATACATGCATGATATGAATATATGGATATGAATCTATTAAGTGTTGAAAAATTTTATTTGTACATTTGGACCTTGGATAACTGATTCACCCCCCCCCCCCCCCCCCCCCTCCCCCCCCCCTCTTAGTTATTCTAAAGAATTCCAACACATCCTTATCTCTAGTATCTGATTCTTAATTATCCTATTAATCTTATACATCTCCATGACTTAGATCTTTTACTCCTAGGTGGTAAAACCTTCAACAAGAGAACTAAGCTCTGATACCAATTGTTGGAATTATTGGGAAAGATAGGATGCTGAGAGGGAGGGGGTGGTGAATTAGTATCCTAAAAAAAACTTATCCTTAAGAAAATTTAGAACTTTTCCTCTTCCTTATGTAATTCAGTAATTAGTAATATTTTATTACAATACTTTGTAAGTAAAAGAAACTTAACTAATTCATCACTCACTAACTACAAACACATAAGCTCATGAAACACAACACATAACTAATCACTTGGTATCACAGAAACCCTTGGTATGAGGGAAAATTTTGGTAGTGATGGCATCCAAAAATCCATCACTACTGCAACAAGAGGGCACCTTGTTAGGGCTACAATTTTTTGTCACTTTTGATGACTTACTCTATCAAGAGTATACAATAAGTCCTATAAGGATATACCTTTTAAAAGGATTTTTACAACACTCTTCAAGTGTGTACTTGATTAAGAGATTTACATTAAGATTGTTAGGTCCACCTTTTTCAAGGATTTAGAAAACTACTATGGTGTTTAGAAAGTAGCAACAAATGATCTATACACTAGTGTTCAGTGGTCATTTTGCATGATGCCAACAACAAAAATTCTCTTGAATCTATCTCTTGAAAATTTGATCAATGACCAACTCCAAGGTTCTGGATGTCTATTTTTCAACCTACTAGGTAACTCAATTGAAGATAAATGTGAATGTTCACAAAGAAGCCTTTTCTAGTACCTACCAATTCTGCACAACTTTGCTAAAACACAACCACAAAAAATATACATTTTTGTATTTTCATGTTTTATGATGAATGTAATTTATCAATGCAACTATATGAATTCATATTTTAACCAAGTGTTTGAAAAGAAAATAATGAAGATAGAGTAACAATAGATTTGAAGTAAATTATTGAAAGGTAAATTTCTAATGGATATAAACCAAATTAACAACATGTCTACGAATTAAATTATCAAAAGGATCCAGTAGGAAACCAATGAAATTAAGAGAAACACTTCCTCAACTCCACTAATGTAATCATCGATGGGAATTTTAATGAAAACTGAAGGATGTTTTACACTTCATCAAATTGAGAGGCCATATAAAGTGTGCTCACACAAGACAAAATGTTATTTAAGAACAATACTGATCCTTTGTCCCCTTTGTGACTACAGTGGAATTCATTAACATAAAGAAAACACTAGAATTAAAAGATTGCACAATTATAACAAAGCAATAAAACCATTAGCTCCATTATTATTCATGAACATGCATTCACAAAAATAACACAATTTGGCAAGATTTACTACACTCAAAATGAGACCACCAACAACATATATTATTGTAGCAAAATAATGACCTAGAGTAAATATAACATCCATATATCTAAAAGAAATCCTCTTTTTCCTTTGTGTTAAGAGTGAGAGATCTTCTAATGCAACTCATGCTTAAAAAATAATAAAATAAAACTATTTACATACAAATTGACTCTCTAAATGGTGCTAAGTAGGTCTCCACCATTTTTTATATCAATTAATTTATATCAATTAATGGGTGCATGAGCCTTTACATGAGTTAAAATAATAAAAGAAGAAGAAGATAAGAAGATAGAAGCTATGAGATGATCTAGGAGTCACGAAGAGCTCTAAAAATGGAAGATCAGCCTTCTCTAAGTGTCTTTGGGAGTCAAACTATTGTCAAAGCATGTTTTTGATGCATGAAATGCTCTAAAATAGCCACTAGCAGTTAACTGTCGATCTACCACTTCTTCTTCAAAATTTTTGGCACACCTCTTGATTTGACACACTTTAGAAAAGTGCACCTTCAAAAATTGCACCTTGGTGAAAAACACCTTCAAAAAGTGCACCTTGGTGATAGGACCCAAAAATCAAAAAATTCTTCTAAGAATCAAAACTTGATTTCTTGCATCTGGGTTTTCTTCCCCTTTATACCAAATTGATGTCTAGATGCTTGCTTTTGAATTTCTCAATTATCTCCACTACTTCTTTAGCCTCTAATACTAGTAAATCATACTTATTTCAAAGTATTTGTCACTAGTTACTTATTTCTATCCTTGTCTAAGCAAAATCCTTTAGCTTATAATCTAGTTCCAACAATGCTTCTTTTCTTTTGAATACCTGTTTGACATCATCTTTAGACAAAGATTTTTCAAATAGAGGCTTGAATTATTGAACTATTGTCTATACTAAGTAAATTTTAGCCGTTGATTTGTGGTCACAAATCTTAAGGCCAACGGCATTATACTATTAGTCCACTTCCAAAAATTTCCCTTGAGCTTTATTCTTTATTTGTTGAATATCCTCATTTAGCCCTTCCATGACTTTATTTCCCAAAGATATCTTCTCTATCCAATCATCTAGCTTATCTATCTCCTCTTTTGAATAAATCTCCATTAGCATCTAGTATCTTTACCCTTTTATAGATTTTAGCACTTGCAAATCATTGGCCCAGGTACATACTTCATCCATCAGCCCAAATCTTGGTTTATAATGGTAATAATTTGTGGACATTAGTTTGGGTGTTGTGCAGAAGGTTCAAATTAACTTGTATTAGTTGCACTCCTCTTTCCTCAAAACTATGACACCATCTCTAGCAAGTGTCCAAAAATGAATCTATAAGCTGCCTTGTTTCCTTTCTATCTAATGTATCTCCAAGAGTGATCTCAGGATTATCAAGGTCTATAGAACCCACTTCCTCACTCAAATACCCTATCAATAGCTCATTATGTTTTCTCAGCATCAAAAACTTTGATTCATCTTTGTCAAGATGTGTGAACACCTATTTAAGAAATGTAGTGATCAAAAGCTTTGTAGCATCCACCATGAGCTTCCCTAATACTACCTCCTTTATTTGGTAGTCCTTATGATTCAATTCCTTTGTATTTACATGAGGGGGTAGGATGACAATATGTTCTAGAAGGTCCCAATCCTAATTCTTCATTATGAAGGCCAATGTCTTTGTATCTCCCTTAGGTGGCTCAGGCTTCTTGATTACTTTTACCAATTCTCTTCTATCAACTATAATTGTCTTTTATGTCTAAATGAGACTTCCTTCTTAAGCCATGATGGTGTTGTCCCCATTAGTGACATATATTGAAATGAAGAGGTAGGTCCTGATGTAGGTTCCTTTCCCTTATCACTCCTCTCAAGAGTCTTCTTGTGCTGAGGAAGAACTTCATAGTGAGCCTCTATGTCTTGTTGGGTTGGGGACCTAGCCTCTATATCAAGAGGATCTTGTTTCCTTTCTTCCATATTCAGATCTTCCTTAGATACTTCATTGGCATCCAATTGCATGTATTCTCCTTCCTCTAAAGTTTGACTCTCAGGTTCAGCCATCAGAGGAGATAAGGCCACTGGTCCTTGATCTATTATTGATGTCATATCATGTGTTGGTGGAGGAGGAACACCAATATTCCCTTGTGGTAAGGGAGGTATTTAATTCCAATATTCTCCTAATGGCTCATTTTGAGGAGTATCCCATATCCTCTCTCCTACCATCTTAGTTCCAACTAACATGAAATTAAAATTTGAGATATCAAAATATCAGCTTTCTCACCTTCCATTTCTTTGATCCAATTTTCTTGTTCCTCTTTTGAGGTCTCAACTTGGATAGCCTCAATGGTGCAAAAGGTGTCATTTGAGTTAAAATTCTTCTCCTCTCTTCTTTCATGATAGTAGCTGAGCAGGACCTCTTATTCAAAGGTAAAATTTATATTTGCTCCCCTTCCTCCTCATTTTAAACCTTGGGGATGGTTTCTAGAACTTAAGGTGATGGAGTGATAATTTTCTTTAATTTCCTCCTCTTTACACCTACCACCATCATTTTTGTTTTGGCTCTTTTGGGTACTAACAAGGAGACTTCTTCTTCTTGGGCTTGAGGTGTTGGAGCTCCTTCTTGTATTGGTGGAGCTTGTTCTTGCTTGGGTTCAGCTTGTTATGGCTCAATCTAGGATTCTTCTTCTTGGGTAGCCAACTCTTCATGAGCCTCTTCTTCTTTCTCTCTTACCCAAGGGGCTCTCTTTCTCTTCTTTTCCTTACCCTTTTGTGTCTTAAAGTACTTAGCCTCTTGCTCATGTTGTTGCACAATTTCTATCCTTACTGGTGATTTAGTAGGGTAGGTTGGTATAGTGACTTTCACTCCTTTACCTCTCTTAGGTTGATATGTAGCCCAAAGTGTTGGGGCTTGATGAACTGGATTCATATGGAAAGGCTTTCTAATCCATTCTCTTGTTAACTCAACTACTTTTTAGGCCTGGTGATTGATATTGTCATTCTCTTCCCGCCCAATATCTATGTTCATTATGGGCCTTTTTTAGATCTTATCCCTATTGTATAAGGGATCTAATACCTTGGGGATATTCTTGTGCCATGCTTTGAGAGGTATCTCCATGTTAATCATCTTCTCAGCAAGCTGTAGACTCATCCTATAATAATTTCGAATGCAGACATTATTGTCATCTATTGCATTCATCTAGTGATCCTAGAGTGCCTCTTCAAGCATGAACTTCTTCCCCACCAAATATTGTACCATCCTAATATTATCAAAAGAAGGGCAAGGTGCTTGGTAATGTTCTAGGGAATATTGATCCCATTTTGAATCAAATGTGGAAATATCTTGCTTCTGCATTACCATAAATGCCCCAATGGTGATTGGCCATACTCAAGTCTTCTTGTGTTGCTTCCTTACCCTATCATATGTATGAATTTCTATCACCAATAGTATTAGCTTGTCTAATAGATATCATGGGAGCTTCTTTGGGAACAAGAGGGTACCAGTTACTTAGATATACGTGAATCTCTCAAGCTAGATGTAGTATTCACCAACTTGCCTTATCTATGTTGCAACTTCTACTAACATACTCTTGGCATAGTATCCCCCAATGAACCTAATGACAGAAAAAATGAACCCATCATTGACCACCCTATTTTCAACACTTTATAGTGGGAGTTTCTTCTTTACTAGTTGCGAGTAAACTATATGAGGCCAAGCATTTGCATCTTGCATAATACCTTTACTATACAATCCTAGATAATATGTGGTTATTTCCACCAAAATATATACATATAGGAGATCATGTAGAATTGGGGGTAGTTCTTCACTAAAATCAACTTCACATCTAGATTATCACTTAGTATTGTAGCCCAGTTAATAGGCATCTTGCCTATTTTGATGGTTTCTATAAAATGTATCATCCATGTCTCCCATTGAATTGTTTCCCCATAAATCTACTTAGAAGAATACCTTTTCTAAGATCCATGTCTACCTTTGGTCATGTTGACCTTTCTAGCTCTTCTTCCCAAGGGTGTTCTATCAATCAGGTACTTCCCTTGTATCAACTCTTTTATCTCTGCCTTATTCTCTTTGTACCATTTGTTTGCACTATCATAAGTGATCTGAATATATTGATCCACTCTTGGAATGTAGAAGACCTACTCAATGTTTTTAGGTCTAAGATCCAAAACTATATCTCTGGTCGCATTCTTTACTACCTTCTCCTACGATACATAGTGATGAGCCAAAGTCATGATTAGTTCAGATGATTGGATTGATGTTGGGTGAGAAGAAAGGTTCATCAAACCACTTTGGATTAGTGCTAACACCATGGCTAACCTCTCTTAGGCTTATTACACAATGTCAAAAAAATGTTCCAGTTAATGTGCCCTAATTTGGCATCTCTGATCTCATAATGTTTGTCTTAAAACCAAGATTTCTTTGGTGCTCCTTGATACTTGAAAGCGAGCAGCTTTAGTGCTATCTTTGCATGCATTAAGGATGAGGATGATGCCATTATATCTATTCAAAAGAGATAAATTTTAGTACCATTGATGTCTAAAACCTACAATGAACCTAAAGTATGACTTGGATTAACAGATAATTGACCAAAAATAAAAGAAAAATGACTAAAAATAAACCCCTTAATGTACCTAAAATGTACATGTGTGCACCTAGCACACCTACATAGGTGTGAAAGGTGCATTTTAGAATGCATTTTAGACATGGTAAAAAAAAGTGTATAGTTATGTACTTTGTACACCTACACATGTGCACAATAACACACATGATAATACAAAGTTCATTTAGGAGGGGCTTGGATTTAGTGCTTATGCACACATGTACACTTGCACATGTGTGTACCCTCAATACCTATTTTGAAAAGGTGCACATGTGCACAATAACACACATGATAATACAAAGTTTTTTTAGGAGGGGCTTGGATTTAGTGCTTATGCACACATGTACACTTGCACATGTGTGTACCCTCAATACCTATTTTTTATACCTCTAAATAGGTAGATGCAATGGATGTATAGACCTTTGGATGTGCACAAATATGGATGAGAAAATGGTGCAAAGGTGTAGAAAAGGGATGCATAAAAGATCACATGTGAGGAATGAGGAGTGTAGGGGGCATTTAAGGGCAAGGGTTCCTAGTGTACACCTCTGAGGGTGCCTACATGCATATGTGTGTATCCTTCGATGGAGGGTAGTGCGCATGTGTGCACTCAACACATGTGCACACTTTATGCACTATAAGGCCAAAAAGTGATTTTTGACCTAGTGAACATATTCAATTCTAAATGAATGGGTGTTGAGGACTAACCTAGTCTTAGAGGAGGGTCCTAAATAACTGAGGCACCTTATTGGGTGTCCTAAGAGTATTTTGAAATTAGGGAGTCCCTATTTTGTCACTCAAAATGGGGCGTATGTTGTGAGACCACAAAAAATAGCCCTGACAAAAAGGAATAAATGAAAAAGGTATTTCTTCATCAGAAACCATTCTTCTAACATGTGTCAAATGACAGCTAGATTCCAAATGCTACAACTGGATTTCAATTACTTTGGGATCCAAAACTTTAGAATCTTGAATCTTCAAGCTCAGTGTGTTCTTAGTCTTCCAATTCCTTTTGACATCTCAAGGTATCATCTATCATGATTGTCTAGCAATAAGGAAGCAATCTTTTGCTTAATTGAAACAAACATTGGAAATCCCCATTAACCTGTTTATCCATCACCAAATGACCAGATGATAGAATTCATTTTGAGGGCTCTTAACAAGCTATCAATTTATTTTTTGTGAGTCTTTGGTAAACTTCTTTGACTTGTTTTGCGGAGCTTGCATGTTCTTGTTGGACTAACCACAAATGTTCTCCTTTAGGATACATAACATGGTATAACTGACTCATGTGTTCTATAGTCTATTAGTTGTATTGGGCATTAATAGGTTGATCTTTTGGTGCAATGACAACTCTAGCTTGTAACAAGTGGTATCAGAGCTTGGTCATAGGTTCAAATCTCCTCAAGTAATGCTGAGGGGAGGATTGTTGGACTAATTAGTAATGTTCCCCTTTAAGATTCATGACATGGCTTAACTACCTATTATGTTCTATAAGTCTAGTGGTTGTATTGGGCATTAAAAAGTCAGTCATTTGGTGCAATGAAAACTCTATCTTCTAACGATTTCCACTTGATTCTTCCTTGAAGTGTTTTGTTCATTATACAAAATAGGATAAAAAATTTGAAATGTTATCTATATTTGATTACCTTTTACAATTCTCTAGAATCTTTATATGTGACACCTTTGTGATTATTTCTTTCTTTCTTTTCTATCCTAGACATGTTTAGATTGTGTGGCCAAGGCATTTGTGATCTTTTTCATATTGATTTCTAGTTTGATAACTCTTGCAATCCTCTTTTAATGAACCTTTTGGAAAAATCTCATGCTAAAAAGTGATCTTTACAAGTCTTTGAAGAGACCCCTTATCTGAACTAGTAAGTTTATTCCAACCTAGATTTGAAGACAACCTAGATGATCAATGCTTTAAATTTGCAAAGTGTTGAGAGTGATCAATCTTAGATTCTAACTATAAGGAAACAAGTCCTTTATGAATGCAAGTAAGTCTTGTTTTATAGATGGTACTTGAAACAAAATTATCCAAATGCTTTGGCAGAGAAATACCTCTTCTCTAAAATTGAAACCAAATTAGATGATCTTCTTTATGTATCAAGAAGAAATCTTGAGTACACCTAATCCCCAAACCAAAAAAAAACACACTAAACGTAAAGAAAACAAACAACTTAAAGTAAACACACAATGAAAATCAAACAAACAATTTTTTTTTAAGGCTTCAAAATAATGTTTCAGAAACTGGCCATTAATAGGAAATGGGGCTGATTCCCCTTGCTAAGTACTCATCCTAAAAGTATTTTCTCCCAGAATCTCTACAATCTGATAAGGACCAATCCACAAGCATTGAAACTTGGTATGACTACCTAGTTTTTCTTTTGCCTTATCCCACAAAAGAATAGGATCTGAGATTCTAAAATATTTGATAATGGATCACTTGTTGGACCAATGTTTTATAACTACTTGATGTTTTGACATATGTTCTAAAGAGGATGTTCTTTTCTGATCCAATTCCAAAGGGTTCATCAATCTAATTTGGGCCTTATCACCATCCTTAGCATATCCTCTCATGAATTTCAACACTAAAATCCTGAGATTGAGTGGGAATATTGGTTCTTATTTGTAGTCTAGTAGGTACAAGGATGTTCCCAAAGCATTCTTTGTCCTGACCTTGTTTGTCTATAATATGTATTTCAATTGGGTATGCCAATCTATGAGATTCTCCATGAGCAAGTGTTATGACCGTAATCAAATTTTTGTTAGTGGAATCAACCATACCATTCCCTTGGGGATAATAATTGGATGAGAATTTAATTATGACTTAATTATCTAATGCCCATTGAGTAAGAAAAATTGACATAAAGGATGACCCATTATCACATACCAAGAAGAAAGGCATTCCAAACCTAGTCACGATGCGTTCTTCTAGGAAGTTAGTGACCACTTTTATTGTATAATTTCTAAAAATTTCAGCTTCAGTCCATTGAGTGCAATAATCTACAACTCTAAGGACAAACATATCTCATGTTGATGATGGTGGGTTTACAAGTCCAATAAAATCTATCCCCCACTTGGTAAAGGGGTGAACCTCAAATATTGGTTGTAGTGGCATAGTTGGGTTTCTTTCTCTATTGGCACTTGCTTGGGAGATGTGATAGGAACATACATGTTCAAAGTAACCTAATCTCATAATCTGATGGGTCATAGCCTGTGCTGATCCTATCCAATACTATACTTGTCATGATATTGTTCCACTACTTCTCTCACTTCTTCACATCCTAAACATTTCAAATAAATCCCCTTGTAGTTCTTCTTGAAAATTTTTCCATCTTGAAGAATGTAAGATTCACATTTCATTTTTCAGTCCCCTGTGTTGGGAAATGTTCATCCATTGAGGGTATTGATGTTGCAAGAGGTAAAATACAATAGCTTGTTACCAAACATCTATGATTATTCCTTCATTAGTGTCTACTTGAGATACTATGATTTGTTCTTCATTGTCAGCTATCAGCTTGGTTAATCCCTATCCTCTTACTAGCTTCATGGGTTGAATTTCCAAATCAAACTTCTCTAATATTTCCATCAATTTTCTTCTTCTTTCCCCTAACTCATTCTACATCGATAATGATTTGACATGATCTGGCACAATAGCATATACCTTGCTCCTGAGTATGTAGTGGTGAAATTTCTTGGCTACCTGTATTAGGGAAAATGATTGTTTATCAAGATTGGCATAGTCCAATTCAATATTCTTTGGAGGGAAACTCATGAATGTGATGTTTCTTTCACCCTCTTTATCTTTCTTTTGTTTAAAAATACCTACACATGAATTTCTAAAGAAAAGGAATAGATTTTGCAAGGCAACTCATAATCAAGACTTATGAGCACTAGGACGATGGAAATGGTCACTTTGATATCCTTAAAAGATTTCTCGACTTCAAGAACCCAATAATTTTTTTCTCCTTTCTTTAGTAAGTCATTGAGGGGTTGCACTATCTCAAAAACCCACTTATGAACTTGCATACAAAGTTAATCTTCCTAAAGAAAGATTTAAGCTCTTTGTGACTATGGGGAGGTGATAACTTTATAATTGCTTCTATCCTTTCAGGATCAATTGAAATACCCATTTCAGAAATAATGTAACCAAGGAGCTTTCCTTTGGTAACTTCAAATGAACATTTCTTAGGGTTTAGAGATATACCATATTTCTAACATCAGTTGAAAACTTGTTTCAAATCAGCAATATGACTACTCCACTCTATTGAAAAGATTGTTAGGTCATCCATAGAGATAACTATGTATTTTCTTATTAGTTGTTATGATTAACCATGAACATAAATAACAATTACATGTAACTATAACCAATATCATAAAATAATAAATCACACATAAGAGAACACAAGACACAAAGATTTAATGTGGTTCACCCAATCCCTGGGCTACGTCCACCAAACACCAAGTCCAATATTATTATTTTTAGTGATGACAGTCCATAATCCCTTATAGCTCAATACTACTACAAGAAGAAATTATTGCATCAGACCATATGAAATTGATGTAGCATAGGGTAAGATAATCCCCAAAGGAGATGTCCTAGCCCCCAATAATATAACCACATAGTGGAAACACAACAACAAGAAGTAATAATGCAAAATCCGATACCAAATTACAATAATTTATTCATAAAAGATAATTGAATACATGCAATATGCCTAGTTGTAAGGCCTTTTAGGTTAGGGCCAAATACATAAAATAATTAAAAAATTAGTTCCACAGGATCCCTCAAGATCCAACCCAAACACTAGCTAGTCCAGATCTGTGACATAACAACAATCTAGAAGAAACCACCAAGAAAATCTAAACTTGTGCTTGCAAGCCCACCAAGAAATCTCCTTGTTTTCTAGCCACAGCCCTAGCTTTGCTCCAAATTATCCATGATCCAAGTGTAAAGTATCTCACCTTTGGAACTCTATCCACACACTCACAACTCCATCATAATCCTGCTATAAACTGCCTCACATTCGACACTCTATCCATAGACTCAAGAAAACTCGCTCTTCAGCTGCTCCCACACTCACTCCTCCTCCTCTAAATGAATTACTCCCTCATGAATGAATGAATAAAAGACTTCACTAAAACCCCTAATTATACCAATCTAAGCCACAAGTTGGCCTAGAATTCCAAAAACTAACATTAAATACTTGAAGAACCACAAGTCGACCTCCAACAAAAATTAATTGTCCAGAAATTGATACCCAAGCAAAGTCATGATATCTCCTAGCTTCAATTGAATTAGAACTCGCACTTTGAATTAAAGGTAGAAATTTAGGCTCTACAGCCCCTTAAGGGCACAAAGGTTGATTCACCAAGGATAAGTGCACATCCATCCCAAAAGTCAAGCATAGAAAATTATCGCACAAAACTACCAGAAATTGATACTCTGGGAGAACTGCCATATCTCTCAACTTATAAGGAATTAGAACTTTCACCTTTGATACAAGGAAGTACTCTAAGCCCTCTTCAATCCTTGAAGAGAAAATCCAACATTAATTGAGAAAAATTAGTTACATGGCTTGCAATAGGCACCCAAAAACCTAAAAAATATAGTTCCAACAACAAGGTAAAAACAACTCAAACTTCAATTCAATCCATCCAATCTCTGTTCAATCATGAGGAAAGGTTCCCCAATGTGTCTCCAACACATCCCTAACCATGAAAGCATAACTCCACCAAAATCCAAGCTCAATGCTTCTACATCAGACTCCCCAGGTAAATAGAAAAGTATGTCTCATACTTTGATGCCTAAAGAAAGATCTGCAACCAACTTCATCTTTACCAAAGGATTCCACTTTATCAAAGTCAATAGAAAAAAATTGAATATCAACCATCTATGATTCATCCATTAAAACATTAAAATAAAATACATATTAGTAAACCAATCAGCATGCTCACACCCAAGAACAAACTAAACATAAGGCTTCATTAGCAAACCCTCATCCACATTAGCAACTATTGAATCTACACTAGTAGCAACAAACTCCATATAAGCAACAATATGTAACTCCTCAACAACTTATGCCAAGCTCTCAAAACTAGCAACCTCATTGCTAAACAGATGCTCTGTAACACACAACTCATTACCAACAACAACCAGATCATCCATGACCAAGTGCTATGCAATTTCCATGTCAGATCCAACTGATTGATCATGAAAACCAATGTCTATGCTAGCATCAAGAAGGTTAGGAATATCTTCAGCAACAACCTCTAGCTACTCTACAAGATCTGTATCAGACTTCACAAACTAATTAGCAAAACCAATCTCTTCCACCTTGACCTTGCTATGCCATCTTCTCTCATGAACAAGTCTCTTAACTGGCCAAATAAATCTCTTCTGGATCAGTAGACTCCAACTCCACAAACATCTACAAAATTCCTTCCCCATCCTATCCTTATCTTGATCAACCAAACTAATTTCAAATTGAGCAACCACCTTCTTAGTTCAATCAACCAAACTAGCTTCAACTCGAGCAGGCATCTTAGAAAACCTTGTCTCCAACACATCATGGATATTTGCAATCATCTTAGGGTCCAATCCTCTCAGAGCCATCTCCCAAGATCTTTTAAAACCCTCTGCAAAAAATCCTTTCCATGCTCCTTGTGATAAAACTAAAAATTTTGCAAGCTAGATCGCAACCTACCACCTTGCGTGAACAATTAGGAACCACATCACAAGTCTAGGACCATAGGTCTACAATCCAAAAACTCTCTACGATCATGCCTCAACAGGATTACTCCTCCATCTTTGCATCCATCAATCCATCCGTAAGCCCTCTACAATTACAAGTTAGAAACACAATTTTCCACCTCACAACCAAGAGATCTATGACTCTAGAAAGAAAATTCACAACCAAATCAAAGATCAAATTAGGTCTACTTCTCCAACCAAGTCCTAGTGCAAACTGCCTCAGCTTCGATGATCTATCTACACCCTTAGGAACAATCTTGGCTCTAATACCATCTAATGCAATGTAGGGTAGGAGAATCCCTAAAGGAGATGTCTTAGCCCCTAGCAATATAACCACACAATAGAAACACAATAGCAAGAAGCAACAATGCAAAATCTGATACCAAATTACAATATTTTATTCATAAAAGATAACTGACTACATGCAATATGCCCAACTGTAAGGCCTTCTAGGTTAGGACCAAATACATACATAAATTACAAAATTAGTTCTAAAAGATCCCTCAAGATCCAACCCAAACACTAGTTAGTCTAGATCTATGACATAACAACAATATGGAAGAAACCACCAAGGAAATCTAAACTTGTGCTTGCAAGCCCACCAAGCAATCTCCTTGTTTTTCAGCCACAACCTTGGCTCTACTCCAACTTATCCATGATCCAAGTGTAAACTACCTCACCTTTGATGCTCTATCCACACACTCACAACTCCATCATAATCCTATTGTAAATTGCCTCACATTCGGCACTTTGTCCATAGACTTAGAAAAATTTTCTCTTTAGTTACTCCCACACTCACTCCTCCTCCTCTAAATGAATTACTCCCTCATGAATGAATGAATAAAATACTTCACCACAACCCATAATTATACCAATCTAATCTACAAGTCAACCTAGAATTCCAAATGTAATCACCTAAAAATGGTCATCTAGACTATTAGCCCCCTTCTCAACATTTTGGCTAATTAATTCAATCATTTACCTAGACCAAATTGCTAATAATCAATTTATTTGATTATAACCTATAGTTTGACTATGCTATCCTAAGTTCATTATTTGATTAAAAGAACATGTCCCCTTTTAATTAAATAAAAGACCCCATTCTTCTAACCCACTTAAAGTGCACACATAAAGTCCTTTTTCTATTTTGCAATTAAAAGAAAAGGCTTTATGACTTTCGTCTTATATGAAAAGTCAACTTATATTCTATTGGTTGACTTGTGTGTGCACATGGATCACTCTTCTTTTTCAAATTCCATCGTTGATCATCCACCATCTTCATCTTGATCTCTACCGTCTATACAACTTTAAAAGGGAGAGAGAGCTTTCCCCCTCAAAGAATCCATCCTCATTTTGAATATTGTTATGCTGCAGGTTTTCTAACAGGTTTCTTTGGAGCTTTGTGGAGAACTTCTATTTCTTGTCTACATTCTCTCATTCCATCATACTAACATAAGATCATATGACATTCTTAGCATAGTTGCATGTTAGTTTAGCTTTCATTTTGCAATAATATCTTACATAGCTTAATAATGGTATTGTAACACTCTCATACATGTTTTAGCATAGTTGCATTTTGCATTCTCATCTTAGCTTAATCTTCATTTGCATTGCATCTTTGAGGAACTCCTTGGGACATTTTCATTCTTGCATCTTATCTTTGGAACCTCCCATTACATGGTTTACTAGCAAGAAGAGTATATCTAAGGCTCATATGAAAGCCCTTGAATTTGAAATACACTCTCTTGCACTCCGTGGATAGGGAGCTCTAAGCCGGCATCCAAGCATTCCAAACTCATGGAATCGTTTGAATAGAATGGTTTAGAGTGTGACACATTTCTAGTGTACATTTTTGGCACCCACCGTGGGGCTTGAATCAAATTTTTAGCTCCATTTGCTTTTATTTGTCATATTTAGTTTTTTACAGCAGCATATTGGATCTAATCAAGTGCTTTTGTAGAATTATCACTTTGGTTTTAAGGCCAACCCATAAGTAGATTGGTTTGAAGGCCAAAAATTTAGTTAGTTTAAAGATTTAATCATATCTTTTAAACCACTTTGATTTTGGTTCTGAAATTTTTTTTGCAAGTTGGGTATGTATCCAACATGTCTCAGTGTGATTTTAAGAGAATTTTGATTTGATTTATGGAAGTTATGATTTTTTCTTTATTTTTTTATTAAAAATCATTTCTGATTGCAAATCAACGTATTTTTTGGAAAAACTTATATTTTTAGAAATATTTTTGAATTCTAAAGGGGCTACTTTCTTTGTGTTTTGACTTTTGAGGTTGAATTAGAGATCAAAAACTTGATTTGATAAATCTGGCCTATTTTGACAAAATATGTCCCTAAGGCACAAATGAAGATACTTTTTTGAATTTCTTGCATTTTTGAAAAGCTCTCTGATTTTTATTAGGGGTCTCTTCTTTTCATTTCTATTTTTGGATCCGAAATAATAGCAAAAAAGTTTAATCTTGTTGACTAGGTCAAAAGAAAAGAGTAAAAAATGAGAGCATTTGTGATTAGTTTGCACTTTCTTTGCATACACTTGATTGGAAGATAACCTGGATCTTTGAGGAAAATAACCACTTTTTATTTTATTATTTTATGTTATTTCACACTAACTTATGGTGCTAACAAGTTGTGATTACAGGTTGTCATCCTTGTGAAAAAAATTGAAACATTGCATAAAAAGAATGCATGTCAAAGCTTCAAATGCACAAGGGCTACTAACAATTGTTCGCAGGGCTGCCCAACGCATAAAAACCCAATTTTTCTTGTTCTTTACTTTTACATGTGTAGCATATACTAGTTGTTTATTTTTAGGCACATTAAAAGTTACAATTGAGATTTTTGGTGATAAGAGAGTATGCTCTTCACCCTTGTGGTGAATTAGAAATCTTGACTTACCATTTGATTTCAAGAGTAAGAGGCAACTAAATCTTCTTGCCTTTTTTGGGAGAAAATTATTGGAATAGGAGAGTATGCTCTTCACCCTTGTGGTGAATTAGAAATCTTGACTTCCAAAAGTTGATACACTCTGTGTAGTTTAGAATCCTTTAGAGGGCCTGCTCTCGGACAACCTGAGAGGAACGACCCAAGTGGGGACAAGCAGATTACCTGGCTCTTCCAACCCACTATAAACTCAAGGCTATCAAGGACACAAAACCTTGGTATACATAGTGTTTGTCTTTTCCTAGTGTGATCGCTTATGGGATTTCGACCATAGGGAGATCACTAGGCAAGAATGCTTAAGGTACTCTTGTGTTTGTAAGATCGGTTACTCATCACAAAGTGAGGTGTCCCATAATTGGGAGCAAGAGGAACACTATGAATGGAATCCCTATCTAAATACTCTAAGTTAGTAACTACCCTTTTTAGCCGCTCAACTTCTTGGTGCAAGGATTGATCCTAGTGGACTACCCAGATCACCCCAAGATTTTACACTCACCATACGTGTTCCCTTGGTTGTGCTTATGACACTTCCATGAAAAAGCCAATATCTCTTGTGGGCAACCACTTGGTGTGAGGCGAAGGAGCATCAAGCGTGGGCCAAGTTGTTGAGTAATGAACCATGTCCTTTAGGTAGATATTGCTTGATGTGTTCTCGAATGTGCTATACCTATGAAAATATTTTGAACATACACATGATGATAGTTCTAGAGATTTCTTTTAAGACCTCACATATGCTTGTATCATGCAAGGTTTCTTTGTCCCTTGCTTGATTGTTTGAAGACTACTCCATGTGTCACTATCTTGCTTGGAAATAAATTGTTTTTGAATATCAAACTTGCTATGCTATCAACTATTGTCAAACTTTGTCAACCAAGTCAAAGCATCAAGTCTTAACATTTTTCTTGTGTTGCTTGCTAAGGGGAGTCTCATCATTTGACTTTGATTTGCTATGTCTCTAGTTTTTGAACATGCTTAAAGTGGCTCTTTGGTCTTAGTGCTCTTGGTCTTTTTGTCTTCATGGTCTATGTCCACTTGCTAGTAATCTTTTTGCTGAAATGGTTGCCTTGATTTGTTGACTACACTCTTGGGTTAGAGAGTTGTTCACTTGTCACCTCGCTTGCTCTATCTATTTGGCTATTTGGGCATCTTGCCTAACTATTGAATTGAGTCATTCATGTCGTAAGTTTCTTGGACATATTGTTTGACAAGTCACTTTAATCTCTCTCTACTATCTAGGAAAGTGAACACTCTACCTCCTATAGTTTCAACATCAAGTTATCTTCTAGGCTCTTTTATGCTTGGCTTTGCATCTAAAACTATGGGATCTAAACCTTGTGCTACCAAAATTCAACTAAATCTAGATGATCATGATATCCTCCATGTCACTAAAGAGTTTCAAGATCTATATGCACAATACAAAGAACTAGAAGAGACAAATGATCTTTCTTACCTTGATCTCTCTAAGCGCATGAAAAAAATGAAGTCTAAACTAGAGAAAAGGTTAGAGGGGAAGATTGCATCATTACATGAATCTTCCTTAAGGTCTTTACATGCATGTGAGTCACCTTCTTTGCGGTCATCCTCTTCTTCTAATTCTACATGCTCTACTTCAAGACATCAAATATCTTCATCTTCTAGGTCTAAAGACTTCTTTAGAGAACAAGCAAGTGATACCACCCTTGAGCCTATGCTAAAATTTCATGATGGACCTATCTTTGACCAAGCTAATGATGAAGACATGGATGCATACCATATACTTGAGAAACAACAAAAGGACTCTAGACATACTTCTAATAGAACTTTTGCTCCCTTGGAAGATTCTTATGATGACACTTTGCAAAAACTCCTTGGCAATAAGATCATCATGTTACCTAAGTCTAGCTCATATAGAAACCCATTCTTGGATATCTATTGTGCTTATCATCAACATAATGAGCATAGTACTTCAGATTGTATTGAGCTAAAACATAAAATCCAAGATCTTATTGATAATGGAATTATTGATACTTCTAATGATTCATGTGATGAGGATACTTTTCTTGAGAAAGATCATATTAATGAACCTATGTCTAGTGATGGTTTCCTTGATACCTCCACTTCTTCCAACACTCATGCATCTCCCAACACTTCAAAGCTTTCCAACATGCCTCCATCAAATAAAGAACCTAATGCTTTCCACATTGACTATGTGTATCCTCAAGGGCTACCTCTAAAAGAAACTCAAGCTAACCTTCACTTGGTTGCAAACCTTTTCCATGCTACTAATCCTAAACATCCTCAACCTTCATGCACTACTATGCCTAATCCAAGCACTACTCCATTCACTCTTCATTCTCCCTTGTCCTTAGAAGTGGCTCCATGTCAAGAGGACTCTCTAAAATAAAAAGCTATAAATGTCAAGAAAGATCAAGATCAAGCACCCTTCCATCTCTTTCAAGATTTTTCCCCTCCATATCCTATATCTTGTCCACCTCCTAAGTATGATGAAGATACCACATCCATTATCTCCCTTGAGCTTACTAAAAATTATGAGAAAAGTTCTCTTCATATGCTATCCAAAGCTACTTGTCAAGATCAAAGCATCCCCTCATGTTGTAATTCTCCACATCCACTTCAAAATTGTGCTCAAGCTTCAAGTGCTTCTATTAAAAATGTTGTTCCTATCAAAGGTACTTATGATTCTATTGATGGCTTTGACCATGTTGCTCATTCTAAAGATGTTGATATCCCTTCCCACTATACCTTTGCATCTTCTAAATCTATCCTTGGTCCTTATCCATCCAAACTAAAGCATTCAAACCTTCTATCCATTTTGGGGCCTTATGTTCCTCCATTTCCTACATTCACTCCTAGCTCATTCCCTAGCTCTCCCATCATACCTCAAGATCAACAACGACACTCATCCTTGATGAATTTTCACCCATCTATACATCTAAACTAGTCATATCATCCTTATTCATCCACAAATCCCAATTCCTTTGGAAGTGAGAATAAACATAAGAATCCATTGAAAAATGAACATCACTATGTCCCATCTAATCGACATGTGAATGCTAAGAAGGAAAATGCACAAAAGAGACTAAAAAGGTCCACTATTAAGAGAGCTAAATCAAAGATAATGTGGGTTCCTAAATCCATCATTAAAGAAATGTACTCTCAACCACCCAAAGAACAAGGAAAATCTAAAGCTATGTGGATTCCCAAGTCTCTTTTAAAATACTTGAATATTGAAAATACTTCAAAGTTGACATTCAAGCTTCCAGAGGCTTCCATTCCATCTTCTTCCAAAAATCTTCCTAAAAATATTCCAAAGCCTTCCACTTCACTTTTGTCCAAATCTCTTCTACCACCTCATGCATCTAAACCTCTAGCTATTTCATCCATGATTCCTCCATCATTCCAATATCCTTCAAGGTGTGTGTCAACATTGATCTTGTCCAATATTTCAACTACCCTCATGAAATCCTCTAAAAATTACACTAACTTTCTATACATGAACTATTATCCTCCATATACTCTTCCTACTACCATTTTTCTTTCATCACCCTATCAACATCTTTGAGCATACCTTTCTATGTTCTTGGCTTATCATGACTTATCTTTTCTATAGGAGCACTATCTACATTCAAAAATCTTGAGCTCTTTCTAAAAATTCAAAAAATAAAAATAAAAATGAAAAAATGAAAAAAATGAAAATGTGCCTTGGTGAAAACCACTTCTTCTAGCATCTTGGTAGCAAAAGTAAAGAGAAATAAATTTATCCTATGGTGAAAAATACTTCTTGTGGCACCTTGGATAAGTACCATGATGAAAACTTGGCAAACAGGTATCATGCATAATTCTTCCATCATCCATCTATCCCCTCTTCTCTCTTTGATCTTGATAATGTTGAGCTATCTTTGCATATTGGCTATCTTATCCACGAGATTTTCTATTGTGCTCTCCCATTCACTTATAGCCTCTATCTTGAGCTTTATTCTTATTGCTCTATCCCATTGCTATACTATCTAGTTCACCCCTTGGTCTTGATCACAATAAATAAATCATGGTTCTCATAGTTCTCTTGACATGTCTACTCTCTTGGATTGCACACTTTCATGCTATCTTTCTCATTGGCTTCCATTTCTTATCTTATATGCTATCGCACTTGTTGGCTTCACTTCTTATCCTACATGCTATCTTGCTCATTACTTCCATTGCTTATCCAAAACTTGCTTCATATGACTATTTCACCTCTTTCCCTACCTTGGGTACTCTTGAGGAGTCAGTCCTTGAGGATCACTTTTACTTGCTTCATACTCCTTTCTTATCCATCTCTGCTTATCCATTGGCTTGTTTCTCCATCATGTCCTATACCTTGCAAGACATTAGGAGAAAATGATGTGATCTTGCTCGAGAACTAGTAATCTCTAAATCATTCTAAAAATTCAAAAAATCATATATGATGCTGAAAAAAATCCTAAAAAATTAGAAAATGTCTTGAAAAATGACCATCTTAGTAAAAACCTAGCAATAGGTGCTTTGATGTATCACCAAAAAAAATTTTTAAAAATTGGAAAAAGTCTTGAAAAAATCTGCCAAGTGGTGAAAACTTGGAAACAGGCGCTACTTGAAACCCTCGCACCTATGTCTATCAGTCTCAATCACTCATTTCACTACACATTTCCTAGCTTGGAATTGTTTCTTATCCTCTTCTTGGGGGAAAAACTGCTTATCCCATTGAGGTATTCTTGTGCATTAGGGTTTCTTTGACAACTCACAAAATAGTGTTTCTCAACACTACTCCCACCCACTTTGACATCAAGTGTTTCTCAACACTTTTCAGATAGTTTACCTACAGTCCCCAATGTCGTGATATTTCTCACTATCAGAATCAAGTCTTGAAGAAATGGCCAAGTGACTTACACACACACACTTTAACACTTAAATAACTAAGCTATGCTGATCTTTATCTACTTTGTGTGTTGTCTATGATGATTTCTTTGCCATGTGTTCCGTCCCTAATAGTCTTTCGAGGATGTCATTGACTAGAAGACTAGGGGCATGGGGCATATTTTCTTGATTTCTTCTTGTGGGTATACTCTGTTTGTCTATAGTGTTGTAAGCATTTATGCTTGACCTATTCAACATTTTGACTTACAAATGTATCATCCTTGACTGTTTTGCAAGATCACACTTGGGGTTTATCCTGGCGCTTATGCCTTGATACAGGTGTAATCTTGCTAAATTAAAGTTAGGGAATCTAGTCACTTAGTTATCTTGACTTACATGTCTCTGATGCTTAGATTAGATTTCCACATACCTATCTGATATCGATCATATTCATATCCTCATAGTTATACTAGTGATGGTTGTATGATCTCATAATGTCCCTAATAAATGTTCAATGATGAAATTAAGAGTCTAAATGTTATACACTTCTTGTTGGTAAACCACTTTGCATATTAGCTTGCATTTTAGGTTCATTTTCTAGCTTAGTCTTACATTCTTGCATATGGGGAAATCTCTCTCTTCATCTTTTTGTAGACATATCAGCTAACTCCTTTCATATATTTCTTTACTTTCTTCTTGTTCATGTCTTTTCACCTTCTTAATCTTTCACTTCATCTCTTTTCTATCTTATCATCACATTATATAAATTTTTGACCTCTTAAATAGTTTTGATGTCCTAGATTCATTTTCGGGATCGAAATCCAAATTCAAGTTCATTTTGATGGTCAAAATTGTCTTTTCAAATTCTACTTTCTTCTGAGTAGTTAGCTGACCTTTTGAGGTCTAATATCTGAATCATCATTGGGGCATCTTCATTTCTTCATGTCTTCATCATTTCCATACTTCATATCTACTTCAATTCATCGTTTCATGTCTAAAATCACCTTTCTACTCTTTTCGGCCTAATTTTTATGATATATCATTCAAGGTCAACTCTAGTCAAATTGGGGCATTTTATCAGTTTCTTATAGTCATTCTTGGGTTCTAATCATCTATTTGTCATCTTGGACATTGCTATATTCTAATTTTCTCATGTCTAGCCGATTTCTACATCCCCTTACCTCATTTCAATTTTGATCCCGAAGGGGCAAAAATACTCTATTGCTGATTGTTACAACTATCTATTTCTTAGGAGCATTTGTTTGACCTTATCACTTGCTCTTGATCTATTTGCTTTGCTAGGTGTTAAAATTCTTTTTGGATCCTAACATCATCTTCCTAGTGTTTAGTACTACTGCTATCAGGCTGTACATTCAAGACTTGCTATCTATTTTTACATTTCATTCTTTGGAATCAGGCATCTATATCTACCACTACCTTCTTGGCTTTAATTTTTCTTTGACATAATGTGTTCCCAGATTGATCATGCATTAGTCAAACAGGGGCAAATGTAATCACCTAAAAATGGTCATCTAGACTATTAGCCCCCTTCTCAGCATTTTGGCTAATTTAATTTAATCATTTATCTAGACCAAATTGCTAATAATCAATTTATTTGATTATAACCTATAGTTTGACTATGCTATCCTAAGTTCATTATTTGATTAAAAGAACATGTCCCCTTTTAATTAAATAAAAGGCCCCATTCTTCTAACCCACTTAAAGTGCACACATAAAGTCCTTTTTCTATTTTACAATTAAAAAGAAAAGGCTTGTGAGACTTTTGTCTTATGTGACAAGTCAACTTATATTCTATTGGTTGACTTGTATGTGCACATGGATCACACCTATTTTCAAATTCCACCGTTGATCATCCACCATCTTCATCTTGATCTCTACCATCCATACGAATTTAAAAGGGAGAGAGCTTTCCTCCTCAAAGGATCCATCTTCATTTTGAATATTGTTATGCTGTAGGTTTTCTAACAAATTTCTTTGGGGCTTTGTGGAGAACTTCTATTTCTTGTCTACATTCTCTCATCCATGGCATCCTAGCTTAGCTTAGATTTTTTTTTTACATATAGCTTAATAGTTGGATTTGTAACACTCTCATCCATGCTTAGTATAGTTGCATTTTTCATTCTTATCTTAGCTTAGTTTCCATACTTGCATTGCATTCTTGAGGAACTCCTTGGGACATTTGCGTTCTTGCATCTTATCTTTGAAACCTCTCATTGCATGGTTTACTAGCAAGAAGAGTATTTTGAAGGCTCAGCTGAGAGCCCTTGAACTTGAAATACACTCTCTTGCACTCCGTGGATAGGGAGCTCTAAGCCGACATCCAAGCATTCCCAACTAATGGAATCATTTGGATAGAAGGGTTTAGAGTGGGACACTTTTGAGTGTACATTTTTTTTTTTTTGGTGATACATCAAAGCACCTATTGCTAGGTTTTCACTGAGATGATCATTTTTTTCAAGATCATAGATATATACAAGATAGCTGAGCAGCAAGCCTCTAAGTATAGAACTTCTTCAAGTGTAGGATGTTGATAGGCTTTGCAAGTTCTTCACCCTCTGAAGTAGACAACTGATAAGCACCAGACCCAAATGCTACTGTGATAATGTAAGGACCCAACCAGTTAGGTTCAAATACTTATTTCTCATTACTTCCATTGCTTATCCAAAATATGCTTCATGACTATTTCACCTCTTTCCCTAGCTTGGGTACTCTTGAGGATCACTTTCACTTGCTTCACATTCCTTTCTTATGCATCTCTGCTTATCCATCGACTTGTTTCTCCATCATGTCCTATACCTTGCTAGACATTGGGAGAAAATGATGTGATCTTGCTTGAGAACTAGTGATCTCTAAACTATTCTAAAAAATCCAAAAAATCATAAATGATGTTGAGAAAAGATCTTAAAAATCAAAAAATATCCTGAAAAAAGATCATCTTAGTGAAAACCTAGCAATAGGTGCTTTGATGTATCACCAAAAAAATACAAAAATACAAAAAAAATTGAAAAGAGTCTTGAAAAATGAATAAAAAAATCTATCAAGTGGTGAAAACCTAGAAACAAGCACTACTTGAAACCCTTGTAGCTATGTCTATTAATCTCAATTATCCATTGCACTACACATTTCCTAGCTTGGAATTGTTTCTTATCCTCCTCTTGAGGGCATAGCTACTTAGCCTATTGAGGTGTTCTTGTGCATAAGGGTTTCTTTGAAAGCTCACAAAACAATGTTTCTCAAGACTACCCCCACCCACCTTGACATCAAGTGTTTTTTAACACTTTTTAGATAGTTTACCTACGGTCTCTGATGTTGCGATATTTCTCACTATCAAAATCAAGTCTTGAAGAAATGGCCAAGTGACTTACACACATGCACTTTAACACTTAAACAACTGAGCTATGCTGATCTTTATCTACTTTGTGTGTTGTCTATGATGATTTCTTTACTATATGTTCCATCCCTAATAGTCTTTCAAGGATGTCATTGACTAGAAGACTAGGGGCATGGGGCATGTTTTCTTGATTTCTACTTGTGGGTATACTTTGTTTGTCTATAGTGTTGTAAGCATTTATGCTTGACCTATTCAACATTTTGACTTACAAATGTATCATCCTTGACTATTTCGCAAGACCACACTTGGGGTTTATCCTGGCGCTTATGCTTTGATATAGGTGTAATCTTGCTAAATTAAACTCAGGAAATCTAGTTGCTTAGTTATCTTGACTTACATGTCTCTAATGCTTAGATTGGATTTCCACATACCTATCTGATATCGATCATATTCATATCCTCATAGTTATACTAGTGATGGTTGTATGATCTCATGATGTCCCTAATAAATGCTCAATGATGAAATTAAGAGTCTAAATGTTATGTGCTTCTTTCTGGTAAACCACTTTGCATATTAGTTTGCATTTTAGGTTCATTTTCTAGCTTAGTCTTGCATTCTTACATATGGGGAGAGCTCTCTTTTCATCTTTTCGTAGACATATCGGCTAACTCCTTTCATATATTTTTTTACTTTCTTCTTGTTCATGTCTTTTCACCTTCTTAATCTTTCACTTCATCTCTTTTCTATCTTATCATCACATTATATAAATTTTTTGACCTCTTAAATAATTTTGACATCCTAGATTCATTTTCGAGATTGAAATCCAAATTTGACTTCATCTTGATGGTCAAAATTGTCTTTTAAAATTCTACTATCTTCTAAGATAGTTAGCTAACCTTTTGAGGTCTAATCTCTAAATCATCGCTGGGGCATCTTCATTTCTTCATGTCTTCATCATTTCCATACTTCATATCTACTTCAATTCACCATTTCATGTCTAAAATCATCTTTCTACTCGTTTTGACCTAATTTTTATGCTATATCCTTCAAGGTCAACTCTAGTCAAACTGGGGCATTTTATCAATTTCTTATAGTCATTCTTGGGTTCTAATCATCTATCTATCATCTCAGACATTGCTATATCTTGATTTTCTCATGTCTAGCTGGTTTCTGCATCCTCTCATTTCAATTTTGATCTCGAGGGGGCAGAAATACTCTATTGTTGATTGTTACAGCTATCTATTTCTTAGGAGCATTTGTTTGACCTTATCACTTGCTCTTGATCTATTCGCTTTGCTAGGTTTTAAAATTATTTTTTGAGCCTAACATCATCTTCCTAATGTTTAGTACTACCGCTATCAGGCTGTGCATTTAGGACTTGCTATCTATTTCTGCATTTCATTCTTTGGAATCAGACATCTATATCTACCACTACCTACTTGGCTTCGATTTTCTTTGACATAATGTGTTCCCAGATTGATCATGCATTAGTCAAAGAGGGGCAAATGTAATCACCTAAAAATGGTCATCTAGACTATTAGCCCCCTTCTCAGCTTTTTGGCTAATTAATTCAATCGTTTACCTAGACCAAATTGCTAATAATCAATTTATTTGATTATAACCTATAGTTTGACTATGATATCCTAAGTTCATTATTTGATTAAAAGAACATGTCCCCTTTTAATTAAATAAAAGACCCCATTCTTCTAACCCACTTAAAGTGCACACATAAAGTCCTTTTTCTATTTTATAATTAAAAGAAAAGGCTTTATGACTTTTGTCTTATATGACAAGTCAACTTATATTCTATTAGTTGACTTGTGTGTGCACATGGATCACTCCTTTTTTTCAAATTCCACCGTTGATCATCCACCATCTTCATCTTGATCTCTACTGTCCGTACAACTTTAAAAGGGAGAGAGCTTTCCCCCTCAAAGAATCCATCCTCATTTTGAATATTGTTATGCTGCACGTTTTCTAACAGGTTTTTTCGGAGCTTTGTGGAGAACTTCTATTTCTTTTCTACATTCTCTCATTCCATCATACTAATATAAGATCATATGGCATTCTTAGAATAGTTGCATGTTAGTTTAGCTTTCATTTTGCAATAATATCTCACATAGCTTAATAATGGTATTGTAACACTCTCATACATGTTTTAGCATAGCTGCATTTTGCATTCTCATCTTAGCTTAATCTTCATTCGCATTGCATCCTTGAGGAACTCCTTGGGACATTTTCATTCTTGCATCTTGTCTTTGGAACCTCCCATTACATGGTTTACTAGCAAGAAGAGTATCTCTAAGGCTCATCTGAGAGCCCTTGAATTTGAAATACACTCTCTTGCACTCAGTGGATAGGGAGCTCTAAGCCAGCATCCAAGCATTCCAAACTCATGGAATCATTTGAATAGAATGGTTTAGAGTGTGACACATTTCTACTGTACACCAAAAACTAACATTGAATACTTGAAAAGCCACAAGTCAGCCTCCAATAGAAATTATCCAGAAATTGATATGCAAGCAAAATTGCGATATCTCCTAGTTTCGATTGAATTCAAACTCATGATTTGAACGAAAGGTAGAAAATTAGGTCCTATAAAACCCTTTAAGGGAGAAAATTATGATTTACCAAGGATAAGTGCACATCCATCCTGGAAGTCAAGTGTAGAACAATGTCACATAAAACTACTAGAAATTGATACTCCGGGAGAATCGCCATATCTCCCAAATCATAAGTAATCAGAAATTTCACCTTTGATACAAAGAACTAATCTAGGCCATCTTAAATCCATGAAGAGAAAATCCTCTCATTCATTGTGCAAAATTAGTTACATGGCCTACAACAGGCACCCAAAAACTAGTAAAACACAGTTCCAGTAGCAAGGTAAAAATAACTCAAACTTCAACTCAATACATCCAATCTCTATACAATCATGAGGAAAGGTTCCCCAATGTGTATACAACACATCCCTAACCATGAAAGCATAACTCCAGAAAAATCCTAGCTCGATGTTCCTACATCATAAATCCCTAACCCTAAGTCATTTTATACAAGTATTTTTTCCACCGAGTAATTATGGAGTATGCATAGTACTTCCCTGATCACTCACCACAAACTAACATTAATATCTTAAATGCTTCATCCATTTCTCTTGGTAGCTCCTATGTTGATTAAACCAAAGGGCATCCTTTTGAATGAAAATGTTCCCCATCTTGTTGTGAATGTCATGTTTAATCTATCTTCCTTGTCTACCATTACTTGGTTATATCCTAAATATCCATTTAGAGAAGACATCATTTTAGACCCATTTATAATCTATAATACTTTGTTAAGTGAAGGCAAAGGGTAGTTATCTTTTTGAGATGCTTGATTTAAATTCCAAAATTTTACACAAAGGTGAGCCTCTCTGGTCTTTTTCCTTACTAGCACCAAATTGGTGACCCATATAGAATGTAAGATAGGAAATATAAACTTGGTGTCAAGCAGTTTTTGGACCTATTTCAATATCAAGCGTTCAATGATGGGGTTTACTAGTCTTTGTCATTGGTGAAAAGGAATCGCATTGGGCTTTAATGAAATATCATGAGTGATGATATCTAGATCATATGTCTTGAGATTCTAATTTCTCCATTCAATAACATCTACATATTCTATGAGTAACTGGAGCATACTTTCTCACTCTTAGGAAATATAGGCCTTCCCAATTTTCATCCTATTAAGGTCATCTTCCATGCCTAAATTTTAAGAGTCACATTCTTTAATTCCCTTTTCTTCAATGGTTCTCTTGCTATGTGCTAACTCATCTTGGTCAAAGTTATGTTCTAACTCCACCATCCCCTTAGGAATAGTATTAGTTTTCAAATACATGATCCTATTTTTATCTTCTAGTTCATCTTATTTGGGTTTTTCATCTAGTGTGTCATCAATTTCTTATCCTTTGAATGAACCATTACACATAATGAACTCTAGAATGCGTTGATCATATTGGAAGACTTGGAAGTTAGTAATGTTATCTAGGATAGATGGAGTAACCACAAGTTCTACCGAGTATCTTTTGAGATTCATTCTTTTAGTGGGTCGTAATGCACTAGATGAGATTGCAAGGGCATCAACTACTACATTTCTTCTTCTTTGAATAGATCTTACATTTAGGGCTTTGAATCTTCCATCAAGTCCCAAAATATCTTTTGGTAAGCGAGAAATCTTCTACCATTACAAGAATAGATTGATTTGACTTGTTGAATCACTAATTTAGAGTCTCTTTTAATTATGAGAGCTTTAACATCCTTTTCTAATGTGAAGAGGAGTTTGTGTATTAAGGATTCATATTTTGCAATGTATTTAGTACACATGAACTGTAAATGATATTCCACATAAAAAGACCTACATTTGAGGTTATTAAGGTCAATACTTACTTTGGCCCCTAATTTAAATTTGGAACCATCAAACCCAAGTGTCCATATTGATTGTTCTTTTGGTTTCCTCGACTTGTGTTTATTTGTCTAAATTTTTTCTTTTACTTGGACTTTGAAGGATTGTTTCTTTGGCACCCTACACTCTATCATGTGGTGGGCTTGTTGAGTTATTACTAGATACCTTTGATATAGGGATGGTTAGTTTCTTTTGTTCATCTTAAATTTCCCCAATCAACTCTATAATTTTATCAATTTGTGGTTGGTCGAATGACCATTGTGGTCCACCCTTGACCTTTCACAAAGCATCTCCTTCTAAGAACTTTAATTTTTCTTAGTGGAGGAGAAGATAGTACAGCTCCCCCATGTAAAGAAGTGTCATTGAATGAAACATTTATATCTTCTTTTATCTCCTCTTCATTCTTTATGATCTTAGACATGCATGAATGTCTTGAGTTATCTTTGGTTATTTCACTTATCCTTTGATCAGTTATAGAGTGTGTTATTTGAGTTAGTAATTGAACAATTGCTTCTTGACAGTTTAAACTCTCAAACTCTGAATGAATCAATTTATGCAACCTACAAAATCCTAGAAGGAGCAAGATATTTGGATCTTCTTTTTCCCCTAAACATTGTAAATTGGCAACCATGGTATCTATGAATTACATTACAATTTCTTCCCATGGGGTAGTGTTCAAGGATTATGCATTTGGGTTATGTCAAGGTTCATCACCCTATAAGAGCCTAAGTTTGATTGAAGAAATGCTATTTCATCTAGAGAATTAGACTTTGTAATCATTGTTTTTAATTTTGGTTCAATGTCTATTTTAATTTGGTTGTTCAATCCCTTCCAAGGCAGCCATAGTTGGGTGAAGTTAGTCAAGAACCATCCTCTTAAGTGTTAGGTCCATTTTATACTTAGTAATAGGTCATATGTTTCTTGAATCTGTACCACATGGACATCTATGATATCTTGAATCTAGAGTTCTATAGTCAACTATATATGAACATCTTTCAACACTCCTATGACCTTCATTTATGTTTTGTCAAGTTGGATCACTATTCAATTCGTGGGTTGTGGGGTGACTCCCAAATTTTGAGATATCAAAACTGGCATGATATTACAAGAGGCTCCTAAATTTCCATGAGATAATTATGAAGATTTATTCCAAAGATTCTAAGACTAAGAAAAAAAGGGGGCACTTCTGCCTTGACCTTGTACATGGTGGCCATAGACTCTGAGGTGTTAACCTATGGAGATACTATCTTCTAAGGGCCTATGTTAGGCATTGTCTTTATATGATCAAGAGTTTTCAATAGCGCTTCTCTTTGACTAGGAAATATTTGTAGCATATCATACATGGCGATATTGGCCTTGGTCCTCTTTAACCCATCAATAACACTATACTTTTTAGTTGACCAAGTGAGATACTTCGGTATAGTGGGTATGTTTCCTTGGTTCTGCATTTGTTGTCTAGAGAAGAGTGCTCTCGCAGGGGTAGGATTATTATTTATTCTTGGGTTTGGTGCTATTGGCTATAATTTGGGGGAAATGCCATCAGTCATGAGTTCCCTTTGATTACATAAGTTGTAAGTATTTTAGTTATCATTCTAAAAAGAGAACATCTTTATTGGCTCAAGGTCTAATTCTTAATTGAATAGAAAGACACATTCTTCATTAACTTTGCCTCTTATTTTAGTGTTATGTGGAGAATCATAAGATTCTAACAACCTGGCATTAAACTGAATAGGGGACTCGTTATTAGTGTAGTGTGAATTTTGGTTCCCTTCTTGATTATTGTTGAAAAACAAACTGCCATTATTGGGTATAGTCTGACTAGTGTCTAGTTGATTGATGTCGACAAACTAAGCATTGTTATTATTGTCTATAGAAATAATTTCATTATTTAGATGGGTATTCCATTGCCAATTATGTGTTTGGAAAATATTGTTACAATTTGGTGGGTTGAAATTGTTCCCTAAATTATTATTTCTACTAAAATTATTATTGTAATTTTGACAATAGCTATTATTGTAGGGAGCTTCATTTGTTCTTCAAAAATTGTTGTTATGCCCATATGACAATCTTAGATAGGTTAGCTCATTGGTTATCTAAGATATGGTCTTGTTCATTTGATCCAACTTGGTGGTAATATTATTTTCTTCCTTAGCAGATGATGCAACCTTTTTCTCAAAGAAGGAAGATTTTAGAGATTTGTATCTAGGATACGTTATAGTTGGAGTTGATGCCTGTTGTAGTGGGATTGGAGTAAATGGAATGAATTGAATAGGAATTAATTGCCCTCTAGGATGGTATGGTGGTACTATCATACTGGCATGAGTTGAAACCATCATCCCTCCTCCATTAGGGATAGCCTAGTTAGTAAAGGTGACTGCTTCTTCGAAGACCTTTTCTAGTGTGTCAATATCTATAGCAAGCAACCTTTGTAAGAAGATGGTAGTGAGGTGGTCCATAGAGATTAGATAGATATGGATTGTATCCCTAAATGGTGTGGTGTAAAATGTCTCCAACTTGTGGTATGCCATGTGAAAATGATGGTTGAAATGTGAGATGGTCTCTATTGGATCTCTCTTGATATATATGAAATAGTAGTGTATCACTGTCAAATTAATAAATATTTTGAATTGATCCAAGAACAAATTTTCAAATGATGTTTAGTTTTGAATAGATCCCAATGGCATATTCACATATCAATTCAATGAAACTTCTTCCAATGTATATGGGAATAAATGGGAGGATCCCATTCTCTTGTTGAATCTATTCTTGATGGCATATTTCTTTGACAACCTTGATGTGATCCTTAGTTATCTATGTTTCTCTATAGATGAACCTTGGGTAGAATTTCTTAGGGTTTTTGGGAAGGTCATTGAGTTGACCTTGCAAATTTATTGGTGAGTCTACTACATTCATAAAAAAATCCATGGATGGAGGATTAGGTGGAGTGATAGGTGGAGGTAAATTTGAGGGTGGAATTGAGGAAGATGATGGAATTTGAAATGGGAGTGGTAGAATTCATAGTATCCCTTTCTCACTACAAGGCTTGAAAAAGTGATCAAGTTCTAGGAACTCATGTCCACTAGGTGAAGACCTTAAAGCTTGTTGAAATAGAGATGGTGGATTAAGATCTTCTAGTTTGTGCTTACTTTGAAAATCACACCTTGGAAAAGCACACCTCTAAAAGGTGCATCTTCAAAAGTGCAACTTCAAAAAGTCAACCTTCCAATAGTGATAGACTTCAAAAATTTCAAAACTTCCAAAAGTTATAGAACTTTCAAACAACAACTTTGGTTTTTGGGCAAAATAGTTTTGGGCCTTCCTTCTAGTGCCACTTCCATTGAGTGCTCATTTTTCATGATAGAAATTCTCTCAAATCTCTCTCTTGAAAAGTTGATCAATGACCAAATCCAAGGTTCTAGATGGCTATTTTTCAACCTATTGGGTAATTCAATTGAAGATAAATATGAATGTTCACAAGGAGGCCTTTGCTGGTACCTACCAATTCTGCACATCTTTTCTGAAATGTAACCACAAAAAGTTATATTTTTCTGTTTTATGATGAATGCAATTTATCAATGTAACTATATGAATTCCTATTCTAACCAAGTTTTTGAAAAGAAAATAATGAAGATAGAGCAACAAGATATTTGAAGTAAATCACTGAAAGGGAAGTTCGTAATGGACATAAACCAAAGTAACAACACATCTGCAAATTAAATTATCGAAAGGATCTAGTAGAAAACTAATGAAATTAGGAGCAGTGCTTCCTCAACTCCACTAATGCAATCATTGATGGGAACTTTAATGAAAATGGAAAGATGTTTTACGCTTCATCAAATTGTGAAGCTACGAAAAGTGTGCTCACATAAGACAAAACACTATATAAGAACAATATTGATCCTTTCTCAAATTCAACACAATAGTAGAATTCATTAACATAATGAAAACACCAAAATTTAAAGATTATACAAATTATAAGAACACAATAAAACCATTAGCTCCACTACTATTCATGAACATTCATTCACAAAAATGACACACTCTGACAAAATTTACTATACTCAAAATCACAACACCAGTAGCATATATTATTGCATCAAAATAATAGCTTAGAGTAAATATTGCATCCATGAATTTAAAATAAATCATCTCTACCCTTTGTGTTAGGAGTGAGAGCTCTTCTAATGCAACTTATGCTAAAAAAACTAATCAAATAAAGCAATTTATATACAAACTAACTCTCTAAATGGTGTTAAGTAGGTATCCACCCTTGTTTATATCAATTAATGGGTGCATGAGCATTTACATGAATTTAAACAATAAAGGAATAAGAAGATAAGAAGATAGAAGCCATCATATGATATGGGAGTCACAAAGAGATCTAAAAATGGAAGTTCGTCCTTCTCTAGGTTTCTTTGGAAGTTGAACGGTCGTCAAAATATATTTTTGATGCATGAAATACTCTAAAATAAACATTTCCAATTAATTTTTGGTGCACTTCTTCTTCTTCAAAATTGTCAATACAATTCTTGATTGATGCACCTTAGAAAATAACAGCTTGGAAAAGCATACCTTGGTGAAGTGCACCTTGGTGAAGTGCACCTTGGTGACATGACCCAAAAAACCAAAAAATCTTCTAAGTGTCAAAACTTGATTTCCAACATTTGGGTTTTCTTCCCCTTTATACCAAAATGATTTCTAGATGCTTGCTTTTCATTTCTCAATAATCTTGGCTACTTCCTTAGCCTTTGGTAAATCTAGTGACTCATACTTATTTTAAACTATTTTCTAGTAGTTGCTTATTTCTATCCTTGTTTAAGAAAAATCCTCTAGCTTAGAAGTTAGTTCCAAAAATGCTTCTTCTATTTTGAATACTTGTTTGATGTCATCTTTAGATGAAGTTTTTTTGAATATAGCCTTGAATTGTTGAACTATTGTCTCCATTGAGGATAGTTTAGTCCTTAATGCATCTTAAAAAATCTTAAGGCTAGTGTCATTATAGTATTTGTTCGCTTCCAAAAATTGTCCTTGAACAAATCTCCATTAGCACCCAATACCTTTTCCCTTTTATAGATTTTAGTGCTTGAAAATCATTGGCACGGGTATAAGGACAATTGAAGGACTTGAAGAGATTCATTAGGTATAGTGATACAAAAATCTAAGGACTAGTGTAGATGTTGATTAATGGGAAAGGTAAGATAGATACAGAGGGCATCGAGCTTAGGGTTGACCTAAATAGTTAGGATAAAGGACAATAAGAGGAAGTTGTGGGAAGACCTAGTAAAAGAATTAGGGGAAATTAGAATAGGAATAAAGTGATGGTTTCACCAAAGATCATGAAGGAGGAACTAAAGCTAGTCAAGATCCAAGAAGCCAAACTTGTTAAGGAGTTGGATTAGCTCTATTTCTCTATTAGGTTTTAGTATTTTATGTTCTTGGTCTAGTTTGTATGCTATATTTTTGGATTTTTGTTTGTCACTGGTTTTTAGGATGCTGGATTTTGTAATGTTTTATTATTTTTCTAGCATAGTTTTAATTTTGGACTTGAACAATTATATTTTGCAATTTTATGATATTGGGTTTCGTGCCCTTGTAAAACCTTCTTTTTCTTAAATAATTTTTTTTACATAACTGAGAGGGGGAGGGGGTTGAATCAGTTATCTCATAGTCCCTTCAACATTTCATCAACATCAAAGCAACATAAACATCAACAACAATAACTTCAATATAATATCCAATCACTCGGTAGACATTTCCAATATAAAACTGAACTCATACATCTTCTTTCCAAACTATTATCAAACTATTCCTTGCATTATCAATAGGCAGTAAATTTCTAGTAATTACCTAGTCATAATTTAGTTATTACTGAGTTGCAATAAACTATAAAAACTTGTAAATTAACTTGCAACACAAAAAACATTCACACAATTTTGACACCAATATTTAATGTGAAAACCCTATTAAGGGAAAAACCACCTAGGACCGGAAACCCAAAAATTTTAGTATTCTAAACTGATCTCTATTAGGATACTACCTTGCTAAAGATTATGTACACTTTATAAAAGTGACCTTGTAAGACAATTTCAACAAAAGATCATCTAGACCTTATCACTCCCTATCTAGGACTAAAAGAGTGGCCTGATTAAAAGGACTTACAAACACCACTAATCGATGCTACCATATAGGATTTCACAAACTTGTTAGGTCCACTCAGTGTTTTTGATATTTTTTGCTACAATGGTTAAACAATAAAAGTGTAAAGTGATCTATTAAGAATAGAAACTACATTTTCTTGTTTAGGTATCCATTATTTCTCGTTCTTTGTCTTTTACTCACTCGATTGATTCTATCTTCCACAAACTCTATCAACTTCTCTTCTCAGCTCACCTTGGTTCAACTCTTTCAACAATTTTTCTCTTCAAAACAACCTTTAATCATATCTATTTCAACCTCATCAACTCTTGAAAAGCATCACAATGAAAACATCACCAACTTCGAACCACCTCATCAGACCAGCAACCTAAACTATCAATTTTCTCCTCCTTAAATAGATTTTTGAATGCTTCTAGATCCTTTGACCATCTTTTTCCATTTAATTAGAACAGTCCATCTTAGGTTAACATTTAAATTCCTTCATACAATGAATTTAGACACATATAAAATCTAACTTTACATAGAAATCTTTGTCCAACCTCAACCTTCTTCAATTTCCTTCATTAGATCCTTCTTTATTTTTATTGATCATTGATATTTCAACAAAATTTGACTCTCACACTAGACCTTGTCAAACATTCCAATTTTCCTTTCAAAGTTGGCATTAGATTCTAAATTCTCAAATTTTTTCATTTGGTTGTCACTCAGTAAACATTACACTTAATCGGGTAACATATAACTCTGTTAATACTAACTTTCTCGAGCAAGACTGTAATCTTAACTCTTCTTTGCAATCGCTCAAGAAATACTGTAGTCACTTGGTGAGTACAATATCCCTTCATTAACCTTGTGACTCAACTAATCTTGTGATCTTCAATAAATTGCAACAATACCTGATTATAAAACAATCAAACCAATATTACATGATCATTATCCAACTCATTCCAATACCCATCTAATATCTTATATATCAACTCTATACCCATCATACTTTCTTCAAATCATCTTCATCAACCAAATGATTTGTTGTTTTCCTGAGATAGCATAATATCTATCCAATTAAGAATTTGACATCAATGCTAATATAAAACTTGATATTGACTCGTTTATATACATTAATATCATCATCACCTAACAATCAATTACAATATCAACTGGGACTAACAATCTACCCCTTTGGATAGATTTCTTATAGATTTTGGATAGATTTATGTGGTTTCTTATTGTTAGTGTAAATAATTAATTATTATTACACTTTACTTAAGTTTACTTAGGTTAATACATTATTTTATTATTTATTAGGTTAGACACTTAGGAGTATGCGTACTCGTATGAGTTGTCTTCTTTACAACACATGAGTGAGTATCTCAGTTTAGCACATTATGTCTATAACACTAGAGTATGCATAATCAATCGAGTTGTGATGTAGAAAACATAATTTTTTGCACTATAATTAAGCACATGGTGTCTACAACACAATTTTATGTGACACATCCATGTTAAGCGTATCCTCTCATCCTCACACTAACTTTTGTGCTCATTGGAGGATAATCCACTCTTAGTGGACATGTGCTTAGTTGTGAGACTTATCATTGTGCTAACTTCTAGTCATTCTAGAGGCCTTTATATTCAAGCACTCTTAGTGTGTATGTACATCAATTCATTTTCATATTGTTATTTTGATCATATTTTTTTGGTCCATATTATGCTAGTGCTTGAGCTTCTTGATCTTAGGTGATTTTTCCCTAAGTCAAATTCTTACATTGTATCAAAGCTGAGGGAGCTTCTCTTCACATAGCCATTGGAGACCATTTTTTTGCTTCACCTCATAGACAACCTTGATTTCGATCTAGAGTATCACAATCATGGGAGAGTCTAGAGCCAAAGCTGACCTCACCATTATGTTCAAAGCATCGATTCGGTGAATTTTGACAATAAATTTGCCTACCCTAGGCCATAGTCAAAATTGAGGCAACAATTTGTTGCAAACATGAACTCGAAGGCATGATTTGAAAAATTGGTATGATCTCTTTAGATCTATGCAATTAATTTTCCAGATCTAAATATTTTTGCATCACTACATTTTTTCTTTTTGGATTTGCATTTTATTTTCAAAATTCTACAAAAAAATTGGCCTTTTAGGTTATTAGAAGAGATTTTTTGTAGGACAAGATTGGACATTGCTAGTGCAAATTAGATATTGGCATCATATTCAAAAGGTCAAAAAACCCCCAAATTGACTTTTGTTTTCATCAAAATTGAACATCTGAGGTGAAATCTAGAGTCAATTGATTTTTGGAGGTGCGATGATGGTGATTCAAGAAAAATAATTGTAGAGGCGATTTTCAAACAATGATATCTCCCTCATACGGATTCCTTTTTCTGAGCAATTTTTTTGTTTTGGGGTAGAATTTCATGATCTACACATTGGTGTAGGATGTTTGAGATCTCTATTTCTCAATTTTTTTGCAAATCACAAATCCTGATTTTTGCAACTTCAAAGTCATAATTTACGCTCATCTGGACACATATTTAGGTTCCTTTTTTTTGAAAGTGCATAATTTTTCATCTACTTTCCAAATTTGCAATCAGATTACAGTCTTGTGTGGACAAAAATGCCACTTTTAGAATTAGGTCCTTTTTCTGCATTGTATTGCTTTGATAAAACTTTAAAATTGTTGTACATCTGAGCTACATTGCTAAGTACTAGATTTGAACTCCAAAAGGAGGTTGTAGACAAAAAAATAAGAAGCTACCTTTTATCAATTTTGACAAGTGGTCTATTGCAAACACACTACATAAAAAGTGCCAAAACCATCTTTTTTGGGGGGGGTTCTTTGATTGAGTAAATGGGGGGGGGGGGGGGTGTCTTGTGTTCTTGTGTCTCTCTTTCTCTCTTGTGCTTTTTCACTTTTTCTGCACCATGCGTTCACCTAAAACTCCACTTCTAACTTCACACAATTATACTACATGGAAAGATATTGTATGGAGTAGACTAATAGAAAAAAGATTAAATCTATATGTTGATGGTACAATTGTAAAACCCAGTGATGATAATGCACAAGTTGATTGGCAAGTTAAAGACAACCAAGCTTTAGAAATTATTAGGAGTTATGTTCATAGAGATCTCTTCTTCCACATTTCTAGCTTTCAGGATGCTAAGGGTGCTTTGGAAAAACTTGAAGGGTTGTATGGTAAGGTGGATGAGGAAAAAAGATTCCAAATTCATGATGATCTACTTCTATTACATCCTAAGAATTTTGACACAATTCAAGACTATGTCAACAAAACTAATGAAATGAGAGCACTACTTAAAGATTGTGGTTATCCCATGAAGGATGATAGATTAATTCATCACATTTTGAAGAGGCTGCCTTCAGAGTATGCATCTTTTGTTTCGAGTTACAAAACTCACAAGTTGACCATGGGAAGTGCCTTTACTAAACCTTCATTTGATGCATTTGTAGAGATGTTGATGTTGGAACAATCCGAGTTGATAGATATGGGAATTCTCAAGTCATCCAAGTCTACAGCATTTGTGGCTAGTAATGAGAACCAAACAAATCAAGGTGGAAAATTTTTTACCAATAGCAAGAAAAAGAAATGGAAGAAAAAATCACAATAAGAGACACAAAAAAATTCCTCCTCACAACAAGGTAATTCTTCTTCCAACAAGAAGGGAAACAACAAGAAGAAGGATAAACTATTTTGTGCATATTGCAAGAAATCGAATCATGATGAGCATCATAGCAAGACTAAGAGAATAGATGAGTTGGAAAACTTACTTAGGACGAAAAAAAGAAATGTGACAAATCCTTCCAAGCATTCAAATCCACCCACTTCATAGGAAAATGGGCAAGCATATATGGAAAGTTTAAGTTCTTCAGGTGAATGGATTCTTGACTCAGGTGCCTCATATTATATGGGTTCTTCAAAATGACACTTTTGTTCATTGAAGTAGTCTAAGGTACCTCACATCTTTGTAGGGAATGATACATAAGTGGAAGTTGAAGGGAAAGGACAACTTGAGATGGAAAATGGAGAGTTTAAAGATGTTCTCTATGTTCCTAACCTTAGCACTAATCTCCTTTCAATTTACCAAATCACTCTCTATGGAGGTAGTAATAAAGTTGAGTTCCTTCCTGATTCAGTAATGGTGACCAATCTTAAGGATGATTCATTGGTTGTAGTGGGTAAAGTCAATCATGACACAAGGCTTTATTCTTTCTCCCACATTGTGCCTAAGTCTCTTTCGCATGCCTTGTTGACACAATCACAATCACATAGTAAATTATGGCATGAGTGGTATCGTCATCTTGCCTTCCGCTATCTTCATCAACTTAGCTCAAAAAATATGGTCAAAGGTCTACCTACATTGACATTTCTATAGGTGAATGTTCAACTTTTTCAATGGATATGCATCTAGAAGAGAAATATGACAAAGGGAAGTCTTCAAGAGCATTGGTTGTTCTATAGTTGGTTCACATAGTTCTACTAGGCCCTTCTTCAATGACATCACTTAGCAAGGGTCGCTATTTCCTCACTTTCATTGATGACTTTTCATGATACACATGGGTCTACTTTCTTAATCATAAGAATGAAGGGTTTGATAAGTTTCTAGCCTTCAAGAGTCATGTTGAGAAGCAATCAAGTAAATCCATCAAGGTTCTTCATATGGATAATGAAAGTAGATATGTGAACTTGAGGGTATTGATCTTAAGAATCCTATACAATTTAGTCCACAAAAGAAAAGTGTTGCAGCAATGAGGATTAGAACTCTTAAGTCAATGGAAAGTTGCATGATTCAAGCTAAGTCTCTTGATCCATCACTTGAAGTCGAAGCCATAAGTAGTGCCAATCACATCCTTAATAGGTCTCCTCATAATGTCTTAGATGGAATGACTTCTTTTGAGGCATGGTGCGGAAGAAAAGTAGTTGTGAAATACTTCAGAGTTTTTGGTTGTCCAGTATGGGAACATATATCTTCAAGGTAATGCAAGGCACTAGCACCAAGGAATTGTACTTTATTGGATATGAAGAAAGTGTTAAGGCATATAGACTTATGAATCATGCGACTTATGAGATATTCATAGAGAGGAATGTTAACTTTGAGGAAAGTTCACCTAGCTTATCCTCTCCATACTTCATACATTGTGGACACTGATAGTGACAACAATGATAGTGATTTAGCAGGTTCACTTGTGAGGGATCCTTTTGATAGATGAAGAACAAGGTCACAACATCAGCACATTGCTATAGTGATAGGTCCATGTAATTCAGTATAGCTGGGTACACCTTGTCTTCCAGTTCCAGAATTAGGGGATGACTACATGATAGATATTTTAGGTTTGTTTGTGGAGTCAGGTAAATAGAAGATCTGGGAGACATTATTGATGATATACATCTTCTCTTTGATGAAGAAGATCCTTCTTCAGTTGTTGTGATGGAACACTCTAACCCTCTTGTCCATTCTCTACATGATCAATCTTACAAGGTTGATATGATTGTGGATTTATCATTCAAGGAGATAGTTGGTTCTTTGGGATATGTTCTACATCCATCATTGCTAGATCTGAACTTGTTCTTTTCAGCAATGTTGGAATTGGTGACTGTCAATATCGACATAGGGATAGTTGAGCAGGTTTAAGAGACACCATTCACCTTTAGGATTTTTTCTAAACATTGGGAAAGCATCTCATATGTACCTATGACATTTTTTCTTCCTAAGGAGAGGAACATTATTCACTAGTCATGGATCAACTTCTACATTCATCATAGAGCAGCTATCACTAATTGGTGTTCTACATTTTTTGGGGTGGGGGGGGCGGGGGGACTACCTTGTCTTCTTTCTTCTTCTCTCTTATGGGGCAGACTTTTTCCTCTATGAGGTTTTTTCCTTCTCATACTTCTCTATTGTACATACATGATATATGGTGTAATGGGGGGGGTCTTAATTACTCCATCCATCCATGCATCTTATTTTCTCATCTCTCTTTTTGTGTGAGGGTTTTTCCCATGAGGTTTTCCCTCTTTCTTCATTTTCAAAGAGATTTCATTGCATTTGTACATGGGTATCTAACATGGCCTAGTAGCTAGGACCCATCATGCATTTTCATCATAGCTTTTGTGAGCTTAAGTGCATTCCCTTAAGTTGCACTTAATGGGGGGTTTTAGTGTAAATAATTAATTATTATCATAGTTTACTTAATTTTACTTAGGTTAATGCATTATTTTATTATTTATTAGGTTAGAGACGTAGGAGTATGTGTACTCATATGAGTTGTCTCGTTGATAACACGGGAGTTAGCATCTCATTTTAGCACTGGTGTCTACAACATAATTTTATGTGACACGCCCATGTTAAGCTTATCCTCTCATCATTGCACTAACTTTTATGCTCAATGGAGGATAATCCACTCTTAGTGGACATGTGCAAGTGAGACTTATCATTATGTTGACTCTTAGTCAGTCTAGAGGTCTTTATATTGAAGCACTGCTAGTGTGTATGTACATCAATTTATTTTCATATTTTTATTTTGATCATACTTTATTTGTCCATATTGTGGTAGTACTTGAGCTTCTTAATCTTGGGTGATTTTTCCCTAAGGAAAATTCTTACACTTATTATAATTTTATTTTTTTGTTTGATGTAATGTTTAATCAATCTAATTGCTACTATTGTGGTTGGTATCTGTAGCTATGATAACTCCTCTTTATTTTTGATAATTTTGTGGAGTGACTTGTATGTTGGTTCTAGTCTTTCTAGCTAGTTGCTCGACTATACTAGCCTTGGGTTGTGTCTATTTATTTTGTAACTTTGGATTTAGGGCCCTCTCCCTGCCTCCTTTATCAAAAAAAATCTCCCCATTTGGCATTGATGGAAATACATAACATAAACTTCTACATTAGAAAACATTACGTAAGATAATCAAATATATGTATTGTCAACAACACAACTATGCAATTCTCATTCTTCAAATTGATACTCGGTCTATATCCTCAGCAGCAACAAAACTTCAAAATTACTCCTTTTTTATTGTTATCTCTTGTTCCAATTCAACATATTCTCCCTTTCTTGTTATTCCTCTCCCCCTTTTCTAGGGTTTTCTCCCCTTAGGGTATATTCTCTCCCTTTAAAAATAATGATGAAGGTCATTATAACTTTCAAAGTGAAACTTATAAAACATTATAATTACCTATGTACCTTACATGTATAGATTATATCAGATTCATCACAGTTAACTTGACAATTTTAGAAACACTCTTAAAATGTTGACACATTTGCATTTACTCCATAAGATAATTCAATTCATTCATGAATTGATGTAGCATGTAGCTCTGCTTAGTCAATTTTGAAGTGGTATGGGATAGCTAGTTTACCTCTTAGATACAAAAAAAAATCCCTAAGCAATGGGTTGGTAAATATATTAGTAATTGACTCCTTAGACTTTACATACTCAAGCCTCACTCAGTTTTCTTGAACTTTCTCCTTCAAGTAATGAACTTGATTGATATGTGTTTTTTCTTTACATGCATCATCAATATATTAATAGCAATTGTGTTATTATAGTAAATACTCTATGTCTTAGTTACTTATTCTTTCATCCCTTCGATCATTAATTTGATCTATACAATATTTGTATAATTGATTATAGTGGCAACATTTTCAGCTTCAACAAATACATTTTTATTTCATACTTATCCATGTGATAATCTTTTCTCCTTGTTTGTAAGCATATGTCAGCAAAGTGTAAATGTAGTAGCACACCACATCAATAAAAACACAATGAAATTAGATTTAATAAAAATTCCCTAAAGTAAACCAATGTGATTCAATAAATTAGACCCAACTAGGCATGGTTGCAAATATAGGTTTAATATGATTTTTTGAAGAACACTAGTGGACTCCACATGGCTTAAAATAACATAAGAACAAGTCAAAAGCTAGCATATATTAACTAAATATTCCAAGAAGGGAAAATGCACGTGAATGAGAAGAAGTCATGTGGACACATGTAGGGAACACTAAATAAGTATATAAATAAAAAGGGACATGGATGCAAGACAAAATATACAATTTAAGGCTTCACTAGTAATTAGGATAAATTTGTTGATAAAAGAAAGAAGCCCAAGGAATAAGATTATAACTTGAGTGGATATAGTGGATTGAATATATTTCAACAAAGAAGTATGATATTAATACACATACTATATCCAAAGGATTTAGGAATTAAAGATTAATGAATTGATGTAAGAAATCCCTCTAGAATCCTAATAAAGTTAAAAATTAATGTATGAAATCAATTCATCAAAGATACTTAAAGATTAAAAAATGAGTCAATCATTTTTCTTAGAGGTTTCAAGCTACGAAGATAATATAATCAAGATTCACATGATTCATATTATGTTATCTTTAATGATTGAGGTCATCTAATTGAATTACAACTTCAAAACAAATTGTATGCAAAATCATTAACATGATGTCAATTGAATATTCCTAAATAAACTAGGATCCAACAAATATAAAACAGATCCATGAATATAAAACTAAAATATAGAAACCAATGATAAAGAGAGTGAGCTACAAAATATTCTAGCAATTGCAACCATAGGAGGTTTAAAGGAATGGTCGATAGGCATTTTGGGAAAACTCATATTTGATAATTGTTTACTAATATGTAATAAAATTTAATCTATCTAGAAATATTTAAATGAATAAAATAACTAACATTTATTTTATTAATATTAAATATCCATAAGCATGACCCAAATGGAAACAATGTTTGAGTTGGTATAGTAACATTGTCTTGTAGTACAAAATGGCACTAAGGGAGAAGAGAAGTAGGGAAGGGATTCCAAACTCTAAGTTCTTCAAGGAGGAAGATACTAATGGGGAAGATAATCCGAGAGATGATTTAAAATTTTGAGTTCCCTAGGGAGGAAGATACTTCCAAATGCAACAAAGTATCTGATGTGTCTTGTGTTTATGAGGTTCTCCTAGCCCCTAATCCATCCCATAGCTGGATCATTATTTTTCTAGCTCACTTGGGGTACCTTCCTTCTTGTCTAGATGCTTAGTCTTCTATCTGGTTGGATTTATTTGGCTGTGTGCCCATTATTACTAGTTCTCTTTCCCTTTGGTTGTGTGCTCATGTCCGGGAAGGTATCTTATGGACCCATTTGGAGATGTCTTCCCTACAATAATAGTATAAAGTGTTCTATTAAGAATAGAAACTAGTTTTTCTTTTTTAGATGTCTTTTATTGCTCGTTGTTTGTCTTTTACTCAATTAGTTGATTCAATAATCCACAAACTCTATACTCTTCTCTTCTCAGCTCACCTTGGCTCAACTCCTCCAACAATTTTTCTCTTTAAAAAAACCTTTAATCATATCTATTTCAACCTCATCAACTCTTGAACAGCATCAAAATGAAAACATCACCAACTTCGAACCACCTCAGTAGACCAGCAATCTAAATTGTCATATTCTCCTCCTTAAATAGATTCCTAAATGCTTCTAGATCCTTCAACAATCTTTTTTTGTTTAATTAGAATCATCCATCTTAGGTTAACATTTAAATTCCTTTTCTATTTAATTAGATGGGCATCTTCAGGGAGGCCATGAATCCCCAAATCCTCATGGAAAATCAAGAGGAACCACGGCTGGAAGAACTCATTGACCCAGCTATAGTGGCTATTTCAGACAGAGCCAAGGAGACAGGGATGAACCTCTTGGATAATGCTCGTAATAGTATGATTGACAACTTTAAATCAATCAAATGGCTTCTCCATGAGTTGGAGGAGGTCAAAGAATAGGTGAGACATATTGAGGCAACAAGGAATGGGATGGATGCTAAAAGGAGGATGAATTTGGCTGACAAGATCAGTCTGGCAGAAAGAAGGATACACAACCTGAAGAACTACAATCACAACCTTGCGAATCAGATGTTCTCTTTGTTAAGCTCCATTAACAACAACATCATCTCTCTTATGGGATGGATAAAAGACAGAGAAATGCAGGATGATGAGGAAGGAAAAGATAGGGATGAAGCCAGAATGGAAGATGACTCTGCAAAGCACAACACCATTCCTGATCAGGACTAGGGGGACCAAAGGGCGTAATAGTTGGAAGTAGAGGAGAATCAACTAACCTTCGAGGCTGCTCAAGTTATGCAAGATCTGGAGCAAAAGAGTGAGGAATAACTCTCGCCTGTTCTTTTTCCTTTCTTTGTCTTTTGTCTTTTGTTTTGGCTTTAGGCCATGGTATTACTTGTCTTTTTTTTGAGTCTTTTCTCAGAACTCTACTTTTTGGCTAGGCTTTATGCTTATTATCAGCCTCTGAACTTATACTTTTTTGGCTAGGCTTTCATGCTTATTATCAACCTTATCTGTTTTAACTTTTGGGTTTCAGGATCACTGTAAACCTATTTATCTAATAAAAAATATTTAAATTCCTTCATACAATGAATTTGGACACATATAAAATCTAACTTTACATAGAAATTTTTGTCAAACCTAAACCTTCTTCAATTTCCTTCGTTAGATCCTTCTTTATTTTTCTCAATCATTGATGTTGCAACAAACTTTGACTCTCACACTAGACCTTATCAAACATTCCAATTTTCCTTACAAAGTTGGCCTTAGATTCTAATTTCTCAAACATTTTCATTTTGTTATAACTTGGTTAAGCATTACATTTACTTGGGTAACATATAACTCTATTAATAGTAACTTTCTCAAGCAATATTGTAGTCGCTTGACGAATACAATCTACCTTCATTAACCTTGTGACTTAGTTAATCTTGTGATCTTCAATAAATTGCAACAATACATAGTTGTAAAATAATCAGACCAATATTACGTGATCATTATCCAACTCATTCAAGTACCCATTTAATATCTTACATATCAACTCTATATTCATCATTCTTTCTTCAAATCATCTTCATCAACCAAATGATATTGTCCTTTCCTAAGATAGCATAATATCTAGCCAATTAAGACTTTGACATAAAAGCCAATATAAAAATTGATATTGACTCTTTTATATAAATTCATATCTTCATCACCTAACAATCAATTACAATATCAATTATGACTAACAATCTCCCCCTTTGGATAGATTTTTTATAGATTTTGGATTGATTTATGTGGTTTCTTATTGTTCCTTTATTTTTTTATTTGATGTAATCTTCAATCAATTTAATTGCTACTATTGTGATTTTCATCTATAGCTATGATATTTCTTCTTTGTTTTTGATAATTTTGTGGAGTGACTTGTATGTTAGTTCTGGTCTTTCGAGCTAGTTGCTCAACTATAATGGCCTTGGGTTGTGTCTTTATGTATTTGTAACTTTGGGTTTAGGGCCCTCTCATTGCCTCCTTTATCAAAAACAATATCCCCCTTTTGGATTGATGACAATACATAACATTAAATTCTACATTAAAAAGCATTATGTAAGATAATCAAATGTATGCATTGTCAACAAAATAACTATGCAATTCTTGTTCTTCAAATTGATACCTGATCTATATCCTTAGCAGCAAAACAGCTTCAAAATTACTCCCCTTTGATTATGATTTATTGTTCTAATTCAACATATTTTCCTTTTTTGGTTATGCTTCTCCCCCTATTTTAGGTTTTTCTCCCCTTTGGGTATATTTTCCCCCTTTGAAAATAATGTCAAAGGTCATTATAAATTTCAAAGTGAAACTTATAAAACATTGTAATTACATGTGTACCTTACATGTACAAATTATATTAGATTCATTACAGTTAACTTGACAACTTTAGAAATACTCTTAAAGTGTGAACACTTTTGCATCTATTCCATAAGATATTTCAATTCATTCATGAATTGATGTAGCATATAGCTTTACTTAGTGAATGTTGGAGTGATGTAGGACCCCCACTTTACCTCTTAGATATAGAAAAGAATCCCTAGGAAATGGCTTGGTAAATATATCAGCAATTTACTCCTTGGACTTTATATACTCAAGCCTCACTTACTTTTCTTGAACTTGATTCCTCAAGTAATGAATTTGATTGATGTGCTTTTTCTTTGCATGCATCATTGATATATTAATAGCAATTGTGTTATTATAGTAAATAGTCTAAGGCTCAGTTACTTCTTCTTTCATCCCTTTCTAACATTTATTTGATCTATACAATATTTGAACAATTGATTATAGCAACAACATATTTAGCTTCAACAAATACATTTTTATTTCTTACTTATCCATGTGATCATCTTTTCAACTTGTTTGTAAGCATATGCCAGCAAAGGGGAAATGTGATAGCACACCACATCAACAAACAATCAATGAGATTAGCTTTAATAATCCTTCCCTAAAGGAAAGAAGTGTGATTCAATAAATTATACCCAACTAGGCATGGTTTCAAAAATAGGTTTAATATGATTTTATGAAGAATAATAGTGGATTCCACATGGCTTAAAATAGCATAAGAACAAGTCAAAAGTGAGCACATATTAACTAAATATTGCAAGAAGAGAAAATGCACTTGAATGAGAAAAAGTCATGTGGACACATGTAGGGAACACTAAATAAGTATATAAATAAAAAGGGAACGAGTAATTAGGATAAATTAGTTGATAAAAGAAAGAAGCCCAAGACATAAGATTATAACTTGAGTTGATATAGTGGATTGAATATAGTTCAACAAAGAAGAATGGTATTAGTACACATGCTATATCCAAAGGATTTAGTGATTGCAGATTAATGAATTGGTGTAAGAAATTGTTCTAGAATCCTAAAAATATTAAAATTTAATGTATTAAATCAATTCATCAAAGATAATTGAAGATTAAAAATGAGTCAATCATTTTTCTTAGAGGTTTTAAGCTAAGAAAAGGATATAATCAAGATTAATATGTTTCATATTATGTTATCTTTAATGATTTCTTAGGGTTAAAAGTACAGAGTTGTGTCACCTTTCATGTTAACTTATCAGAACAACTAAATTTGAGTATTTCTATCTGAAAATCTATTTTTTTTAAACATATGATCTACATAAATTCATTCTAGCTAAGTTAGTAATGGTCTCACACTTTTCCAATTGGAAATGTCTATTAAATGCATGTTTTATACTAGTTTGTATCCAATTACTAAAGAAATAAAATTATTTTAGAAAATTGGTGTTTCAATATCTCTTACTATCTTTTATGATTTTTTTAAAATAATATGTAAACACCATTTTATAAAGCTCAGAGTCAAGAATATTCTCATATAGAGTTTATATTGTTTTAATTACATATAGCATATTGTGATTAAAAAATTCTACAACCACGTATTTTAACACTCGAAAAGATGTTGGTTTTTAGAAAGAAAAAAATATTAGGTCACATCAAAAAAATTCAAAAATTATATGATGTTCTAGAGGAGAGAGTCCTCTTCTAGAATTTATAGTTTGTGTCCTAGTTAGAATAGATTTGTTTTCAAAAATGTGGTGGGAGATGAAAACTATTGATTTCAGGTGAGTTGAGATTTCAATCCTTATAAAAGAGAAAATATAGGTCTAAAGCCAATTTTTTTCTATTGTTCTAGATATATATGTTATCTATAACATAGTCTAAGATGAAAGGGAAATAAATTTATTTTCATATAGTTTTGTGGTGGGAACTAGACTCCAATTTTTCAGCACCTAAAAAATGATCTATAAAAAATAGGAAAATATATCAATTCTTATTCCAAATAAATATTAAAAATTATAATCCTAAACTTCATCCATTTCTACATATTTCATTAGTTTACTTCATTTCTAGATTCAAAATAATAATACCAATTTAATGTAATTGAAGGTGAATAGTTATACTTTTGTTAGCCTTTTCCTTTACAAAATAGTGACACAAGTTTGTGCTTTATGTCATCTAATTGAATTACAACTTCAAAAAAAATTGTATGCAGAATCATTAACATGTTGTCGATTGAATATGCCTAAATAAACTAGGGAGTAAAAGCACAAACCTATGTCACCTTTTATAAAGAAACGGTATATCAAAATGTGATAGTTCAACATTAATGGCAAAAAAAATGAATTGTGTTTAAAATATGAAGATGATGTAAACTGATGAAATGAGTAGAATTGGATGAATTTTATGCCTATAATTTTTTGAGTAAGAATTAATTCATTTTATTTTATTCTTAAGTCTCTTTTTAACTGTAAAAAATATAGGGTGTAGTTCTTGTCAAACAAGTATATGCAAATCATTTTTTTTTGTTCCAATTTGAAAATATCTTATAAATGACATGTACAGCTAGTGAACAAAAAAAGAAATAATTATTTTTGACATATATTTTCTTTGTTATAAGTACTCAAGTTTGACCTTATCAGAATCCAATAGTTTTTTCCTCCTATCAAAACTCCCCTATCAAATCTATACCTTCTTTAAAAAAAAATCACATATTCATGAAGAGGATTCTCTCCTCTAGAGAAAAATATAATTTTTAAATTTTTTTTATATGGTTTACTATTTTTTTTTTCCTTTTTTGAGGGAGCATCTTCTGAAATGTTGAAATATCAACTTATAATATTTTGAGATTATAACATATTATAACCAATCAAAACACTCAAAAATTTATATAATGATGATATTGATTCTGAGATCTGTAAAAGGGTATTTTTAGTTTTTGAAAAAAAATGAGTTTTGACAGAGAAATGAGATTTGACCAAAACAAGTTTTTGTATCCTTCTAGTCTAGATGTTTGGAATTTTTTCTGGGTGGATTTCTTTGGCTGTGTACCCATTGTTATAGGTTCCTCTTCCCTTTGGCTGCATGCTCATGTTGGGGAAGGTATCTTATGGACCCATTTGGAGATGTCTTCCATATGTAGGGACTTGCTTTCAAAGAGATTTGGTCCCTCTGCTATGTCACCGAGTACTCACAACCAAGGATAACTTTAATAAACTCCCTACCAAAAACATATAAATCAAGGTATTTTTTAGTGGCCAATATTCGTAAATTGGCTAATTTTAGGAAAAAATTGCTAGTAATTTGGCTAATAACTTAAGATTTAATGCAACCTAAATTGCCACATTTTTATTAAATTTAGTTCTAAAATCTTTAAAATTGCTCAATTATTTATTCTATTAAAAAATTTAAACTCAAAGATTCACCACAATATTCAATACATGATTAGATTTGATTCAACTAAATATTATATATTATCTAAGAAATTAAAATTAATTCACCAATAGTTATCAAAATTTCTAGTTACTTTAGGGATATATCACCAATATTTAGTTTTCACTATGGATTTAAAATATAATGTAATTATCCTCATAATTTCCATTAGATAAAACATGTTCAATTTTGATTTGTAATATTCCATGATGATTGGCGATCTTCCTATTATTATTTAGATTTGTCAATATTTTCTACTGAAAAATTATGATTCCAAAATAATTGCCAATGCAAATAATATTTAAAATTAAAAAATTGAGAGATTCACCAATTAAAATAATTTGGTTTTTCAAAATAATGAAAGATTTGCCAATATTTTATATCTTTCTCTGGAGGGGGTTTTCTTAATGTTTACCTTGATATAAATTCATGATGAATCCAAAAAAAACTTTTGGGGAAAAAAACAATTTCTATTGACAATTTTTTTTGACATCAAGAAAAGTTTAATTTTAGATGTGATTTTTCATTGAACATAGTAATATTTTATAACATGGAGGCAATTTTTTCCCTTGTGTTAAATAATAAATATAATTTAAGAGGCATGGTGTTTTTTTTTTTTTTTTTTTTTTTTTTTTTTTTTTTTTTTTTTTTTTTTTTTTTTTTGGGTTATATTTGATATTTTAGTGGCATGGTGTTATCTTTTTGGCTCTAGTTCTTTTACACTAATAAGATGATGTATTTAATTATTACTTTCAAAACTTGTGTGAATCATATTTTAATTTTCTAGTAAGTATTTATTGGTAGTACACACTACAAATGTGAGCATGAATTGATGTTTGAAATGATAATTTTTTGGGAAATGTAACATAAGAATTTCTAATTATATATTCAAAAGTTGAGGATTGAAGAATTAAAAGAAAAAGAACATTTAAGAACGCACTTTGAATATAAATTTCGTAAAAATATATCTAATAGTTAGCCTGAATTGTGTTCATGCATCTAGAGCAAACATGTTTTATTTACTTTTTTTTTAAGGTTAAAATTGTCTCAAGATCTATTTGACACAGATCTTTAAATTGGTGGCATACAACAATTTTTCTCAAGCTCATCATACACTCACCCATTATTCTTTACAATTTTTCCTTTTTTGATCACATAATCAAAGTAGACGTGTTGTAATAGTAGGATAGAGAAAGGAGGATGTATGAAAGAGGAAATATAGATAGCCACACCTTTTTCTTAGGTGGACCCAGCTAAGGTATCCATTTCATATAGTTAGGAGGATAGACATTCATTTTTTCTTACCTATCTCTATATAATCCTAACTTCCCCCTCTCTCTCTTTGGCTTCTTAGAACTATATACATATATCTATTTGCACCTACATTGTGTCAAGGGATATTTTTTATCTATCATGTAGTGCACCGATCACATATTGATTTCAAAGATCACATGTTGATTTCAAAGAGATAGAATCAATAGTCTAGCAAATATTTTTGTGGAACTACAAATCTTAATTATAATAAAAAATATACTAATCACTATTGAAAAACATTAAGAAAGAACCTATAGCACAATAATAAGTTGTAAGCCTCTCATTGTGAAGGTCTTGGTTTTGAGTCTACTCGAGTTTAACCCAAAATTGTAATTAATCTCAACAAAAAATAATAATAATTAATCTTGACTTCTTGCACCCTTCACTAGTTATATTGTAATCATATAAACCCATTTACTTCTAGTTTTTAAAATGTTTAATATTTGATTACAACCACACTTACTTTTAATTTATAAGATATTTAATATTTGTATTAATAATTTAATGATTGTATCATAATAGTTCTCCTTACTCAATCACCCATTTCCTTTATATGGAAGACATGTCATTGTAAAATTCACCACACATGTTGCAATATTAGATTGTTTCTAATATTGAAAGAGTTTTCTTTCCTAAACTATTCTTTCTTTTCTTGTAGCTTTCCTATACTTGTTTCCTTTCCTGTAGCTTTATGCATTTGGCACACAATTGTATATGTACCTGTACAGTATTATGTGAATACAATGAATGGAAAATATTCTTCTGTATTTCTAATTTTCAAGTTGGTATCAGAGATTTGAAGCTTGAATTATTTGTATCCCTTCATTGAACTATGGCCGATTTAGATTTGAAAGTATTTGAGAGAAAATCTGCTCACATTATTATTCAATCTGAAGATTCGTTGTTCAAGGCAGGGATCACTAATGGTGCTGAAAAATTCACCTACAAATGCACCCATTACAATCAAACTATTGCTAGACTAATCTCAGCATTAGTAGCAATGGTAGGTAATGGTGGTAAGTCTTTAAATATGTCTACACTTGTTTCTAATAGTGCATGGATAATTGATTTTGGTGCTACGGATCATATGACGTTTGATTCTAGACAGGTCTCATCCCTTAAGCCGTCCTCACAAAAATGTGTTTCCACTACCAATGGCTCTCCAACCCTAATTATTGGAGAAGGATCCTTACCTCTCACTGATACGTTGAATCTAGATTCTATTTTAGTGGTTTCATCTTTGGATTACAATTTGTTGTCAGTTTCCCAAATCACCACTACTTTACTTTGTGTTGTAATTTTTTGGCCTGATTTCTGTGTGTTTAAGGACATCCAAACAAGGCAAATGATTGGTTTTGGTGTTAGGTGAGGGAAGTTGTATTACTTGGACTTGGAGTCAAAGAGTTCATACAAGCTACATCAAGCTCTAGCGATGGATGGCTCTAAGGGTGACAAGTAGAAATCTTAAATCTGGTTATGGCATCGACATTTGGGACATAATTCCTTTGGTTATCTAAAGAAATTATTTCCTAGTTTATTTGCAAAATTTGATATTTCTAGCTTCCGGTGTGAAGTTTTTGAACTTGGAAAAAGTCATCGTGCTTGTTTTCCATTAACTTTGAATAAAAGTCTAGTTCCATTTATGATCATACATATGGATGTTTGGGGTCCATCCAAAGTCACTACCTTGGGTGGATCATGTTGTTTTGTTACTTTTATTGATGATTGTAAAAGGATGACTTGGGTATGCATAATGAAGTCTAAAAGTTATGTGAACTTTTTATTTCAAAATTTTTATAACATTATTCGAACTCAGTACAATGCACAAGTTCAAGTTCTTCATAGTTACAATGGAGGTGAATATTTGAGTTCTGAACTTCAGCAGTAACTGGAAGCACACGAAACTATTCATCAAACTACTTGAGCCAATACACCTCAACGGAATGGGGTAGCTAAGAGGAAAATTGTTCACTTGTTGGGGGTTGTTTGTGCTTCTCTGATAAAAGCCCATATGCCATTATCCTATTGGGGCAAAGCACTTACCTCTACAACATATTTGATCAACTGGGTACCCTCTAGCACTATTGATTTCCAGACACCATCTCAGGCTCTCACTAAGGCAGTTGTTGCTCCTGCTATCCCAAATTTACCTCCTCATGTCTTTGGTTGTGCAGCTTTCATACACCTCCATATGCATTAGCGCAACAAGTTATCTCCTCAAGCACTGGGATGTGTCTTTCTAGGATATGTTGCTTATCAAAAGGGCTATCGATGCTATCATCCTCCAACTCAATGAATGTTTATTACATTGGATGTAGTTTTTCCTGAAGACTTAATGTATTTTTTCTCTAAGCCTGAACTTCAGGGGGAGTACCAAAAGGAAATTCAAACTTTAGACTATGATGATCACATGTCTGAAGATGTGGATGCTCACATCTTTGAAGATGTAGGTAGCTTGAACATTTTTGAAGATGTGGATGACACCTCTAAAAATGTGGATGTTCACATTCCTAAAGATGTGGGTAGCTTGGACATCTCTAAAGAAGGGGAACTCTGGGTGAATGCACAAAGTTGGGTCGCAATTTTGCGGAAGTCAAATCCGCGAAATGAGACCTCTTAGAAATGGGCACCTGATTTTAAAAAATGGGCACCCGTTTTTAGCTCGGGTGCCCAACCCTAAATTTAAAAAATGGGCACCCATTATTTTTAAAAATCGGGTACCTATTTTTTATTTTCAAAAAACGGGTACCCGTTTCTCAAAAAATAAGAAATTTAAATTTTTAAGAAACGGGCACCTATTTTTTAAAAATAAAAAATGGGTACTTGTTTTTTAAAAATCGAGTACCCATTTTTTAAAAGTAAAAAACGGGTACCCGTTTCTTAAAAATTCAAATTTTTAAGTTTTCAACGGATTTTACATGCCGCTTTTAGCTTTTCAAAATGGGTACCCATTTTTTTAAATTCAAATAACGGGTGCCCGTTTCTTACAACATGAGGCGGAATTTTTTTTTCTTGCCTCAGATTTTGGTTTGGGATAGGCTTGGTGAGACCAAGCCTATGCCTTGGCCTCTCAAGATTTGGCTAAGGCATTGAACTAACAAATTCATGCCTTGCCATAATTTTTAGAGGGTCTTCCCGATCAAATTTTTTTACGAAAAAAAACCCATTACAGCTCTCATTGTCCTAATTTTAGAAATATAAATTTTATAGAGTTATGATTTTATTTACTATTTTAAAAAAAAAATTAATCAAAGGTGGTACATAAATGTAAAATAGCAATGTTCACTAAAACTTTAATAACTTTTTTATTATATATTTTTTCTTAAATTAATTTATATTTCATCAATCTGCATTCAATTCTTTTGAAGTTAAAAAGAAAAAATTTTGAAAAAAGTGAAATTTTGATCAAATTATGGTGTCTGTACACGAGAGGTTTTAAAATTTTCTTTTAAAGCCAATTAAAATTTAATTTTAAAAAATTTTCATTAAAAAATTCAAGAAAAATATTCTCATCAATCTTTGGTTTGTCAGGTAACTCTATTTAAAAGGATTCGCAAAAATTCATTTATTTGTGTCAAATTATAGTGTTCGTACACGAGCGTGGTATGGTCCTAAAACAGGCATTTTGAAAAAGTGATTTTTAAATATCCATACCAAAAAAATAATCTATCACATGGGTATACAAATAAATTATATATTCAAAAAGAAGATTCCAGGCACTACAATTTTTATTTCTGAAGCTTTTTTATATTTAATCTCTAAATGGCTCAAATTTTGGCATCAATTGACAAAATCTTTCAAAAACAGGAAAAACACTTCCACTTTTTGGCCAAAAGTGAGACCCAACTTCTTGCACTAACCCCTCTATGATATTGTTAATCAAGAAGTAGGTGAAACTTTGGATCAAAGCAATGATGAACACCCAGAAACTGATATTGTTAATCAAGAAGTAGGTGAAACTTTGGGTCAAAGTAGTGATGAACACTCAGAAATTGAAGCTGTGGGTCCACCTCCGTCCGAGTCCCTGACACCACACTAATCGCTTACCAAGGATGTTCCTAAACCATCTAGAAAACTACTACCTCAACATCTCACCAAAGGTATTCCTAAATCCACATATGAATCTAAACTTTCTAGTAAAGTTAAATATCCTATGAGTCATTATGTGTCTAACCATTGTTTGTCAGAATCAAATCAGTCATTTGTAAATCAATTATCTACTATATCTATTCCTAAAAATGTGTAGGATGCCTTATCTGATCCAAGGTGGAAAGCCACTATGAATGAGGAGATGAAATCATTACAAGAAAATAATACTTGGGAACTTGTTGACCATTCACCAGGAAAGAAACTAGTTGGATATTGGTGGGTTTATACTATTAAGTACAAAGTAGATGGTACAATTGAATGCTTTAAGGAAAGACTGGTGGCAAAAGGGTACACCCAAACCTACGGGATCAATTATACAAAGACATTTGCACCTGTAGCTAAAATTAATACAGGACAGGTCTTGTTGTATCTAGCTATGAACTTGGGTTGGCCATTACAATAGTTTGATGTAAAGAACACCTTTCTACATGGAGAGTTGTCTGAAGAAGTCTGCATGGAACTCTCACCCTACTGCATGATACCAGAAGTACATAGTTTGAAGGTGTACAGATTAAAGAAGACACTATATGGGTTGAAAAAATCTCAAAGGGTATGGTTTGGAAGATTGATGAAGGCAATGAAAGTCTTTGGTTACCATCAAAGAAATTCGGACCATGCTTTATTCATAAAGCATCAGCAGGGTAAGATCATTGCACTTATTGTGTATGTGGATGACATGATAGTTATAGGAAATGATCCTGAAGAAAGAAGGGCTCTTAAGGATTACTTGTTTAGAGAATTTGAAATGAAAGATCTAGGTCCCTTGAAATATTTCCTTGGGATCGAAGTGTCTCGATCTAATAAAGGGATCTTTCTATCTCAAGGAAAGTATGCCTTAGACTTGTTAGAGGAAACCAGTATGTCAGCATGTCAACCCACTGATACACCCATGGAAGAAGGATTGAATTTATCTATTGAGTCTAATCAGGTACCAGTTGATAAAGGAAGATACCAGAGACTCATAGGAAGATTGATGTACTTAGCACACACAAGGCCAGACCTTGCCTATGCATTAAGTATTGTTAGCTAGTTTATGCATAATCCTGGAGAGTAACATATGAATGTAGTTATGCACATTTTGAGGTATTTGAAGTCTGCTCCTGAAAGAAGAATTATATTCACTAAAAATGAGGATTATCAAAGTGTGGATGCATATACTGATTGTTGACTAGGCTAGAGCAATAGATGATAAGCGTTCTACTTCAGGCTATTTTACCTTTGTAGGAGGTATATTATTACATGGAGAAACAAAAAAAAGTATTTTTTTGCATGATCAAGTGCGGAGACTGAATTTTGAGATATGGCACTTGGAGTATGTGAAGCATTGTGGCTAAGACTTCTCCTGAGAGATTTGGGTTGTCTGCTTAGGTGACCAATTCAACTATATTGTGATAATAAAGTAGCATGTGATATTGCTCATAATCTGGTTCAACATGATCATACAAAGCATGTGGAGGTATACAGATTCTTTATTAAGGAGAAGTTGGATGAGAAGATTGTGGAGCTGCCTAAGATTCGATTAGAAGATCAACTGACCGATATTCTTACCAAAGCAATTTCAAATCAAATGTTCTCAAAGTTTTTGGGCAAGTTGGGCATGTGGGATATCTATGCACCAACTTGAGGGGGAGTGTTACAATATTAGATTATTTCTAATATTGAAAGAGCTTTCTTTCCTAAACTATTCTTTATGTTCCTGTAGCTTTCCTACAGCAGTTTCCTCAACTATTCTTTCTTTTCCTGTAGCTTTCCTATAGCTATTTCCTTTCCTATGGCTTTATGCATTTGGCACACAATTGTATATGTACCTATATAATATTATGTGAATACAATGAATGGAAAATATTCTTTTGTATTTCTGATTTTCAAGTACACATTCTAGTTTCACCAATCAATCGCTGTAATGAGCAATTGTAAGATAGTAGTTCTTGTCATCTTACGCTTCCTTTTATATAACAATTGTGATGGCAGGAAACTTTCCAAGTAGGACAACCATTGCAGAGTGGAATTGATCTGAGAGAGTCTCACCTATCTCCACTTATGAAAGAGAAAAACCTGATCATCAAGGATTCATAATGCAAATGGGCATTGGGCATTCTACATCGCTACTTGAACATATGATCGACGACACATGGAGAAGTGACATATTTACTCTTTTTTTATTAAGGAAAAAACATTAAGGATATAAATACAAGGAAGTAACATAAAGAAAAATCTTCTTCCATAATGTTATGACAATGTCACGCATTATTAATCTAATATTTTGTCACAATTGAGGACAAGATAAAAGAAAAGATTTGTGACACTAACTTTGTACATAATGATTGTGCTAAAAAATATAATATAAATCAATAAATTAAACAAATTATTTAGATAAAATTTTAATTTCAAAATTGAAACTGTTCTTTGAAAAAATGTTAAAATTAAAAAAAATATACGAAAATTGTTAAAGCTAAAATTTTAACTTCTATATCAAAGTCACATGTAAATTGAATATTAAAAATTAAATCAACTTTTAAATAATCTTAGATTTTGATAATTTAAACTAATATATATATATATATATATATATATATATATATTTTATAATTTTATTTTAAAATTTTTATATTATTTTATAATAAAAATATTATCTAAAAATAAGAAATAAATATTTATTTGATCTAGTTATCTATAATATTTATTTCTCTCAGAATAAGAGGCGATGGTTGATATAGTTTAATTATCTATAAATTTTACAAACTTGATTCAATGTGGGTATCAATAGGAAATAATTGCCAAAAAAGGTGAGCTAATAGGACATAACTGGTATGTGAAATTCACAACTAGATCTAAAGAAATAAATGAACAAAAAAAGGTTCAAATAGATATAAAAAAGGCGAAGATGAGTAGATGTATGAAGGTTGGAATGTGACCAGTCTAAGAAATGCTAGCCCAAAGTTTTGGGTGCTTAGTAGGGGTAAAAATAATTACAATTTTAAAACTCACTTGAACGTTGAATTCACTACATGTCAAGGTTTAGATTATTGTACATAAAACTTAATAAAGAGTAAGCTAGTACTAATACCAAGTTTAAAGGTTCTAGATGGATATGGAAGGAGATGTAGAATGTGCTCTGAAAGAACATGTCTCATACAAATATTCTTCTTCTTTTAGATATGTACTTTCTGTGAAAAATATTCATGTACACACTGCGATATTAGAGTGAAATGGTTGGAAAGATTTTGAGTAACTTATCAAGGTCAAGAGTGAGATTGATGATGTATAATGGTTTGAACATTCAAATATAGCATATGAGATAGTATAATAGATTGAAGTTTAAACATAGATGGAGTGTTTGGTGAAATGAGTTTCTCCTATAGTGTACAGTACACATGGGTAGGAGATTTACATATTAAACCAATGAATTGATTTTCATCACAATAACTTCCTAAGGAAACATAGGAATAACTTCAACAATTAAATTCTTCTTTCTCTTTCCTTTTATCCTCTTTTTCTAATTTAAATTTTATTTTCATAGTAAGTAGATAACATCACATATTTCAAAGGTTCTTTTGGTGTGTGTGACATATTCTAAAAAAATATAGAGCATTGGAAGAGTTTCTTAGTAACCTATAAGATATGGTTTACATGTTTTTTTAGTAAACGAAGAAACAGTAATTTACGTGCTTTAATTTTTTTCAAGCAAGATTTTGTTTTTTTGAAAGGTTACAAGATATTTTGAGTTGGTAATTTTCTTGATAAGATCCAAATAAAAATTCCACTACCAAGGGTAAGGTACTAAAATCATGTCCATGATTTGTTGACACTACACTCCTAAACATAGATTTATGGAGTATTTTACTTTATCTTGCAAGTATCTGAGAATAATGTCTCTAGATGGTTTAAAACAAGCTCTACGGGCTTGGTATGCTAAAATTGATGAATATTTTCAAATTTAAGGCTTCCATAATAGTCCTCATTATCTAAATGTGTACTTGAAGAAATTTTATGATGATGGTAACATAATTATTGTTCTATACGTTGATAATCTTATTATTACACAACATAGCATAGATCAAATTAGTGACATAAAGCTAAACTTGCAAGATACATTTGGGATTAAAAAATTACCAATATATATATATATATATATATATATATATATATATATATATATATATATATATATATATATTCTATCAATTTTAATACTAAAATTTATTTATTTATATTCTTGTGATAATAATTCTATTATTTTATAACAAGGTTTAGATGTTTATGGTAAGAATTTTCTATTTTACCAATAACATTACAACTTGTTAGCTCAGAATAATGTTATTTTCAAATATGAATTTCTAATTATTTTTAAGATTTAAATTCATTGGAAAAATTAATGAAAGTATTTGCAAATGAAACTGCATTAGTTATGAGCATAGTTTTTTTTCAATCCAAATGAAAATTTGTTTTGATAAAAATTGATATTTTGAAATTTTGTTGAAAAACTAGTTGCTAAGTCTTTGAGATTGGCAGATAAGCCACTCGTGTACAATTCTCTTCACAATTTTTTGCTTTGAAATATTCTATACCCTAAGCCTAAATGAAAAAGTGACCCATTGCAATGACATTATGTACCCTGCAATATCTAAATAATTTGCATTCTTTCAGTACATATCCTCCAGAGGTCTTTGTAATTCTAAATTTAGTAGAATCTTAAAATCCAATTTGTTTAGATGCTTGTGCAATGTTCTAAAATTTGAAATTTAAATTACCTTAATTTTTTTGTATCTTTCACATCATTGCATAAAGGCTAGCTTTCAGTAGCAAAGTTTTTTAATTTAAATTTCACCATAAAATCTTGTAAGATTACTGGAAATTTCTAGACATTGGGCTAGAAGTGGAAGTGGAGATGCCCTTTGTTGCTACATTATACTAGGACTCCCACTATTCTGGTTGGATTACAATGTGTTTTTTGACCAATGAAAATAAAATATTCGTGTGTTCAAAATTGAAAAACTTCACCTTCATAAGTAAATTCAACAAAAAAAATCATCACTACTAAAATTTGAAGGTGTTTTGAAGCATTTGTGAAGAAAATTTGGATTATATAAGTTGGACATTTTGGACCACATCATATGATCTATCAAAGATTTTTTTTGAAGGATTAAAGATAAATTAAAATTAAAGATGGGGCTTTCCTTGTCATTATGACACTATTTAATGGGAATTTTGGTGATAGAAAGTTTTAATTTGAGCACTTTCTTACTTAATGATTTGGGGGACTTTGCCTTTATTCGACTAAGTTTAGGGGTGGATTAGGAGAGGGATCATTTAGTTGGAAAGGGGATGTTAATAACTATAATTATGACATTTTATGCAAAGTGCAAGTTCTCTACCTTAGGCAAGATTTGGGGTGATTTTTCATAGTCTCAAAGGACATGACTTTTCTACTTTTGATGGCTTTTAAGGGAAGGCTACAAAAATACAATGACCTAGAAGTAAGAGAATACATGTGATTTCAATGAATTAAGTGGGATTCACAAGTGCTTCTCGAACATTATAGTCTTTCATTATTCTAATTTGAACAGGCAAGGGAGGAAGGGCTTGTCTATGGTATTCTTGAGCAATTTGTTATAATATGTGAGTGGTATGGTTGTGGAGTTGAAAAATGGAGAGGAGGATTTGGTTATGAATTTTCATGAGGAATAAGCCATAAAAAATGATAATGCAAGGATTGAGCCCCAAGAATTTAAGAGAATTTCAAGGATGACAAGGTGATGTGGACATACATAAAAGGTGGATTCATCCCTTTTATGGAGAACATTGAAGGAGATGATGAAAATGTGACCTTGCAATTTGTTGACTCATGGAAAAATTGATTGGTGAGAATTGATGGGGTCTCTTTTGAAGTTATATAGGTTTTAGTTGCTAATGCTACAAGTTTGGATATGGAGGGCAAGAGCTTGAGGCAACAACATAAGGTTGTAGATGAGACGAGTCTGTGGAAGTTTGTTCATCCCAATGAAGCTCTTGACCACTTCCATGGGGCATTCACAAGAGAGAATCTTTCTGAACCATAGAATATGGTGTGTTATGTTATCATGAGGTATATAATCTTAGATTACAGAATTAAGGTGTGTTACTACTACAACTTCCCTACCTTTAATCACTTTAGGAATAGGGAATGTATCTCTTTTCCTTACTTGTTACCGCATTCTATGGAGGATTTTGTATGGAACTTTTGTAAAAATAGAGAGCAAGGAAAAGCTATGCTCTCTACGACCAAGCCCTTATGTTTGGTTTGTTCAAATGTTATAAGGGCCTCCATCCTCAATTTCTTGAGCCCAAGCCCTCCCCTATTAAAAATTACTGAATTAGCCCATGCTCTGTCCCCATCTACCAAAACCTAGACTAATAGGGAACCTTCAACTACTACTAAATAGATAAAAATGTAAAATATCATGGTCCTAGGTGTTGAAACTACCGGCACCACTGCTAAGAAGGGTGGTAGTAGGCCAAGAAAAAGTCTAAAAGAGAAAAAACCCTTGGCCACTCTTGGTAAGGAAAAATAAAACAATTTTGAGTCCACTGATAACTCAAGTAGGAAAGCTTGCCCCAAACCCAAAAGGATAGCCACTAGGAGGAATAATGGGGAAAAAGAGGAGGAAGAGGGTATATTAGGGGAATAGGACAACCCTCTTCCCTCTAGGGTGTTTGATACTTTCAAAACAAAGGACAACACTTTGGAGTCTAGGAAGGATGGGGCTATTGGGAAACATCGTACAATCAAGTCATCGACTAGAGTGGGTAATTAGGGTAGCCAAACTCAAGGGGGGAAACAAGTGGGAGAAGATGTTTAGACAGGGGTGAATACTATGGGGAGTCACATCAAATAGGAGACTAGCAAAATGGCAAAAATTGATGAATACTAGGGGAATCTGGATATTGATAGATTGAAGAAGTCTATAACTAGCCTAGTTAAGTAGAATGAGCACCTAGAGGAAAAATTTGATAGAGTTGCTAACTTTTCTATGAGGGTTATACATTATTTTGTGACCACACTTCACTTATTATAGATAAGCAAGGAGGGCATTGCCAATGAAAAGGACATGGAGACTACCATATTACTATTTGGATTTCTTGCAGATGACTAGTTGGGCCTACTACTAGAGAACCCAAGAAACCAAAGAAAGGAGAGTTAGCTCCTACCAATGTGCTACTTTTTTGGGTTTTTATTATGATATTTAGTTTTTGTTTAGCCCACAGGGCTTTTTATGTTGATACTTTATGGACATGTTCTATGTCCAAGGATAATTTATGGGCAAGAAATATGTATATTGATGACATTTTCGTAGATTTTAGTACTGGTAATTTTAGAAACATCTTAATTTGAGGGTTTTTCATATTAGGGTAGGCGGTTGGTTAATTTGTTGGTATTGACTTTTTTCTGATTTACACCTCTTCTTCTATTTTGGGTCAACCCCCATTTTGACTCATTTTTAATATCATAAAGATCAACACTCTGTTAAACATGACCAAGTGTATACCTACAAGTCTTACATTTTAAAGATTATTTTTGATAGGTTCCCTAAGTCCTCTTGTTGTGTAGCAAAGAGATGACTCAATGCCATAAATTTTCATCAATTTCCAAAGTTAAGCTAGGCATGTTCTAGCTATTGTACCCTAGTCAACAAAAAATGTGTTGATAAAATTGAAAGTTGACATGTGATGTCATTGCAAATGAATCCCAATTTCTTAGAAATTTCATTTATTTCATAATTTCCTAAGAAAATGACAATTTCTAACATGTGAAATAAAGATGTACTATGACCAAAGTTAGGTGGTGTTGGGGGCATTCAATATGGTGAGAAGAAAAAAGGAGAAACTTTTGTTTTCTTTCTGTAAAAGAAAACAAATCTCATGGTGAAGTACACACTCTTTAGATTTTTTCCAAGGAAATTAATGGATATTCAAGTACAAAAAAGAAATAAAATAAAGTAGTAACATGTGAAATAAAGTTGCACTATGACCAATGCTAGGGAGCTATTGGGGCAATTCAATATGATGCAAAGGAAAAAACAAACTTTCATTTTCTTTATGTAAAGGAAAACAAATCTCAGTGTGAAGTGCATGCTATTTAGAATTCAAGTACCTATAACATGAACATGGCATTTGAGTTTAATGATTGTTTCCTCTACAAGTTTAAATCCATATCAATTTGTGGGTTGAATTTCTTCCTTCCTCATTTATACTAAAGCTTGAGGTCGAGGTTTGTCATATCTATGAAAAGTAAGGTATTACAATAAAGACTCTACTCAATGTGTGTGTGTTTGCATGACCATCCTCTACCACACAATCTTTGGAGGTACCATACCTTTCATTTGATATTCTTTCCATTCTAATATATTTGTAATGTCCCCATCTCTTTAGCAGCTTAGTGGAGTTCTTAGCCTTTACGTTCTCCGAAGGCTAAGTAGAGAAATAAGGAGAAATTTATTAAATTAATTTCTTATAAATTCATTAAATAAATTAAAATTAAAAGGTGACTTCATATTTAATTAATTTCATTTTCTAGAAGCACAACTAATTATTTTATTGGAAAGGGAGAAGCTTCTAGAGAGTGCATTTTCTAGAACTACAACTAATTATTGCCTTGGAAAGGGGTAAGCTTCTAGAGAGTGCAATAAATAATATTTTATTTCCTTCTAGAATGGTGAAGGAAAATAATAAATAGGGAGGGCAACCTCATTGTTGAGTATCAAATGTGTTGCCATCTACTCTTCTAGATAGCTTGTGGAGCCAAGGGTTTCTATAGTTTTTATATTAATATTTGGGAACGAACACTCGCATTGATTTGCATAACTTAGGTGATGAAATATCTTCCAAAGGGTTGCGAATATTAGCAAAGAAAAATAAATCTTTTCATTGTACCAAATTTGTGGCCTAGGGCCAGCTTTGTGGAGTAAGGAATAAGTTGGAATATTCTACAGGAAAAATCATGTTTTTGGAGCAATTCCAGGTTTTTATCTACTACATTTTGTAATGTTTGAGAGTAGATATTTAGGGCATTGGTAGGGTTTGTAAAATCTATTGTAATATGATTTATATCAGAGTTTTATATCAGAACTTTTTTCCCTAATGTATTATTAATGTAGGTGCATATTTTCCTATTAGTAATTAGTGTTATTCAAAAACAATTGCATCTTCATTGTTTGTTGTTTGGTGTGTTCTTTGGAAGCATATTTATTAAAGTTTGGCATTTAGAAAGCAACCAGAATTTACATATGCAATATATCTCTTTCTTGTAAAGTGTTTGACAAAATGTCAAACAATTGAATTTGAGAAGAATTTGATGTTTCATGATGTTATAACCTATTGGGGCTATTACATTAGTATCAGAGCTAAATTCTACCATCTTTAGGGTTTAGCAATCACATTCAACCACCTGGGGTTGGCTCTCATAGATTTTCTACTCAATGGAAAGATTTGTTTTAAATAGGGAATGATATTTTGACAAGAAGCCAAACACCATGGGTGACAAGCAAGAATGTAGCCCACCAAGAGATAGTAGGAACGAGGATTAGGAAACAAGGGAATTTTTTAGAGAAATGGTTATATGACAAGAGCAGATGGCTCAGGCTTTGCAGGCACTCATGACCATGGTTGAGCACATGAACCCATTAGATAGATGAAATTAGGAACAAGGGGATAAAAGGAGTGCAGTGGGATCACCTAGAGCTCACACAACTCTTTCCAGAACAACATACAGGCCCACACATCCTACCTTTGTTAGAGAGCAACCAATATAGGAGCCAATAGAGGAAGATGAGGATGGGACATTTATAGATATCCTTATGGCTACTAATCATGAATAGAAATTACTGAGACTATAGGTACGAGAGAGAATGACTTTTGAGAGGTTTATGAACCAAAGAAGAGAACACTACCATGCAGCCAGATAGAATAGGAGACCTCATGGTGAGCATAATGAATTAAAGAGGGCTATAGGAAAGCTTTTCTTGACTACATTTGATGGGAATAGCACAATGACAACATAATCTTGGATTCACAAGCCTGATACCTTCTTAGCAGTGATACCTATGACAGAAGCGGAGGAAATAAAATATGCCATGTTACATATAAAGGGAGTTGCGCATGATTGGTGGTACCATGGGATGGTTACTATCTAGCATAACCAAGTGACTTCATATCAGGACTTCATGGATATGTTGGTAGAGAGGTTTGATAAGAAGGATCTAGAAGTCTACTTTATGGAGTTTGCATAGTTGAGATAGATAGGTAGATTGGAGTATTTCATTAGTGATTTTAAGAGGCTATCCATTATGGTGCTATATATATTAGATAGGAGATTGGTTGTTTTGTTCACAAAGGGATTATCCGAACCACTGAAGGGTTGGGTAAAAGCCTTTAATCCATTCAATTTGCAAGAAGTGATTAAGAAGGCTAGAAGTATGGAAAAACAACCCTAGTAAATAAATTTCAATCAAAGGGATTATCATCTAGCAAAGACAAACCATTCTTCAAGAAACTTGATAGTAATGAAAAAAAGACTTAAAATAAAGATAAATCAGTTTCTCCTTTGGATAGAGACACATTGAATGATTTAAGGAAGACAAAATTTTGTTTTTATTTCAAAGGACCCAATGACATGAACCATGACTATCTCCAGAGGCCAAAGGGGAAAGTAAATAGGGCTATGTGGGCATATTATGAGGATTCTAATTCTAAAAATTCAAAACAACAATCTAAAAGTGACGAATCAATTGAAGAAAATGAAGGCACAAATGATATAGGTGATGAGAAGACTGATGGTAGACTTAAGGAGTCCTATCTCACTAGTGTACAACAAGAGGGATCATTCAGGATGAGAGGGGTATTGGCTAGTCAAAGATTTATTACTTTTCTTAATACAGGTGCTACTTAAAATTTTATTGATTCCAAATTGATTGAGAGGTATGTGATACACATAGAACAATTTGAGGGTTTGAGAGTGAGGGTAGCTAATGGCTACATCCTCAAATGTGATAGGAAGATTATAGGTCTACCCCTAAAGATCAACAATTTTGATTTGAAAGTAGATTTTTATGTTGTTAAGATGGGTGATACAGATTTGGTCTTGGGTATGACTTGGTTACATGATATAGGGGAGTTCACCCTCAATTTGAGAGATATGGAGATGAAGTTTCAGTCAGAGGGGAAGATCGATATACTTAAGATCATTCATGACATTGGGTTTAGGATGATGTATTAAAGATGCATGGAGAGCTTGTTGAGACATGAACAGGTTGAGTGGGCAGCCCATTGCACTTTAATGCCATCACAAGGGGCATAAAAAATTAGAATATCATCTAGACATATAGGAACTAAGAATCAAGCACTACAAAATTTTTAGTGAAATAACACCAGGTAGACCTCTAGATAGAGGTATTGAGCATATTATTGAGTTAGAGGAGGGCACTAAACCCATCATGATCACACCCTATAGGCATCCAAAGAGATTGAAGGATGAGATCAAGAAAACCATGAAGGAACTACTTGCTATGGCACACATTAGACCAAGTAAGTTTTCTTTCACTTCTTCTATGGTTTTGGTGAAGAAGAAGGATGGAACTCTTAGGATGTGCATAGATTATAGGGTCCTAAACAAGAAGACTATAAAAAATAGGTACCCAATCCCACAGATTGATGAGTTATTAGATGAGCTACATCGAGCATGTTTCTTCTCCAAAATTGATTTGAGATCAGGCTATCATCAGATCTGAGTCACAAAACATGATATAGAGAAGACAACATTTTAATGTCATTATGGCTATTTTGAGTTTGTAGTTATATCATTTGGGCTAACTAATGCTCCAACTACTTCTCAATCTACATTGAACAAGGTTTTTCAGCATAAATTGACAAAATTTGTGTTAGTATTCTTTGATGAGATCCTGGTGTATAATAGGACATGAGATGAGCATGTGTGACACTGAGACACTGTGTTGAGCATTCTGAGTAGAGAGTTCTTGTAGGAAAAGGAGTCCAAATGTGATTTGGGATTATTAGAGTTATTATGTCTAGGTCACATTATCAGTACCTAAGGAGTAGGCATGGATCTTGAAAAGATTCATGCTATTATTGAGTTGCCTACTACAATGAACCTGACATAGTTGAGAGGAATTTTGGAGTTGTATGGGTTCTATAGAAGTTTTGTTAGTGGATATTCTGGGCATGCAACAACCTTGATGGACTTGATGAGAAAGGGGGCTTTCTTATGGACTCTTGAGGCACATGAGTATTTTTTAAATTCAATGAGTTGATGACTTCTTGTCTATTGCTAGCATTACCAGATTTTAACAAACCTTTTGAGTTGCACTATGATGCATCTAGCGAAGGTGTTGGAGCAGTGCTTATGTAGGACAAGCACCCAATTTCTTATGAGAGTAGAAAGCTTAGGGGGCCTAAGAGGAGCTTCAACATTTATGATAAGGAAATGTTGGCCATAATGCATCTTTTGGCTGAATTCAGGTAGTATTTAGTGGGTATAAAATTTGACATAAAAACTAACCACAATAGCTTGAAACATTTCTTGGGGTAGTGAGATCTTAATGACATGCAATAGAAATGGGTAAGTAAATTACATGCATATGATTTTGATATTACCTATTTCGAGGGGAAATAGAATGTAGTAACATATGCCTTGTCATGAAGACCCCACTTGAGCTTGATGATAGATATATTAAAGGATTGGAGACTTTTTATCCTTGTAGAGTATGCAAAGGATACATGTGCATCAAAATTCATAGATGGATTGAGCCAGAATAGTGATTTCACTCTTGTGAATGAGATCATCATTTACAAAGGGCTCATTTATTTGATGCCAAGGTCAAAGGTAAAGAGGATGGTGTTGAGAGCTTATCAAGACTTACCTATGGTAGGACATCTAGGTTTTTACAAAACCTACCGGCAGATTCATGAGCATTTTTCATGGAAAGTGCTCAAAGATGAGGTGTCACAATATGTTAGAGAGTGTCCTACTTTCCAGTAGAATAAATAGGAACACTCTTACCCAAATGGATTACTTAAGTCACTTCCAATTCCTAATAGGAAGTGGGTGTGTTTATCCATGGACTTAATCACAGGACTGCCAAGAGCCCAGGGTAGAGACTATATATATGTTGTTGTTGATCAACTTAGAAAGTTTGTCCACTTCTTCCCAATAAACACTGCATACACTTCTACATAGGTTGTAGATTTATTCTTTAGAGAGGTATTTAGGATGCATGGTTTACGTCAGAGCATTATAAATGATACAGGTAATAGGTTTATGAGTCACTTTGACAGGAGATGTTTAGATTGTGTGGGATAGAACTCACTCTAAGTACTAGCTACCACCCCCAAAAAGATGGTCAGATAGAGATAGTGAACAAATGGGTGGAGGGATACCTTAGGAATTACATAGCAGGGCAAGAAAAGGCTTGGGTTAAGTGGATATATTTATGTGAATATTTTCATAATTCCACTTATCACATGTCTATCCAAATATCACCATTCATGGCATTATATGGATATGAGGCACCCCGTTTCATGGGTTTTTTGCTATCAAATAGTAGAGTGCCTAGTGCTAGAGACTTATTACAGGAGAGTCAAGATATTGTGAGGGCTAAGGCATAGAATCAACATAAGTAGTATGCTAATTAGAAGAGGACTGAGCAGACTTTTGAGCTAGGTGATATGGTATATTTAATGTTGCAGCCTTACCGTCAGTCCACTCTCAAGAAGAGTGTTGCTAAAAAACATAAGTCACATTATTATGGGCCTTTTAGGGTGATCAAGAGAGTTGGAGAGGTGGCTTACAAGTTGGATTTACTAGTAGAGATCAAAGTCCATAATATTTTTCATGTGTCACATCTTGAAAAGGCATTAGGACATTAGATTGTTCCTTCTATAGTGCTTCCATTGTTCTACGATGAGGGGAAATTGGTTTTAGTAGTAGAGGCTATCATTGAGTTTAGGGAGAGGAATATGAGGAGACATATTATCAAGGAGTAGTTGGTGAAGTGGAAGGACTTGCTAATAGAGGATGCTACTTGGGAGAAAGAAGAAATTGTGTAGCATGCAAAGTTGAGATTGCTCAGGGACAAGCTATTTCAAGAGGGACAGACTATAATGTCTCCATCTTTTTAGTATCTCAGTGGAGTTCTTATCCTTTACATTCTCTGAAGGCTAAGTGGAGAAATAAGGAGAAATTGATTAAATTAATTTCTTATAAAGTCATTAAATAAATTAAGATTAAAAGGTGAATTTATATTTAATTAGTTTAATTTTCTAGATGTGCAACTAATTATTGTATTGGAAAGGGGGAAGCTTCTAGAGAGTGCATTTTCTAGAAGTACAACAAATTATTGCCTCTAAAAGGGAGAAGCTTTTAGAGAGTACAATTAAATAATATTTTATTTCCTTCTAGAAGGGTGAAGGAAAAGAATAAATAGGGAGGGCAGACTCATTGTTGAGAATTGAATGTGTTGCCATCTACTCTTCTAGATAGCTTGTGGAGCCAAGGGTTTCTATAGTTGTTATATTTATCATTGGGAATGAACACTCCCATTGATTTGCATAACTTAGGTGGTGAAATATCCTCCGAAGGGTTGTAACTATTGGAGAAGACAAATTAGTCTTTTCATGGTTCCAATTTTGTGGCCTAGGGCCAACTTTGTGGAGTAAAGAATAAGTTGGAATTTTTGATAGTGATTTTCTATGAGAAAATTCATTTTTTTGGAGCAATTCCAGGTTTTTATCTAATACATTTTGCATTGTTTAAGAGTAGATATTTAGGGCATTGGTAGGGTTTGTAAATCTAAATTGTAATTCGATTTATATCAGAGTTCTATATCAAAATTTTTTTCCCTAATGTCTTATTAATGTAAATGCATATTTTCCTATTTGTAATCATTGTTATTCAAAAAAAATTGCATTTTCATTGTTATTTTTTTGGTGTATTCTTTGGAAGCATATTTATTAAAGTTTGGCATTTAGAAAGGAATCAAAATTTACATATGCAATATATCTCTTGCTTGCAAAGTGTTTGACAACATGTCAAACAATTGAATTTGAGAAGGATTTGGCGTTTCATGAAGTTATAACCTCTTGGGGTTATTACATGATGTCAAAGCTCTAAATATGGTTTGAAATCGACCTTAATTTTTTTTTTGTTATGTCTTCACTCATAGGAAAATTTGTTCTCTACTTTGTGCAGATTGTAACAAAGTGCCAGCTAACAATGCCCTAATACGAGACACTCTACATCCAAACATTGAAGTAGTAATTTATTTGGTACTGATTTATCAAGCTACTTTTGTTAATAAAATATGATTGAACAATAGAATGATGGGGAATAATTTGCCTTCCCAAGAGGAAAGCTTTACTGAAGAGCAAAAATATTGGGAAATTGAGGATTTTTGATGATGATTTTGATATACTAAAGGCATATGCTAATTCTGGCATCAAAATTATTATGAGTGTTACTAACAATGAATTGCAGGGTATTTCCTACAAAAAAGAAGAAGCTGATAAGTGGGTCAAGGACAATATTAGGGCATACTATCCTGCCACCAAGATAAAATATATTGTTGTGGTTGAATAGGCTCTAGAAAAGCCCAACCTTGGAATGTATGTTATTCCTACCTTAGATAACATACAACTTGTTGTTCTCAATGTTGGTATGTAGGATAAAATAAGTGTTTCAACCACTAATGGAAAAGCTATTAGAATTAATAGTTCACCAATGTAACTGAGAGTTGGGTTGGGGTATGAATCAATTATGTATCAATCTTAAACAATTCTTACTTTATCAACCAAACTGAACAAAAATCATAAATAAATGGGCATACACACATACACTAGATATGTTGGCGAGGGAAACCCTTGATCAAAGGGAAAACCCTAGCGGGAACGATGCCCATAGAATAATTTACCAATCTAAATATTCCTTGTTAGAGGATAGACCCTGTTAGGAGTGTGTTACAACACTTAGTACAAAGAGTCCTTGATAGGAAACTTTGAATCCCTATTAGGAGATTCTAACTCTATTAGGAGTTGTAGAAGGGAGCTGAACCCACCATCCAAATAGCTTCAGGATCAGATCAATGAACCCGCTATCCAATTGATCTCGGTGCTATTCCTTTTATAATGATAGATGTGAAACAATCTCTTTTCTCTTCCTCTATCTAGTACATTGGATTTCTTCACCTTCAGATCATGCAAATAGATCTAGAACTCATCAGTGATCCTTAAGGTCAGTTCCATGCATTAGCAAATTACTCTGCTCTTCTACTTCACAATTCGCAAGTCTTCTCTACTTCTCGATCACAATGATGGTCTCTAGAACTTGGAAAACATCTTTCCTTTATACCATACTCAATTATTAATCTTTTGAGAGGGCTCCATACTCTTAACATTCAATTGAGTCAGCTCCATATTTATTTAAATGAAATATACATTTAATTAATGTTGTTGGCTCACAGTTGTTCCCAAACTTCCACTCATGCAACTTCCATACCCGTGCACTTGTTGAAATCATCACTTGTCGGTGTACTTCCTCTAGTTAACTATGCAACCCTTCATTCCAAACACAATGTGTTATATTAATCATACAACAAAGACTATTTTTCAAATGCTCTATTTCCCTACAAATCTCTGTAAATCATTAATATCTTTCGTACACTGTCAATTCAAGTTCTGTGCACTTGACCACATGTCAAATACATGTTTTAGTATATGATGTTAACTATGCATGGGTAGATACACAATGAGATGTCCTCAATACATAGATCTTAGTCTACTGCTCTGTCAGTCTTGCTATGTTGTTATCAATGACAAGAAAAGTCATAACACTGTTCTGCAATGTTTTCTCATAGTATCAGCATTCATGCTAACAATCTCCCTCTTTGGCATTGATGGTCACATAGATGAAAAACATCTAGTTCCAAGAATACCAATGAGTTTTCTTCATCAGCCAAATCTTCCTTCATGTAAGTCCTTGAACACTACTCCCCCATAGTTCAAGTTCTCCTTTTTTTTTCATATCTCTCTCTCCCATTATAATGTTTTTCATATCACTCTCTCTCTCCCATTAACATCAATGTCAAAGGTAGTATAAAAATTGAACATATAACAACCTATTAGCACAACCACACCCCGATCTATTGCTTTACATTCTTTGCATATAATTTTATAAACAAAACAAGTATCTAAAGATACTATTGTATACTAATTACCTATTATGAAGAGTCCTTAATTGTCCCTATTCATCACAGATACTCCCCCATTGAGGAAGCATCAGCATTCAGTCTAGTCTAACAATGGTGTTGTGTACCTTGGACTAATGCACTTCTGCATCTTCTATTCTGAACTAGGTAGGGACATAACCCCAAGCATACCTCTCAGGTATTCAAATGTATCCTTTGGTAAGACCTTTGTGAAAATGTCTGCAATCTATTCCTTAGTGCTTCAATGTATTCCAATCTGATTTCTTTCTCTGCAACTTTTTCTTTTAGCACATGATATTTTATAGCAATGTTCTTAGTCTTAGAATGCAAAACAAGATTCTTAAACATGTTGATTGTACTTGTGTTATAAGAGTAAATGATAATGGGTTTTGTGAATGTGATTCCAATATCCTTCATCATCTGCTTCATACATATGACTTGATTACAGTTATTTGTTGATGCAACATACTCTGCCTCTCTAGTACTTTGTGAGGTACAATCTTGCTTCTTGCTTAGCCAAGAAACTAATCTTTCTCCAAGGAAAAATACCCCTCTGCTAGTGCTTTTACTATCATCCCTGTCTCCTTCCCAATCAACATCTGTATAAGTACAAAGAGTAAATTCAAGTTATTTTTGTCATACCAAATACCATAATCCGATGTTCCTTTTAGATATCTAAATATTATTTTCACTGTTGCATAATGATATTCCTTAGGATCAGCTTAGAATCTTGCCACAATTCTAGCTACATTGGCTATATCTAGTCTTCTATGAGTCAGATACTGCAATCCTCCAATCATAGATTTGAACTTCTTTTGTTCAATAGTGGGCATCTCATCTTTGCTAGATAATTTATGACTAGTTACCATAGGAGTTCCAACAGGTTTACAACCTTCTAAACCAAATTTTTTCAGTAAATCTTTTAAATACTTGGTTTGAGAAATAAAGATACCTTCTTTGTTATGAACAATCTGCAATGCCAAGAAAAAATTCATTTCACCTATCATGCTCATTTTAGACTCATTCTTCATGTCTTCTAAGAATATTATTGGCTTCATCATTTCCACCAAAAATGATGTCATTAACAAATACAATGATTATTAGCAAACTATTTTCTATTTTCTTCAAGTACAAGTTACCATCTGTTGTTCCTTTAGTAAATGCAAGATTTTCTAAGTATTTGTCCAACCTTTCATACCAAGTTCTTTGTGCTTGTTTTAATCCATACAATGCTTTCTTTAGTTGGAAAACCATATACCTTAAAATTCTTGTTTGTTGCATATGCTAGGAACATTTTGACTACTTCCATTCTTGCTAAAGGTGCATATGTCTCTTCATAATCAATTCCTTCTTGTAGAGTAACCTTTGCATACAAGTCTTGTCATGTTTCTTATTACTTCTCCCTGTTCATTCATTTTATTTCTGAATACCCATTTAGCACCAATCACATTTTTATCATTGGATCTAGGAACTAATTCCCATGTGTTATTTTTAATTATTTTTTGTATTTCTTGCTTCATTTCTTCTTTCCAATAATTATCTTTGATTACTTCATCTGTGCTTCTTGGTTCTACTTGAGATATCAAACAGAGTTCTTCATTAATTTTTCTTTATGTCATTACCCTTTTCTTAACTTACTATTATCTGATCAGTAGGATGATTTCTTATCATGTTTCTATTTCGAGTAGGAGTTGTTGCTTCAACTCTTATCTCAGGTACCACACTTTGTTCTTCTCTCACATCTTCAATTTGCACATTATTCTGCAAGGTCATTATTAGTCTTGAAAAATAACTCATTACTTATGTTAGCCATTCTAGAGTAATCATCTCCATCAGAGTTATAGTCCATTATCTTTTCCTTGATACCAAATTTTTTGTCATTTTTAACATTTGTGCACTCTACTATAGTTTTTTTTCTATAGTTGAAACATCTGTAAGCTTTACTTTTCAATGAATAACCAAGAAACATAACTTCATTGCTCCTTGGATCAAATTTACCAATATCATCATCTCTTCTGATGTAACATTTTCTTCCAAATATCCTGAAGTACTTGATTGATGGTGAGTGACCAAACCATAATTCATAGGGTGTTTTGTCCTTACCTTTTCTAATCTGCACTATGTTCAGTGTGTATACTATTGTATCAACTACTTCTCCTCAAAAGGTCTTTGGTACATCATTCTCAAATAACATAGGTCTTTCTACTTCAGCAATTGATTCATTTCTTCTTTCAACAATCTCATTCTACTCAGGTATCTAGGGTGAGGACAGTTGTCTCCTGATGCCATGTTCTTCACAGTAGATATTGAATTCTCTAGAGGTGAATTATCCTCCTCTGTCTGGTCTTAAGCTTTTGATCTTAACTCCAGATTCATTCTCAACCTTGTTCTTAAATATCCTAAATTTCTCAAATGCTTCTAATTTTTCTTTAAGAAAAGCTACCCACATCATTCTAGTAAAATCATCAACAAAAATCATAAAGTACCTTTCTCCATAAAATTCTCTTGTTCTTGTAGGACCACTTAGATCTGTATGTACCAATTCTAGCTTTTTTGTAGTACAAAATTGCTTGCTAGGAAATGAGATTCTTTTCTACTTTGCCAAAATACATTCCTTACAAATAGTGACAATGGGCTTAGAGCTCTTGGGAAAATCTCTCATAGCAAGTGTATTACTAGCCTTTACAATGTTATCAAAGGTAATGTGAGAAAATATTTTGTGCCATAACCAATTGTTGTCAATCTTTTCTATTAAACATGTTATTTTAGTGGAGTTTAACTAAAATACATTACCTCTAGTTTTTGTGCCAGTACCAAGTAGTTTCCCTTCCTTGTCTTCGATAATTCATGTATCATTTCCAAACTACAGTTGATAGCCATTGTCCATAAGCTATCCAACACTTAACAATTTATGCTTCAGTCCATCAACAAAATAAACATCACCAGTATATGTTTTACCATCAAGTTTTATAGATCCAATTCTTGTAATATGATAGGCTGAATTATTCTCTACTCTAACAATTCCTCCATCATGGCTTCTAAATTTGACAAGCTTTATCATATCACTAGTCATGTGACGTGAACAACCACTATCAATGATCTGATCTTTCTTTTCAATTTGTGAAATCAATGCACTTTTTTCTCTAATTTCTTTTTCAAGATCATCCTCTTTTATAGCTACAAATCCTAATTCATCTTCAATTTTTCTTTGATCAAATTCTTCTTCATCTTCTTCTTCATTAGCATATAAACAATTTCTAGGTCTTCTAGATTTGAATCTACCCTTAAACTTCCTTTCTCTTTTAGGACACTTAAATGCATAATGACCCTTTTCATTACAAGTCCAACATCTAAAGATATTCTTACCATCTTTTCCTCTTTCCACAAGAAGAGCCACTCCTTCTTGGATATTTTCTTCAATGGATTTTCTGTAGCTAGCAATGTCTCCTTGTGTTTTTGTGCTCCTTCCTAAACTAGGTTTGATGTTTAATGCACTAAATGTTGTTTGAACTTTTGCCAATTCTCCAGACTATTTTAGATCAAATTTTGCAACTTCCAATCTACCAAGCAATGTCTCTTTGGTGAAATTAGTAGTGCAAGGTATCATCAATTGAATCATTTGTGCTACTAACTTGAAAAGTGGTGTTAGACTTTTCAAGATCTTCCATATCACTTCACCATCAGATTTATTTCCATCAAGAGATGTGATTCCTGGAACAATCTTAGATATTCTCCCAACATAGCTTCTCATAGATTCATCTTCCATCATTCTAGCATCTTGAAATGCACAATACGTATTTTGCAATCTAACTCTTTTTGCATGTGTATCACCTCCATAATTAGCATCTAAAGTTTTCCAAATTTCATGAGATGTTTTAAGTAGTTTAACCTAAATGTACTCAATTTTAGGTAATGCTAATAGTATTGCTTCTCTTGCCCTTATGTTGCACATAAACACTTCTCTGTGTTCTTTGGTGCAGGTTTCAAGATCGTCTTCTTCTACAATGTTTTTAGATGTCTTGGTCACAAGCCAATATCCTAGACCCAAGCACAAGAGATGAGTCTTCATTTTATCCTTCTAGCTATCATAGTTTATGTCATCGAATCTAGGACTTTCTTTTTTTAACATATTTTCCATGAATCTCTGAAAGTTGTTAAACTTTCTTTCAAGGACCTAATGCTCTAATACCAATTGTTAGAAGTAATAGATCACCAATATAACTGAGAGTGGGGGGGGGCACTGGTGAATCAGTTATGTATCAATCTTAAACAATTCTTACTTTATCAACCAAAGTGAAAAACAATTATAAAGAAATGCACATACACACATACAACAGATATGTTGACTAGGGAAACCCTTGATCAGATGGAAAACCTTGCTGGGAATGATGCCCATAGAATAATGTACTAATATAAATATTCCTTGTTAGAGGATAGACCCTATTACAATACTTAGTACAAAGAGTCATTGTTAGGAGACTCTGAATCCCTATTAGGAGTTGTAGAAGGAAGCTAAACCCATTGTCCAAATAGCTTCAGGATTAGATCAACGAACCCACTATCCAATTGATCTTAGTACTATTACTTTTAGAATAATAGATGTTAAACAATCTCTTTTATCTTCCTTTGTCTAGTATGTTGGAATTTTTCACCTTCAGAACATGCAAATAGATTTGGAACTCAGCAGTAAACCTTAAGGTCACTTACACACATTAGTAGATTACTCTACTCTTCTACTTCACAATTTGCAAGTCTTCTCTAATTCTCGATCTTAATGATGGTCTCTAGAACTCGGAAAACATCTTTCCTTTATAACATACTCAATTATTAATCTTTTAAGTTGGCTACATACAATTAACGTTCATTTGAGTCGGCTCCATATTAATTTAAATGAAATACACATTTAATTAATGTTGTTGGCTCACAGTTGTTCCCAAACTTCCACTCGTGCAACTTCTATATCTGTACACTTGCTGACATCATCAGTTGTCAGTGTACTTTGTCCAGTTAACTGTGCAACTATTCATTCAAAACATAATGTGTTATATTAATCATACAATAGATATTGTTTACCCAATGCTCTGTTTCCCTACGGATCTCTGTAAATCATTAATATCTTTTGTATGTTGTCAATTTAGGGTCTATGCACTTGATCACATGTCAAATACATGTTATATTATATGTTTTTAACTGCACATGGGCAGATACACAATGAGATGTCCTCAGTACATAGATCTCGGTTTGATGCTCTATTAGTCTTACTATGTTGTCATCAATGACAAACAAAGTCATAACACTATTCTATAATGTTTTCACATAGCATGAGCATTCATGCTAACAAGAGTAGCTACACACACTTCAATATTCTTTCCATTCGAGGGAGTTTTTAGCAATGATGTGGAGAAAAAGATGCACTCTTTTCTTTAGTTTTTGGAAGATAATGGATCGCCTTACATGGCCAATGTTTATCCCTTTTATGTGTATCGTGAAAATACCAACATTAGTTTAGATTATGCCTTGTTCAAATGCATAGCTTCAATTGCGATAGAAGAAGTAAGGATTTACAACAACCTATTTGATGGCATGGTGGATGGTATCTATTCAACTATGGAAGCCCTAGGATTTAGGAATATACTTATAGATTTTAGATAGATTTCTTATAGATTTTGGATAGATTTATGCGGTTTCTTATTTTTTTTTTTTGATGTAATCTTCAATCAGTTGAATTGCTACTATTGTGATTGGTATCTATAGCTATGATAGTTCTTTATTATTTTTGATAATTTTGTGGAGTGACTTGTATGTTGGTTTTGGTCTTTCAGGTTAGTTGCTCGATTATATTAGCCTTGGGTTGTGTCTTTATGTACTTGTAACTTTAGTTTTAGGGCTCTCTCCCTTCCTCCTTTATCAAAAACCATCTCCCCCAATAGCATTGATGGCAATACATAACATAAGATTGTACATTACAAAACATTACATAAGATAAACAAATGTATGTATTATCGACAACACAACTATGCAATTCTCATTCTTCAAAATGATACCCGGTCCATATCCTGACTAGCAAGAAAACTTCAAAATTACTCCCTTTTGATAATAATCTATTATTTTGATTCAACATATTCTTCATTTATTGTTATCATTCTCCCTCTTTTCTACATTGTTCTTCCCTTTGGTTATATTATGCCCCTTTAAAAATAATGTCAAACGTCATTATAAATTTAAAAGTGAAACTTATAAAATGTTTTAATTACCTATGTACCTTACATGTATACATTATATAAGATTCATCATAGTAAACTTGACAACTTTAGAAATATTCTTAATGTGTGAACACTTCTGCATCTACTCCATAAGATATTTCAGTTCATTGATGAAGTGATTTAGCATGTAGGTTTACTTAGTGAATTTTGAAATGGGGAAGGACCTCAAGTTTACCTCTTAGATACATAAAAGAGTCCCTAGGCAATGACTTGGTAAACATATCAGCAATTTACTCCTTGGACTTTACATACTCAAGCCTCGCTTACTTTTCTTGAACTTGCTCTCTCAAGTAATGAACTTAATTTGTATGTGCTTTGTCTTTGCATGCATCATCGATATTTTAATATTAATTGTGTTATTATAGTAAATAATGTAAAGCTTGGCTACTTATTCTCAAATCCCTTTGAACATTTGTTTGATCTATACAATATTTGAACAATTGATTATAGTATCAATATATTAAGCTTTAGTAGATACAAATTTTTTTCTTACTTATCCATGTCATCATCTTTTCTCCTTGTTTGTAAACATATGTCACCAAAGGGGAAATGTAGTACCACATCAACAAAACCTCAATGAGGTTATCTTCAATAAACCTTCCCTAAAGTAAATCGATGTGATTTAATAAATTAGACCCAACTAGGCATGATTGCAAACATAGGTTTAATATGATTTTATAACTTAGAACTATAGTAGAATCCACATGACTTAAAATTGCATAAGAAAAAGTCAAAAGATAGCACATATTAACAAAGTATTTCAAGAAGGGAAAATTCACTTGAATGAGAAGAAGTCACGTGGACATGCGCATTGGGACACTAAAAAAGTACATAAATAAAAAGGGACATGGATGGAAGAGAAAAAATGCAATTCAAGGCTTCATCGGTAATTAGGATAGATTGGTTGATAAAAGAATGAAGCCCAATATATAAGATTATAACTTGAGTGGATATAGTGGATTGAATATAGTTCACCAAAGAAGTATGATATTAATACACATGCTATGTCCAAAAGATTAATGAACCGATGTAAGAAATTTTTCTAGAATCCAATTCTTTTTAAAATTTAATGTATAAAACCAATTCATTAATCTATTAAGCAATTTTTTTCATTTATTGGGAAAAAATATATTGGATAAGTCAATTTCTTCTATCTAGTAAAAAAATTATTATGCGTTGGTGGATGTGCTAGAAAATGACATGATTACTCAATGAATCAATGACTAGAAATTAAATGTATATTTTTCAAATCAATTTTTAGATTATCAAAAGATTACGCTCACTATTAAATCAAAGAGTGATAAGAAAGTGAGGTATCTATAGGATGACATGTCTATGGATTATCCTATTGCATTATGGTAGAATGAAATATAATTAAAAAAACATTATTTAAATTATAGAAATCTTGGTCAATGGTTTGCATTATCAGAAACAAAGATTGGCAAAAATGGGACTGCTTGTAGAATAGGGATTGTCGAATGAAAATCCAAGACTTGTTGTCAACCCAGATTTGACTCTAAAGGAGGAGGAGGAGAAAAGTGATCTTACTATTAGGATTATTGCAGCTTTACAAGTTCTCTCTACTAATCCCAAGGATGTCATCAAAGAGGTGAAAAGGAGTAGGAAAAGGAAAACCTCTGAGCAATGTTCGTTGAAATGGGTCTTGACCCTGCTAAGTTTGAAGAAAAAATTGCATATTTAGTAGATTAGAAAAAATGGAACTTAATTTCTTTTGGGATGTTTTGAAAGACAAAAGAAGTGTTACACAAGCATTGTTGGTTTACTTAGGGTTTATTTTTCAAAACATATTATTGAAAAGTGTATGGATGGTTGTAAGCTTGTCACTTTCCTATTAAATAGGGAAACCACAAATATATATATATTTGAAAATACAATAGAAAAGTAAAATCTGAGAGGGGGTAGTGAATCAACACTTAAAACTTTCAACCTCCAAAACTATTCACCACACATCCATCTCACAATCTATGCATTTAAACTAAAATACCAAATTAAGCATATACATCCATAGCATGAAAATTAAATATTCAACACATGTATGACACAAGATATTTGGTTACCCATAAACTGTTCAAGGAGAAGGTAAAACTAGGGTGGGGATGACACCCACAAATCTTCACTACTACAATAATATAATGTATCCAATGAAGGTTACAATGTTTGACCATGATACATGATCTACCCTACAAAAGGTCTACCTTGTTAAAGGCTTACAAGATTGTTAGATCTTACCCTATTAAAGGATTTAAACACCTTATTAAAAGTGTGCCTAGTAAAAGGAATTTAACTTACAATAAAGAAATAACCCTGTTAAATGATTTAAAACAACTTATTGAGACTACTATGTTAAGAGATTTAATTGATTCACCTGTTAAAATGTCTCAGCAATGATCTTTCGATTAACATCTATTGCTTTTTGTCATATCACCTTTATATTGATGTGTACTTGATGCTTTCTGATCAAATGTATCTCTAATGTCCTCTGATTCCTTTCCTCTATTCTCCTTTTACCAATTTTGCAATGTAACTCAATTCAAAACACCTTAATCCCCATGAATTATCTATTTATGCATGCAGAATCTCTTCAATTCTCCTTAGCATTCATTAAAAAGTTTAGGGTTTGTCTTCCTTAAGAAGACTTAGGTGACTTAGGGTTAGGTATGAATCAACGATAGTGATTCACCCATATTGCTGCTTAAACTTTCCCTTTTTCTAATTAGATGCATGTAATGCATAGGGATTCAAAATTAAGATTCATCCTTATCAACAAAAGTAAAATAATCCTTAATTTGACTAAAAAATAGTTTACATAGTGGTTTTTGCCAATACAAACAACTATGTCAAAACTATATTACTTGGCATCTGAAGTCCCTGGTGCTCAGCACTAACTGTAACTTCAATGCTCTCACTTGACATCTAAATGACTCAGCATGCACTGCTTGTTTGACACTTGGATCCTCAACACACATTGTCTATGCAACATCTAAGTGAGTTAGCAATTAAGTGGCTTGACACTCACTATTTACTCAGCATGCTCTATCTTATATGTTATGCTCGACATGTATTACTTGTTTGACATGAACTAAGTAAATGACTTATAATGACTAAGTGTATAGACATTCATTTTTCAAAACCAAATTGAGATCAACATTTATATATATATAAAAGATACATAGAACATAATGCAAAGTGAACCCCTTTTTATTAATATTTGATATTTTTGCTATTTTAGTAGCATGATCTTTTCCTTTTGGCTCTAGTTATTTTATAGTAATAAGATGATGTATTTAATAATTACTTTCAAAACTTGTGTGAATCTTAATTAAATTTCTATTAAGTATTTACTAGTTAGTACACAGTACACATGTGAGCATGAATTGATGTCTAAAGTGATAGTTCTATGGGAAATGTAACACAAAAATTTCTAATTATATATTCAAAAGTTGAGGATTGAAGAACTAAAAGTAGAAGAACATTTAAGGACATAGTTGGAATATAAATTTTATACAAATATATCTATTAGTTAACCTGAATTGTGTTCACGCATCTAGAGCATACAAGTTTTATTTACTTTTTAAAAATATTGTTAAAATTATCTCATGATCTTTTTGTGGTAGATATTTAAATTGGTGGCATATGAAAATACACTCACCCATTATTCTCTGTTATTTTTCCTTTTTTGATCACACAATCACAATAGACACTGTAATAGTAAGATAGAGAAAAGAGGATGTATGAAAGAGCAAATATAGATAGCCACACCTTTTTCATAGGTAGACCCTACTAGGGTATCTATTTCATATAGTTAGGTGGATAGACCACACCCCCCACTACTCCCTCTCTCTGTGGCTTCCTAGAACTATATACATATATCTATTTGCACCTTCATTGTGTAAAGTGGATTTTTTTTCTCTATGATCTAGTGCACCAATCACATCTTGATTTCAAAGAGATAGAATCAATAGTCTATCAAATGTTTTAGTGGAACTACAAAACTTAATTATAATTAAAAACATACTAATAACAATTCAAAAAAAAATTAGGCAAGAACCTATAGCACAACGGTCACTTGTTACCCTCTCATTGGAGAGGTCTTAGTTTCAAATCTACTAAAATTTAACATATAATTATAATTAATCTACACTTAGAGCCAATGTAACTCTTGCACCCTTCACTAGTGCAAGCATTAAATATATTCTAATCATATAAACATATTTACTTTTAATTTTTTAAACGTTTAATATTTGATTAGAACCCAACCTACTTTTAGTTTATAAGACACTTAATATTTGTATTATTAATTTATTGATTGTATCATAATAGTCATCCTTACTAAATCACCATTTCCTTTATATGGAAGACCTATCATTGTACAATTCACCACACATTCCAATTTCGGCAATCATGGCTGCAATGAGCATTTGCAAGATAGTAGTTCTTGTCATCTTTGCTTTCTTTCATAGAACAGTTGCGATGGCTGGAAAGTTCCCAAGCAGGAAAACCATTATAGAGCGGAATTGGTCCGAGAGAGTCTCGCCTGTCTCCACTTATGAAAGAGCAAAACTTGATCATCAAGGATTCATAATGCAAATGGGCATTGGGCGTCCTACACTACTGCTTCCATATATGATCGGTGACATATTTACTCTTTTTTTAATGCTTTCAAAGAATATAGAATATGATTAAGAAAAAAAAAATTAAGGAAATAAATACAAGGATGTAACATAAAAAAAATCTTCTTCCATAATGTTATGACTGTGTCATGTTACTAATCTTGTATTTTGTCACAATTGAGGACAAAAAAGGAAAGATTTTGTGACACTTAACTTTATAAATAATGATTGTGCTATAAAATATATTATAAATTAATCATAAATTAAACAAATTATTTAGATAAATTTTAAATTTCAAAATTGAAATTGTTCTTAAATAAAATGTTAGAATTAAAAAAAATATACAAAAATTGTTAAATCTAAAATTTTAACTTTTATAAATTTTACAAACTTGATTCAATGTGAGTATCAGTAGGAAACAATTGCCAAAAAAGGTGAGCTAATAGGACATAAATGGTATGTGAAAGTCACAACTAGATCTAAAGAAATAAATGAACAAAAAAATGTTCAAATAGATAGAAAAATGGTGAATATGAGTAGATGTATGAAGGTGGGAAGGTGACTAGTCTAAGAAATGCCAACCGATAGTTTTGGGTGCTTAGTAGGGGTCAAAATAATTACAATTTTAAAAACTCATTTGAATGTTGAATTCACTACATGTCAAGGTTTAGATTATCGTACATTCAACTTAATAAAGAGTAAGCTAGTACTAATATCAAGTTTAAAGGTTTTAGATGGATATGGTGGGAGATGGAGAATGTGCTTTGAAAGAAACATGTCTTTTACAAATATTCTTCTTCTTTTAGATATGTACTTTTTGTGGCAAATATTCATGTACAAACTAAGATATTAGAGTGAAATGGTTGGAAAGATTTCCGCTAACTTATCAAGGTCAAGAGTGAGATTGAGGATGTATAACGGCCTAAACATTCAAATATAGCATATGAGATAGTATAATAATTTGAAGGTTAAGCATAGATGGGTTGTTGGGTGAAATGAGTTTCTCCTCTAGTGAACAGTACACATGGGTAGGAGATTTACATATTACACCAATAAATTGGTTTTCATCACAATAATTCCTAAGGAAACATAGGAATAATTTCAACCATTAAATTCTTCTTTCTCTTTCCTTTTATCATTCTTTTTCCAATTCAAATTTTATTTTCATAGTAAGTAGATAACATCACATATTTCATAGGTTATTTTTGTGTGAAAAATATAGAGCATTGGAAGAGTTTCTTAGTAACCTATAAGATATGGTTTACATGGTTTTTTTAGCAAAAGGAGAAACATCTTTTTATGTGCTTTAATTTTTCTTAAGCAAGAATTTTTTTTTGAAAGGTTGCAAGATATTTAGAGCTGGTAATTTTCTTGATAAGACCCAAGTACAAATTCCACTACCAAGGGTAAGGTACTGAAACCATGTCTATTATTTGTTGACACTACACTCCTAAACATATATTTATGGAGTGTTTTACTTTATCTTGCAAGTATCTCAGAATAATTTCTCTAGGTGGTTCAAAACAAGCTCGGTATGCTAAAATTGATGAATATTTTCAAATTCAAGGCTTACATAATAGTCTTCATTCTCCAAATGTGCACTTGAATAAATTTGATGATGGTGGCATAATGATTATTGTTCTTTATGTTGATAATATTATTATTACACAACATAGCATGGATCAAATTAGTGACATAAAGCTAAACTCTCAAGATACATTTGAGATGATAGAATTGTGAATATAAATATCTTCTATCAATTTTAATACTAAAATTCATTTATTTATATTATTGTGATAAGAATTCTATTATTTTATAAGGAAGTTCAGATGTTTATGGTAATAATTCTATATTTTACCAAAAGCATTACAACTTGATAAGTAGGAGATAATTTCCATAGCAAGTCAAATATTCATATTGCTATCAGAATTTAATTGTGATTTGAGTCAAACTCATTTACCCATTTTTCTTGAGTAGAGATTCAACATAAATCCTTATCTCATGAGAATAAATGGAACACTTAGCATTCATTAGATCTAGGTAATGCTCATAGGGGTGAAGCACCGGGACTTCCTGGGAGGTCACCCATCCAAGTACTACTCCAACTTGAGCGCGCTTAACTACACAGTTTCCTCCATGGTTAAAGCCAAAGTTTGCAACCCCATTTGCAAATATGAATTTCTCATCATTTTCAAGATTTAAATTGACAGGACAAAAGAATAAAAGTATCTGCAAATGAAATTGTATCAGTTACGAGCATTATTTTTTTTCAATACAAATGAATTTTTTTTTGGTAGTAGAAATTGATACTTTGAAACTTTGTTGAAAAATTGGTTGCCTAAGTGTTTGAGATTGGTAGATAAGTCACTCGTGTACAATTCTCCTCACAATTTTTTGCTTTTAAATATTCTATATCCTAAGCCTAAATGAAAAAGTGGTCCCTTGCAATAAAATTATGTGCCCTACAATATCTAAATAATTTTTATTCTTTCAATAGAACTTCTTCAAAGGTCTTTGTACTCTAAATTTAGTAAAATCTTTAAATCCAATTTGTTTAGATGTTTGTGCAACATTCTAAAATTTGAAATTTTTCTTACCTTTAAAATTCTTGAATCTAGCACATCATTGAACAGTAGTCACCTTTTCAGAAGCAATGCCTTTTAATTTAAATGTCAACATTAAATCTTGTCGAATCAGAGGAAATTACTAAACGTTAGGATGGAGGTGGAAGTGGAGATGCCCTTTGTTGATACTTTATACTAGGACTCCCACTATTTTGGTTGGATTACAATGTGTGTTTGACCAATGAAAAATAAATATTCACATGTTCAAAATTAAAAAACTTCACCTTCACAAGTAAATTCAACAAAAAAATTCATCACTACTAAATTTCAAAGGTGTTTTAAAGCATTGACGAGAAAACTTGGATTTTATAAGTTGGACACTGTTATGACCGGCAGTCACCATCACCCAAGCCTGAGACACCTACATGTCAGAATATGCCAGCTGTAGATTCCCTAGTTTGGCGAAGCGCAAGTCAACCTCAAGCAAGCAATGGTCAAACTGGATGAAATGTCAGACTGTTTTAAGACTGCGGCTTCTCAACTTTCCTTGTAGTGGATTTTTTTATGGTAGTGGAGAAATTTTTGTGAAGGATAAAATCCTTCGTTTAGACAAAAGCATGCCCCATAAATGTTGGAGCGCAAGATTTGATTTGGCATGGATTCTTTTATAAAGGATAAAATCCTCCATTTTGAAAAAAGCCCGCCCCTTAAATGTCAGAGCGCGGATTGAATTTGGCGAGGAAATCGATTGTTTCGTAAAGAACTGCATGAACCTATTTTAGCAGGGATGGAACCCTACAAGTCATTTTCTTGCAAATACAATGAGCTCAAACTTTCCAAACTACCAATTTCCTTTGGTAAACTGATTATTTTGAGCATATAGAGTTGCCAATAGCCAAGTCATTCCAATCTCTGGCACCAAAGTCCCAGAGAACCGATTATTGTTAATATAAAGTTGTGATAAATTCTTTGCATTTCTGATCTCAGGACCAATTTCGACGACAAAGCCGTTGAAGCTTAGATCAATAATGTTGACCCTAGGCAATCCCCAAAGCCCTTTGGGTACTTTACCCGTCAGATTGTTGATATTCACTCTTAAACGTAACAAATTTTTGCAATCCCCATATGACTTTGGAAAATCTACTGTAAAAGAGTTATGAAGGAGAAGAAGTAATTCTAGGTTGCCTCCTTTGCAAATATCTTTTGGCAGAGGGCCAGTGAACTGGTTCTCTGATACGTCAATCATTTCCAACTTGGATAAACTCCCAAGCTTCTGTGGTAGGTTGCCGTTGAAATGGTTCTGATATAGGGACAAATACACAAGATGTGGAAACTTGCCAAGGCTTTCAGGTATTTGGCCGATTAGCTCGTTCATGTAAACCATGTTTCTCAATTTACCAAACTCATTTGGAATAGTTTCGCTCAACATGTTTTTTGATAGATCAAAGTAACTTAGCAAAGTAAGATTGCCTATTTTAGAGGGTATATTGCCGCTAAGATTGTTTGCATACAGCTCTAGTTGGTAAAGCCTACTCAGTTTGGAGCACAAATTTGATTTGGCAAGGAAATATGGTGCAAAGGAAAAAATCCTCCATTTTGAAAAAAGCCCGCCTTTGTAAATTTCTTTTGGAGCGCAGCATTGGGCTGGTCGTGAATGTTTGGTAAAGGATAAAATCCTTCACTCAATGAAAAGCCCGCTCCCCGTAATATTGGAGCACAAAATTTGTCAAAAAATCGTTAAGCTTGAAAGTGGAAATTTGAGAAAATTCGAAATATTGCGAAAAGCCCAAAAACATTAAAAATCATGAAAAGTGGGAATATTGCAAAATTTTCAGAAAAATTCGAAATTAAAGGCAAAAGAATGAAAATTCCTTATGAAATGAAAAGTTGGATTTAGAGAAAAGCAAAAAAGGATTTTCTTTCAAAAGTTTTTTTTTTTTGGATTTACATTAAAAATTAAATATTAGTTTCACTGATATTTAATTTGATTGTTTAAATAATAATCCAAAAAAATTTTAAAATGGAGAAAATTTGGAAATGAATTTGATTTTTTTCAGTATTAAAATATGGAAATTAATTAAATATTGATTTTAATTGATATTTAATTAATACAAATTTTTAAAAAAATCAAAATAGGATTAAAAAATACTTAGCTTCATCATGAAGCTAAGAGCATTAAAATAGCAACTTTTTGAAACAAATAGCAAAAATAGTGACAAGTGGCACAAAAGATGGAAACCTTGATGGCTAAGTAAAGCAACAACCTACTTTTAGTCTATAGCTTTAAAGGCATCATTTTTGAAGGATGATTTATATAAGAAACCCTCTCATTCATTCATGCTCACATAGAAATTTGAAGAGAAAAATTGAGAATTGGAATGAGATTCAAGGAGTTCAAGGAAGCAGATTTTTGGAAAAAATTTTAAAATTGCTGAAGAGTTTTCTATGAATTCATTATAGAGGATTTTGAATCCTATCATAAAGGAATTTTTTTATTTTTATTTTTTTGCAGTGAGTTGTTAAAATTGCATATTTTTCGCGGAAGTATCGAAAAGTGAATCTTGAAAGGAGTATGGAAATTTTGGCAAAAATTCAAAATCTTTGTCTTATGGACAAGTTGTAGCTATTTGTTTTTAATACTTTCCTTGCATAGTCTTATGTGTGTACATTTTCTATTTTGCAAGAAAGGAGAATTACAGAGCCCAGGGGAATAGGAGAAACATGAGGACGGCCGATAAAGAATAAAAGGAGAGGATTCTATCTTGAATCCAAAATTGTGTCAAAGTGGGCAGAAATTAGATATACAAGCCTTGGCAGCCTTGATTTGAAATATTTTAACCAGAGAATGCTCGGATACAATGACTATCACCTGACACACCTCGCCACAATAATTGTGAGAAGTGGAATTTTTGTTGCAGTTGGTTTCCCTCCTTTTCAACATCTAGAGTTAATTGTGGAATGTAACAAACGCTACAGTCCTAGAAATAGAACCATCAGCAATTCTGAACGAAATGTTCTAGTAGATTTTTCTCTGGCATCCATTTCTGAAGCATTTGGAATTCCTTGTCACCCAAGGATGGTCACAAAAACATAGGAGCAAGCACTTAGAATCTATACCTCTGGAGTCCATTTCTATGACATCATTCCAAGATTCCTAAGGAAATAGTATGGTTCGATTTGCAGAGGGAATATAGTGACATGGTCATGATGTTGAGTCACATATTTGGCATGCCTCATTCTTATAGATTTGAATCTTGGATGTGGTATTTTGTTGAGCAGGTGATGGAGGAAGGTGACAGAATGGATTGGGCAGGGCTCATAAGTGATAATTTAAATGAACAGTTGATGAATCTAGAGCATACAAGGAAATTTTACATGAGCTCATATGTCATCGACATGCTAGCATGAATGAAAAATTATGATGGACTACAATACAAAGGACCGATTGGAAGTGGAAGCCAACACCTCAAAGTCCATGAATGTTACCCACAGTTGCATTTGTATTCAAATGATGATTACATGAGGGTTAATGATATAATTACCATGCGCATAGTAAGAAAACTACAAAAGAGGCCACATATAAGAATGTTATTTGGTGCGATAAAGTTGGTCGAGGAATATGGCACCTGGTTCATTCAGTTTCCCACCTTTTCATACATCTGAGTTCAAAGATTCTCCACAGAGCTATACAAACTTCCCAGGTACCCAACTGACAAGATGGTCTTGTTAGAGCTTACTCGGCAACTTACAACCTATGATAAGATTCAGAAAGGGAAGAAGAAGTTGGGATTGCAATTTCCCATTTCATTAGGAGAAGTGAAAATTGAGGTATGCTCATGTCTAAAACCTGTAGAGAGATCATCAGATGAGCTCCACTTCTTCCGCCTTCTACTTGATCCAAAAAGGAATAATTTTGCTCCTTACAATAAGATCTCATTAGTAGGAGGATCAAAGTACCAACACAAGGTTCACCTTGAAGACTTTTGGGCAAATGCGGTAGACGAGAATGAGATTAGAAAAAGGTTGCATTCAAGACTACCATTGAACATTATTAGAACATGCAACATTTTCAAGATTCCTGATCAAATGGAGTAGGACCCAAATGTGATGCGAAAGGGATTCAATCCAGAAATGACAGCTCAACCATATGATTGGAAGAAGAAAGAAATTACAGATCTTGAAGCTCTTTCAAAACCAGTCTTAGATTTTACAAAGTGGTGGATCGAGCATAAGCTTGAAAAATTAGTTGCACCGGCTAATGGATTCACATATAGGTTTCTTGGCCATAGACCACTTAGGGATGAAAGATCAGGACAAATATCTAAAGGGACTATTGAGGAAAGAGGAACTCCATCTGAAGATGTAGGAACCAAGAAAGGGAAAGAGATACCTCGAGAAAAGCATCCTAGGATTGAGGAATTCATCCAAGAACCTCAAAATAAGAAGCAGAAACATGAAGATACTCCCTCTTCTCCGAGTCGAACTGCAAGTGTCCAAGAGATAGAAACATTTGAAAGGCAGGATGCAGGGATAAGTATAAGGAGATTTGAGCAAGAAGAGAATTTGGATAGACCAATTCATAATAGACTGAGTATAAATGCCTATGAAAAGTCCATGCAAGAAAGAGGGAGAGATCAAGATATTGCTATAGAGGAAAGTCTCGATACGATCTTAGAGCGAGAAATGATTAATGATGGAGATGGTCCACTAGAGGAAGAAACTCTAGGAGTAGCAATACATCTTCCAAGCACTAAAGCCATAGCTCCTAAGGTTATAATGGATAGTCTAGGAGGTGAAGAGGAGATTGACATTCAGGTGGTCCAAAGGAAAGAACAATTGGTAATTTTGGGAGACCAAAGTATACCCATTCCGGAATGGTTGAGGCAAAGAATTCAATTACATCAACAAAGGGAGGTTGATCCAGCAATTGAATTACAAAAAATTTTGGACCAATCAAACTGATCAGAAGAACGAGGGAAAGCAAGAAGATATACTAAATTCATCAGAGGAGAATTAGGATCTAGAATCTTGTAGATTGTGACTCCTATAGTTGGCAAAGGAAAAAATTAGATTGCTCCAGATGAATATCATGTTGTGGAAGTAAATATTGGTCGGGCCTCCCGAGAGCAAATATTGGAAGAATTTGATGACTTTACATAGGTTTTGAAGGATAGGTGAAGAAAGTAGAAGAAGGGTACGAAAAGAAGAAAAGAGAAATTCGAGCCTTATGTCAGTACATCAATAACTTGCCTCTTCTAGTAAGAGAGGAAGGTCCATCATTTGTCCCTCCAAAAGGTGTTTCCAGTGAAGTGGTAGGTGATATTGACAGAATCAAGTGGATTTCTCAGGGTGCAAAGATTTGGATCAAAGGAATTCAGGAGGTAGCCTTCAAACATGTAGAAGAATTAGTGCAAGTGCACAATAGGGCATTGGCTACAATCTCTAGGATCCAATGCATGGAGGAATCATGGGTGGATGAGAATATTTACCAAGAAGAGGTGATTGCCAACATTCAGAATCTAATGGAGACCCCAAAGCAAGAATTGATTGATGGTCGAGTTATTAGTGAGGGGGATGTCTATGATTTTATTTGATGGTACAGTGCAATGATCATAGCTAAGGAAATGTTTGAGAGCTTTACTAGGGAATCTAGTCGATGGAAGAAGATTGTTGATAACATCAAGCAAGGAATATCAAATGTAGTTACATCCTTGCTATCACAGAGATTGGTGGAAGAAGAAATGACAACTGATAATTTGAAAGTCAAGTTAGAGGAATTATTTCAACTAAATGTATATGAAAGAGATGATTTTTAGAACTTCTCCATCTTCTCAAATACAATGCACACTACTAAGGAGTTACTACCAGATTGGGATGAAAGCTTGGGAAAAGTAGAAAGAGCAATTGCAGTTCTAGAATTCAAGGAAGAATTTGCACCAAGCATTAGTACAGAGGAGTTGGAAATAGTGTTAGATAAATTTTGTTCCTTCAGGCAAAAAAATCAAGGATAGATGCATTAAATGCATAGTGGGTGTTCTTAGGGATCATTTATTACACCCCACTCCTTCCTAAACAAGCATGAATAGTGGGTATTTATTACCCACTATAGTAGTGGATTCCTTGTTGCATTAATATAGGTTCCTTTCCTTTGCACTAAACCTAACTAGGGCTAATGTGGCACAATCTTGCCCATCGGTTATTGTGATTATTTGGGCCACCTGTTGTAATCGAGGACCTATATAAAGGCCTCATTTCTCATTTGTAAAGGGGAATTTTTATGAGATTGTTGCTATGAGTTGTTGAGATAATAAAGTTTTCATTGGAGTTTGGTGAATACTTGACTTGTCTTAGTGCTTGCTTGTTCTCGTAAATTTCTTCAATTAGATTAAGTTTAGCATAGTCAATGTGTGGTGATTACAATGAAGAATATGATGGTGTATTGATGAGTTCTTTTGGTTCATACTTTTGACGTTTTAGTGATTCTAACTTGTTGTGTAAAGCTAGCCTGAACCCCTTTCATGCAAATGCTCAACTTCTATCATTCATATACCTTGTTCTTTATGATGGTGTATGCAGTGATATGAAAATCTTTGGCATAACCCTTGAAGATTGCACCGATTCACGCATAGTTGTAGTATAACTTGGGAAAGCAAAATTCAATAAATTAAGGGATTTGTCCACTAGAATACTATTTGTTGTTATCACTACCCTTAGGATTAGAATAGAGTTCCTGAACCCTAACTTATTGAATTTTTTCATATTTTGTGAAAACTACAAAAAAAGCACTTCATTGCAAAACCTTAGGATAGCTCCCACATCTAGTATGGCTTGAAATGAATCTAAATAAACACATAAGGCCTGTTGTGATCATCAGTAAATCACATCAACCACCGATCTTATCCACAGTCAAGACCTAGCATTAAAGGAACCTTGAAGTCAATGTATGATCTTCTAGCAATCTTAGCATACACAAGACTTTATTCAAGAGAGGATAAGATATTTTGATATTTTCTTCTACTATTTGGTGAGTCATAAAACACATATCAACAAAAACTAGTGCTAGAAGGAGGGCCTTGGATAAGAGATTTTATAGCAGTTTCACATACTGGAGAACATTAATTAATCCCCACCTGAGGTACATCGAAGATCCTTGAGATTCACCCTAGGAGTGCATGAATTACAAGAGTTGAGTTTTGATCCAAAGCCTAGGCGAGGAAATAAAGAAGCATCTACAAGTCAAAATTCACCAAGTGAGTTGATCTCACAAGGATATTCCAAACTCACCACTTCAACATCAAGCACAAGGATCAATCCAAGGAGGAGTTCCACTAGGAGCTACAAAAATTCAACAATTGTTTGTGCAAATACCTGTACAAGTTGTCCTAGCTGCAACTATCCAACAATAATTTCCAGCAATGGCTTAGCGATGGCATCCACAGAATGCATCACCCCTTACAGCATTTTTCGCATATGACAATATGCCAAAGAATCTTGAACATTTTTGTTCTAAATTATTTGTGAATGATGTGAACTGCATTGCTGATGAGCACATTAAGATTTTTGAGGATGCCCTCCAGAATAGAAATGTGCAAGATGAGGATGTTGCATGCAGACATTTCCCTTATTCATTGGGTGAGGAATCATTTTATTGGTATATCAACCTACCTTCAAATTCAATACAGACTTGGCAACAACTGAAGGAGGCATTCCTCGAAAAGTTTAGATTGCCTATCACCCCTACGAAATTGTACAGGAGTTTATTGAGATAAGGAGACAAGAATGTAAGCCAATTGGTGCTTTCAATAATCAATTTCAGAAGGCTTATTCAATTGCACGATCCATATCGCATAGGAGATGATGCAGCATGACATGCCTATTATGTAGCCCTAGACTATTTCACATCTATGTTTGTTCAAAAAACTCATCCAACTTGTACAAGTTTGATTCAAGCATATGCTGAGGCGAAGAAAGTTAGTTTACAATCACCGACAACTACGAATGGAGCACCTAGCTATTTTAGAAATACAAATACATTAAATTAAAGAGATTTGAATTATTCTCTGACTATCAATCTAGTTCCTACCCCTCTGAACCAGTTGGTGTTGGTCTTGGAGCACCTATGTCACTGGCAATGCCCATGCAACCAATTTATCTTCGGAACATGACAAATTCTACAAGGACCCAAGAGGAAAAAGATGAGATGAGAGATTTGATTGAAAGAGTAAAAAAGTTGTCCACTGAGGTCACTTACCTTAGAAATCAAAATAATCAGTTGCAAAATGCACAGAGGAATTATCAATCATATCAAGGTAGCAACCAAGGTTATCAAGGGAATCCCCCTCCACACCATGATAGTAATCAAGGACACAATCAAGGATTCAATGAAGGTAATCATGAATATCGTAATAATAACCAAGGTCATCAAAGAAGATCATGGAGCACTAATCCAAATAATGGGGGCATACCATCACCAAGGGACAACCCTCGATCTGAGAATCACCCAGCTAATAAAGTCTTCTTAGAAAAAGTTGCACTATCTGGATGGTGTAGATTACATGAGACTAGTCAACATTTTGAATTACAGTGTCACGAATTTCAAAGAGCAACAGATATTTTCAAGGGAGAAGTGAGGAACACTACCACATCTGAGAATCCTCCTTCTATGAGATATGAGATGGTACCCACACCAAGATATGACCAAGCATTGGTTTTTGATGATTTTAAGTTTCCTCCTCCTGATTCTCAGGATTACATGCCAATGCAAGCTAATCAAAAATTCCCACCAGCTTCAGCAAATGGTCCTCTAGAGATGCCACGTTATCAAGTTCCACCAAAAAATCAACCTCCACCAATATCCCCAAATGAATAACTACATAAGGATGGATTTTTATTCCCTCCTCTATATAATAGTGTCTTGGTGGAAGGGACAAGTGAAGTGCAAGCTTTTCAACAAACATCTGGTAATACTCCAATAAAGACATATCAAAGGAATTATAGGAACCATGAGCCATTAACATCATCAGTTCCTCCAAATAACTTTTCAACTCCTCCTCATCCCAATGCAAACAATAATCTTGAGCATCTTAGAGACTCCCCTGAATATCGACAACTAATGAGCTCTCAATGAGAACAAAGGCAATGTGAAAATCTAGGACAAAAATAGAAAGGAAGTCCTCATAGAGAGGAATTGAAAAGATTAAGTTCTTATGTATTAGAGGAATTCAAGAAAATTAAAGTGAGTCTTTCACTATATGAATTGATGAAATTTCAGAAATTAGAAATACATTATTGGAAAGCTTCAATGACACCCCCATGAAGATTGTTTCTCAAAATGTATCACATCCTCCAAGAGGGGTATCCAATGTCCAACAATACAATTTTTCACAAAACACCAATGTTGCAGATGATGTACCACCATATGCATCTACGCTTGCTTAGAATCCTTCAAATTTGATTGGAATGGTGCAAAACTCTCAGGATGATCAGAAGGTTACATCAAATGGACAAATATTCTCAAAAAATCCACCACCAGAAATGATCAGAGATAATTCTCCTATAGTAGAAAATTCTATGACAACATGAAATGGGAGAAATTCTATACATAACAATGAGATATTTGACTCAAAAGGGTAGAAGCCAGTGGTTTTTTATCAAGGGAAGGAGGAACTTGCACCTTTCCTAGTATCTGTTAGAATTTTTGGGAAAATCTTACATAATTGTTTAATTGACTCTGGCGCATCAAGTAATGTAATGTCATTGGACATATGTAGAAAGCTAGGATTTATTCCACTTTAGACTAACAATAAGGTTACACAATTGGATAAAAATGAAGTCCCAGTCGTGGGAGAGTTGAATAATATTCACATGCAGTTAGTCTCTGATCCACATGCTCAAAGTTGTATTGACATATTTGTTGTGGATATTCCTGAAGGGTATGGCATGCTTCTTAGTAGAGATTGGACAAGGAAATTGAATAGTTATATTGCAATAGACTTTTAATACATGTGGCTCCCATGGAAGGGAATTCCCAATCAGTTAAGGATAGAGAGCACTCCAAGGCTCCGATTGTTGATCACTGAGTATGGTGAACATAATGAGATCCTATTTATGGAAACCACTTTGGGATCATATATTCCCAAAACTGGAGAGGTTTTAATGTTGCAAGGTTACAATCAAGGGGGATGTCCTGATGTGACTCCAAATTTCACTAAGGTACCTATTATGGATGATTCAGAACCATCACTAAATGAAGGAATGTTTGAGAATTTGAGGAATTTTGTACCAAAAAGCATTAAGCAGGAAGTTGAATTAGGAAAAGATGCATCCATTCAAAAAAATTTGTTACCCAACTGGTGTAGAATACATAATGCTTTTCATTCTAAGATATCATGCACCATGTGCAAAGAAACAATTGCACAAGTTTCTAAAATGGTTCCACGAGCATGGATAGTAGCAAATGTGGTCAAAGTGAACTAATCACGTATAAAAATTTTAAACCCACAGCAGGACAGAATTCGAGAAGGTGAAATAGGACAAGAAGAACATCAAAAAGAATCCAAGGATTCAAAGGTAAAATCACCCGTGGAATATGAAAATGGTCAAGTGTGGGCCCTATCCTTTGATGAATCCAAATCATAGAAAGGTAGTGGAGCTAGTGTTGAACTCATCAGCCCAACTGGAGAAACATATTTGGCAGCACATAGGTTGCAACTCCCATTTACTAATAATGTGGTTGAGTATGAATCATTGGTCATTGGATTGCTCCTTGCTATCCATAAAGGTGCCAAAATCCTACATGTACGTGGAGATTCAGACATAGTCATTGGATAGGTATGCAAGAAATATACATGCCATGATAAAAGATTGGGTCGTTATCGCAATAGAGTTTGGGACCTAATTGAAAGCTTTGATGCTTTCAATATTAAAAGGGTAAGTTAAACAAGCAATCCAGTAGAAAACTCTTTGGCTCAATTTGCAAGTTCATTAGAACCATTAGCCATGGATTGTGTGAAGAAATTCACGGTTGAGCTAACTTCTGTACCATCAGTTCCTGACAACATCACAAATTTTCAAGTGTTTGAAGATGATAAGCATATCCTCTATTTTCTAACAAGCTTGAGGGTATTTGAAGCACAAGTCATAGATGAAGGAGAATGACAACAAGCTCAATTTGAAATTGACAAGATTATGAGTTTAAGGATAAATACCATTCCAAAAGGAATTATTGAACTAGAGAGAATTTTTGATGCAGACAAACTAAGTTCCCTCAAATACCAAAGTACTGAAGGAGGGGGATGTGAAAAGTTAAACTTGGGAATGAGAGAAAATGTCAAGAATGTATTTATTGGGAAGGTTTGTACTCCCACAAAAAATGAAGAAATATTGAAACTTATGAAGGAATTCCCTAATGTGATTGCTTGGGTATATGAAGATCTAAAGACATATGATACATCTCTCATCACACATACTATTCCATTAAAGCCAAACAGTATGCCATTTAGACAAAGGCAAAGACCAATAAATCCATTGTTAGAACCACTAATACATCAAGAAGTGAAGAAGTTATTGTCAACAAGAATTATATTCCCAGTTTGACACTCAATGTGGGTCACCAACCTTGTCCCTATCAGAAAGAAGAATGGAGAGATAAGGTTGTGCGTGGATTTCAGAAATCTCAATAGAGCTTCAAAGAAGGATAATTATCCAGTGCCATCATTAGATGAAGTGATACAAGTTGTTAACGGTTCTCAAATGATGTCATTTTTAGATGATTATTCTGGATAGAACCAAGTGATGATAGAAGAAGAAGATAGACCATTCACAACTAAGTGGGGTACATTTGCTTATAGAAGAATGCCTTTTGGTTTGATCAATGTAGGAGCCACTTTTCAAAGGGCCATGGATTATGCTTTTAGGGACTTGGTAAAAAAGTACATCATCATATACATGGATGATCTCATAGTATTCTCTCAACATAGGGAAGATCACATTAGTGATTTGAGGAGAATCTTCCAAAGATGTAGAAGATATGGGATTTCCTTGAATCCAAAGAAATGCATTCACTGAGGGGAAATTATTAGGACATGTAATATCAGAACAAGGAATCTCAATTGATCTTGAGTGGATCAAGGCAATATCAAAGATAGGATTTCCAGCTAGTTAGAAAGAACTAAATTCATTCTTTGGTAAAATCAACTTCGTAAGGAAGTTCATAACTGGATTTGTAGAGATAGTAAGGCCATTAAATCACATGTTAAAGAAAGGAGCAAGGATAGATTGGACACCTACAACAAGAAAGGCATTCGAAGAAATCAAGCAAGCAATTGTGGATGCTCCTGTTTTGTTGAGTCCAGACTACACCAAGCCTTTTTATACATATTCTTTTGCCTCAAAACACACTTGTGCATCTTTCCTCACCCAGAAGGCAGAAGATCAGGATGAACATCCTATTGCATTCATGAGTTCACCCTTGAAAGACACAAAATTGAGATATCTGAATATTGAAAAACAAGCTTACGCTTTGGTAAAAGCAATAAAGAAATTTTGATATTACATCTTAAGAAGCAAGGTTTATGCAATAGTTCCTGATGTAGCAGTAAAGACTTTGCTAATGCAAAATGAGTTGGGAGAAAGAAGAGGAAAGTGGATGGCAGTTATTCAAGAATATGACATGGAGATACAACCAATGAAGTTGGTACAAGGACAAGCTCTGGCTCAAACCCTATCTACAACTAGTCCTGGGTTAGTACAACAAGTATATGTGTTAGAAGAAGTATCCTCGGATGAATGGTATGATGATATTGTTCATTATTTGCTGAACCATAAGTCTCCATCACACTTGAATTCTATTCAAAAGTGTTCATTGAGAATGAAGAGTCAAAATTTTGTGCTTCAAGGATTTGTGTTATATAGAAATAATCATGATGGGGTTTATTTAAGATGTGTTGGAAAGGAAGAGGTTGGACACATCATAGAGCATTTTCATAGTAAATATGGAACTAGTCATGGGAGTGGTTTGGCTATGGCCGATCAAATATCAAGAGCAAGGTATTATTGGCCAACATTGTTTAAAGACACTTACCAACACATGAAGACTTATCACATATGTCAAATAGCTGCAACACGTGAAAGAAATCTTTCTATGCCACTACAACATATTATTGAAGTAAAACCATTCACAAAATGGGGATTAGATTTTATTGGTCCCATCAATCTGCCATCATCAGGACACCACCAATATATCCTGACTGCTATAGACTATTGCACTAGATGGACTGAGGCTCAATCGCTAAAAAATTACACAACAAAGATTGTTATCAAATTTCTTGAAGAAAATATCATTACTAGGTTTGGATGTCCCCATGCATTTGTATGTCATAATGGTCCAGTGTTTAGATCCTTGAAGTTCTCAAACTGGGCATTTGACTATGGGATCACACTAAAATTTTCATCAAACCGCTATCCGCAAGGGAATGGATTCATAGAATCAACAAACAAAAATTTATTGAGTGCAATAAAGAAGTTATTAGACAATAATCCTAGAGATTGGCATACACAGCTGAGATTTTAACTTTGGGTAGACAGGATCAGAATAAAGAGTTCTTTGGGGACATCTCAATATCATTTGGTCTACAGACAAGATGCATTTTTTCCTATCCAATTGAGGATTCCAACACTACGATTCATGCAAGATTTTATGGAAGGTGAAGATAGAGTGAAAACACGTTTGACTCAATTATTGCACTTGGAAGAAAAGAGAGATGAAGCATTGGAAAATTTTGCTAAACATCAAGGAGTTGTTAAGAGATGGTTTGACAACATGGCAAAGGTTAAACAATTTTGAATTTCAAATCTAGTACTTCGCTGGGATAAGGCACATGAAAAGAAAGGTAGACATGACAAGTTTGATAATCTGTGGAAAGGTCCTTACCGAATTTCTAAAATTTTGGGAGATAATGCATTCAATCTTAAGACTCTAATAGGAAATGAAGTCCAATTGCCCATCAATGGGCAATTCCTCAAGCATTATTTCTGCCCTTAGGTTTTCTTTGTGAAGCCTAAATTGTACATAGTTAGTTTAGGTTTTCGTTTGTAGTGTTTTTTTTTTTTTTTTTTCTCTCTCTTTTCTTTTAGTTAGGTGAGAGTTTTGGTTTGTCTCCCCTCTCCTGGTCAGGAGTTTTGACTCTGCGTAGTTTAGGTTTCTTTCCCTTGTTTGTTGTGTTTTTTTTTTTTCCTGAGCTGTCTTCCTCAGGTGGTGTGGTTTTCTCTCATCTTTTGGTTTTGGCTTTGATTTTGGCATTTTCTAGGTGGCTCATAGCTGTAAGAATCTCTTTTTGCAAGTGGAATGGTGTACTGATTTGGTTACTTCATCTGAAGATTTCATCGAGTTTTGTTTATTTCATTTCTTGGATAATTTTTATGAAGAGCATTAGAATCTTGGCCATCCTTCATATATTTTCAGTGGGTTAGAAAACATAATTGACTTGGAAGGTTAATCATACATTGTGTCTTGACACATGAAATCTAAGGTTGTCACATATTTCACACTCTTAAATATTGCTCTAAGTCCATTTATGTGTCTTTGCACTAATACATTAGGGGTGGATTTGCGACAGTGGGCAGTTGTAATGTGTATTTGGCATTTTTTTTTCAATTATAACCCAACAACGTCAGAATTGCGATGTTAATTTTTTTATAACGTCGCAATTGCAACATTGTCAAGTTATAAGAAAATTAAAAAAGGCGCATTGTTCACAATGTTTAAGCTTATATGCATAATGTTTAAGAGTAGCCGAAGAAAAATTGTTAACCAGATCTCCCTGGGCCGAGGAATTATCTGTATGGAAGGGTTTCTGTCAAAGTGGTGTGAACTTCACTATAGCTGACTGCAACAGGTATCTGCATCAACACTGACATTTCAGAAATTCACCATTAATGTGCTTGAAATTTTTGCTTACCTACATTTTAAAAATGCCCTTGCATAGAAATGTTTTGGCATTGTTGCTTCTCTTTTTGTGGCACATGTGTTTTGATAAATATTATTGTGGACCAGGAAATTAATTGGTGCTAGATACTTCTACGCGAGACATGAGGCTAGAGATGGGCATTTCAAAAATGGAGATCTTGCTACACCACAAGACGTAGAAGGGCACGGATCTCACACTCTGTCCATGTCATCTAGGAGTTTTGTGAAACATGCGAGTTTGTATGGATATGTTGAAGGGGTTGCAAAGGGAGGAGCTCCTCATGCAAGAGTTGTAGCCTACAAAGTTTGTTGGAGCAAGGGTTGCTTGCTGTAGATATTCTTGCAGCATTTGAAGCATGAGAGAAATCATTAAAGTGTATGTTATCTTCTCATCCCATATTGTAATTCTAGATTCATACTACTTTTAGAAAAATAGAGGTTGGGTGATTGAAAATGTGTTGATTATTGGTGCCCATGCCATACTTAATTGATTGAAATGGGTCTTCCAATTATGTGGCCTTCTCAATCCTTCTAAAGGATTTAAATCCCGTGTCTTGGAATCTCATTTCACACAGACCAAGTCTTCATCATAATACCAGAGCTCCTCTTCTTGCAAAATTTAATCCTGGATAGGGATTTTCTTGAAAGTCAAGTGGTTCAACAACAAAAAAGGACACCAATGAAGTCTAATAGTCTGGTGGATGTTGATGATCACCGCTTGATTCATTGCCAAATCCTATCTTGAGATAGTAAGTAGAGAAAGGTGGTAATGGAAGCTATTGCGAGTGTTTATGTTGTGATCGTTAGTTTTTAGTTGGGTGTGGAGCATGGTTTGATTCATTTTGGTAGGGCTTTTGATAGTGTGAGTGGGGGTCCACTAACTAACCCATTTTCTAGTGTGGACATGTACATCTCTCTCATTCCATCTTGGGAAATTCCTCATTGATGACCATGTCATCATCAACTTCACCAAGGAGGAGATAAAGCATTAGTTCATGTAATGATGTTTGGGGCTCTTGTCTCAATCTTTATCTTTTCTATGCCATGGTTGTCCTATTTTGATCACCCAGTGATCTTTTTTCCTTATGACATGTAAAGGGTAGAATCTTCAAGGATAGGTGGTTGTCACTATGGGGATCTTACTTATCAGATGATGGGACTATCTTGGTATCCCAATTTTGTACTTCTTTTTTAATGTTTAATATAAATATATACCATTACCAACCAAAAAATAAAATAAAAAGAGAGCATGAGTTTGAATAATAAATTTACATTTCCAGAACCTTTACATTATTTTAATCAAGCTATCTATAACAATGATATTGATTTTACTAATAGAGGATAGAAAATATTTAAGAATAATTATTTTCTACATAAATAATAATCATGGACTGAATCTACTCTTCACAAATAAAATCCTAATCTACACTAACGTAATTATTGATCCTTACAAAAATAAGGATTTCCACACTTTGAAAGTTAGTCTATAGATGCAAATCAATACATGATGGATATGTAGTCATTAGAACCAAGTCTCCTTGGTAATTAGTTGATTATGTTTGAATCTCAAATGTAGGATAACTCAAGTGGATGAGTTGGAACATTAAGGAATATTTTTTATTAGGGAAAAACTATTCTTTGAAGGGGATCCAAGTGATACCCCACTAAAATAAATAGGTACAATAGAAAAAGTATTACAAGACAACAACCCAAAACAAGAAAACAATTGACAACTAAAATAAAGTTAAACAAAGATCCACTTGCCCAAAAGTTAGCACAAGGTTAAAGCCACACATAACATAATGATTCTATCTATCAAGGAGACCCATGGGGTTTAGAAAGGCTCCTTGAACCTCATCATTGGTTTTTGACTTGGCTCCCATAGCCACTACTATGGGTTTTAACATGGCTCTCAAAAACATCATCACCCACAACCTTAGAAGATCAATGATCAAAATTCCAACTAAAACTTTGGGGTTTTCGAATGCTCCCAAATTTTGAATTGGATTGCACAATTGTTTAGATAGGATTCCCAAGTCTTTTAAAAATCACATACCTCATAGAAATGATAATTATAAAGTGATCTGAAACTCTAGGGTTTAAGAAGACTCCCCACACCTCCATGGGATTTATTTTGGATCCCACAACCATAATGAGATTTTTAGAGGATCTCCAAAAGAACACAATTTTTTTAAAAGGATCCCCAACCCTTCAAAATGGGATTAAACTTGGCTCCCATAACCAAAATGTCACTAGCAAAAAAGAGACCCCACCAATCATCCATAGTTGTAATGTGTATTTGGCATTTTTTTTCAATAAATTCCCTATGTGTGCAAATCATGACTGATTTATCATATCTCTATTTTATGCAATCTAAGACAACTTTTCATGGTTTTGTTTGATAAAATACACATGGATTCTTTTCCATGGGTTCTTGCAAAGAAGAGGGAATCAATTTGGGGTCTTGGTCCACATTCTATATTACAAATTTATTTATACAAAGTTACAGATTACCCTAGTAAGGGTTTGGATAGCTTACACAAATAGTTGAATATCTTTTCATCCACATAATGAAATTGAGTGCTTCACAAACCAAAATAAAGTAGATTTGACCCTCTATCATCTACAACAAATGGATCATCAGATGGGTACCAATATTGCCAGAAAAGGACACAAAAATCAGACTTCTTTTTTACTAATCAAAGTAAGGATTATGTAGGAAACCTTATTTGCATTGATTTCCAAACTTCATGTATCAATTTGGGTCCCTTTGTTTGTTCATTACAATATTATTTAAACTTTGTCTTAAAAATATTGTTTTCCATTACGTCAATTTGCGACAGCAGGCAAATGTAATGTGTTTTTGACCTTTTTTTTTCAATTATAGCCCGACGACGTCGCAATTGTGATGCTAACAAGATATAAGAGAAAAAAAAAAAAAAAGATGTTTCTCATTTGTTTGAGGGAAATGTCGATGGATGAAGGCAAGGGAAAGTTTGAGGGCAAGTTTGTGATGGTCGCACGGGAACTAGGGTAAAGGAGCATAGAAGAAGACTAGCCATCAGTATGAGTGTAGACAGCTTAGTTGGATGGAGTATCTAAGGGTGGGGCGCGAAGAATTGGTGGAGGACAAAGAGAAGCGAATGTAGGTTTGCCCTACTATTCACTCAAGAAATTGGCATGTCTTCTGCATCTTTTGAATAGTTTAGGATTCGGTGTTTATTATTCATTGGAGTTTTGCAACTATTACTAGTGCAGTCCAATTTGCAGATGTATCTAAATGAAACCATTTTATTCTAGTATCAGAGATTGCATGGTAGCAAGGTTCCCAATCTTGACTTTAGCAAGGAAAAACTATTTCTACATAATTATTTCATCTACTAGGTTGCATTGCAGTTCTTCATTCTAGGTTCTTTGAAATATTTATTCGTAGGCTTGTCTCAGACGAAGAGTATTGATATTGGTCCAAACTTGCTAGGCAACTTTCTTGTTTCATCAAATTTTGTTCAAGAATCAACCATTATCATGGCTTGGTGGATGCAATCTGTATGGGTTGTACTAACCTATTTGAACCTTGGTCTATATCATCTTGTATTTTTGATGGTTTCATAGTCTCACAAAAGGTCAGTGGTCATGAATTAATGGATTAAATTGTTTTAATTTTCCCCTGTATCCTACCATTGATAATGTTCTACAGTTTTCTTTATCAATGTTCTATAGTTATCAATATTCTACAGTTTTCTTCAATTTTTACATGTACTTCAAATGATGGCAAAAATAATGGTGAAGAAAGCATCTAATTTGGAGTGTGAGGTGATCAAAGATACAAATTTTCCTAGATCAATATGTGACTAAAAGCTAATAGAATTGAAGAAAGCATTTCTACTAAAGACAAATGTTGAAAAGAAAAAAGATTTCCAATTTGGGTTTCTTCCAAGTGCTATAATTATCTTGAATTTAGTTTTTTAGGAGATAATGATATACTGACATAGTATGAGTGTTTCGATGTTATTTTACTCTAACGTCTGCTTCTGCAATTGGAATCAATAAACTCATATCAATATGCATTAAGAGTGGAGTGAAATTAATTGAAATACTTCACATTTGGTCAGGTAATGAATTGATAAGCTATATTAGAAGTTAGCTTATGTTTTAAGGCCCTTGTTAATGCATTCAGGTACAAGTTGGCGACAAATTTTAATCACTTTTGCAAATTAAAATTTTTTGTATGACCTCACAAATTACTAAGTTGGGCATGGAAAGAAAATGAAAACTTCTTGGGCATCATTTTGGTGACAATTTTTTAGGATTTTACTAAAAAAACCCTTTTACTTTTTAAATTTAGGTTTTTTTTAATGGAAACTTTAGTATTTTTTAGGGAAGTAATTTAGTATCTTTCAAATGAAAAGTAATTAAAAGTTTGTTAATGGATGATTGATAAGACTGATTTTAAGTTGTAAAAGGTTATTTGGGGAAGCTAGAAAGCTAGCATAATATTTCATTTTGAGTTTTGAAATTGAAACTTTACCAAAATACTTCTAGTTTTGGTGATTTTCTAGGCCATTCTTGGAATTTTTTTGTGAAGTCTATCTTTATTGTCTCTAATGATACTGCATAATATCCAACAAGGGAGATACTAATTTAGATGGAGCAACATTCAATACTTGAATCACCTTTTTCCTTCTTTTTGCAAGGGTCTTGTTTTTGGGAAGCAATTTGTCAAATGGTCAACACATTTTCTTAGCTGTAGGATGCAGTGTAGTCAAAATATTATTATAAAAGACTTGAAAATAGTTTCATGTGTTGTAATTGCAGGGACTTAGAACACAAAGAATGATTTGTGCTTATATTTACTTTTCTTATTTAAATTTGAGTTCTAAATCTTTGGTTTTCTATTTACAGGAGGGATATCATCTAAAAAAACTTGGAGGATATTCATTCTCTCGTTAGAAGCTCAGTGAAATTGTGTTTCATATCTTTGCTGGAGAAGGTGCAGAAGACTCACTGCCATCTATTGTTTTATCACTTAGTGGTGAGGATGGTTACCGAAACAATTATTTATCTGCTATGAGTTGAGAATTTAACTTTGAGAATCTGTTTCCTGGGATTTTTTTCCTTCGTCCACTTTTGAAGGTATGCATAAGGTTGCTGATATTGTGGTTATTGTTAGTCTTTAATTTTATTGATAGTCCAAAACAAGTTTTAGGTAGCAATTGATTCCATGAAATAGTGCATTAATAATGAATTAGTTTCTTCCATTGTTATACATGATTCATTGTCATATTGTATAAAGGAGGGAATTTGAAGATGTTAAATGCATCATAGCTATGGATTTCCAATGCAGTTTTTCATTTCCAATGTTGAGTTTCCTTCCTAATATTTCATGAATTTGTTAAACAATCCTAGGAATAAGCAGGTCCCCAAGCATAGTTTATTTAGATATTTACTCTAATCACTCCTATTACTAATTAAAATGGGACTGTGTTATCTTCTCCAATCTTTTCATAGATTTGACTATATTGCCTATGAAGGCTATTAATTGTCATCATATATGTTTATTGCAAATAGAAACATAAGAAATTAAAGAAAAAGCTCTTGCCAAGTAATGCAATTTGGCTTCATATTTCTTTAATCACTATCTCTATACTGCTAAATTTTTTCCTATCCCACACCTTTTTATCAAGATAGCACATGTATGCATATCCAGACTCCTGGTATGTGTACCAGGTACTAGTAGGCCTATCCCATATTGGGTACTTGCCTGGGTATGTACCCTGCAGCCAAAAATGCCACATCAGCTCACAAATTCCACCCCCCTTGCAAAATGTTAAAAATTGCCATGTAGATTAAAATGTCTGATATTGTTTTCAATTTTACATTTGCATATCAGCTTGTTGTTTATCAAGCTTAATTCAATATGTAATCAGTTAGAATCTTTGATACAATATTGAGTATCAGTAAACTGTTAAACATTTTCTAATATTCACTGTTCAAGTTAGAACTACAAGCTTATCATTTGCAGTATGTCATTATATGATTTATGATCTTCTTGTTCATATATAAAGTTTTCCTTTGTTGTTATGCATCAAAATTTTTAACATTCAACATATATATTTTGACTCGTGAATCATATTTTCAGATTTTCTATAAAATATAAAATCTATATTTAATTTTTTTTTAGGCAACCACATACCCCCTTTCCCTATTTTGAAAGATAACTATACTTCTACCTCTACCTATACCCAAGTACCCCTGTACCCATGCAACCTTTCCTTTTATTATACATTATCATCATTAAATCTCTTGCAAAGCCAAACATAAGCAATTAAAGAAAAAGATCTTGCCAAATGTAATTTGGCTTCATATTTCTTCAATCAACATATCTATACTGCTAAATTTCTTCCTATCCCATACCTTTTAGGTATACCCTAACAACTCTTTTACTTGTCATCATTTCAAAGACAAACGTGTGCAGTGAGGGATTCATGTACAATTTTCTTCTATTGTGTGGGGTAGCAACCTTGTAAACACTTCTATAAATTAGCTCTCACTTTTTCATGAACCTCTCTCATTGCTTCTACTATATCTTCAGCATGAGAGCTCCTCTTATCCATACTCTTCATATCCCTCAATTTAAAATATCCTCTATCTTTTTTGATATACTATCTTAAAAGGACTAATACCATTTCTCCTATTTGTCCATTCATTATAGGCATATTGTTCCTATGGTATTAATGCATCCCATTCTTTCCCATGATCCTTTGTTGGACACCTTCACATGTTTTTGTATTGACAACCTTCCAAAGGGACTAAAAAGCTATCCTAGACAATTTAGTAGGTTGCCCTACTACGAGCACTTACAAATTGTGCATTTGTTTGATACTATGCATATTGGAAAGAATATAACAGAGACATTGTGGAAAATATTGGATGGAAGGTGTGACAAAGGAAAAATTGTCAAAATTTGTAATGTAATTCATGAATCCAATCATGCATTGAAGAATTTCATTCACTCAAATAGCAACAGAGATTAGATTAATATAAGTGCCCTTCCTTGGTTATTAACGGAGCAGAAAAGTGATGCCATAAAAGAAGTCATACAAAAAATTTGATTTCCCACAGGATTTGCTACGAACATAAACAATCTCCTATCAAAAAAAAGTGAATCTGGGCCAGGGCTCAAAGTGCATGATTGGCGTACTTTCATCAAGGTAAGTTATGTTCTTCTATATTTATAATATATTCATAAACTATGTGTATTGTTTGTTATGTTATGTTAGAAAATAATGAAATGATTGGTTTATAATTACTGCAGTACGTGCTTCCTCTATCTCTCCCAGAGCCCTTCAATAATAACATCAATTAAGTGATATACGATCTTGGAAAATACATGAGGTAAGCAATAATATCTATTCAATTTGTTGTATATATTTATTATATTCATGATTTGTTTTTCTTGCTATGTAATCTATTGTATATTATTTTGTAAAGTATCGTATCTATATATTTTTTGTGACTTGAATCTCTTAATGTAGGTGGTTGTCATATAAAGAAATCCATAAAGAAGATATAAACTATTGGAAGAGAAGAATTCCTCATTTACTGTGTCAAATGCAAAAGTGTCTACCTCCAACTTTTTTCAATGCAAAAGAACACTACCTCATACACCTAGTTGAGGAGATTGAATTGTGTGGACCTGTACACACTAGGTCAATGTGGATGGTTGAGAGGCACTTGAAATCTTTGAAGGCTTTGGTTCAACAAAGAGCACATCCTGAGGGTTCTATGATAGAGGGATATATGGTATACCAGACTATGGTGTACATTATTGAATATCTTCCTAAGTTTGCATCAAATATCCATGTAGATTACATTTGGGATCTCGAGCCTTTTAAAAAATTAGAAGGGGAGTACTTGATGGGAAAAGGTACATTGAGGAAAGTGAGAGGTAATAAATTGTAAGATGTTATTGTAATAAATTATTTCTTAATATTCAAAGTAAATTGGTTATAGGTTGTCTAGTTTTTTTTTTTTACAAGTGTTCGAGAGTGGGATGCACTGCATTTGTATATTGCAAACAATCTTGACTGGATGATGGTATGGATTGAACAATGTCAACATTCTGGTTGGACATTAACATGGGAAGGTGTATCTTCATTGGTTAAAGAAGATCATCGTAATGGAGATTCCAATGTTACACAAAGGGAAATAGATTTAGCATGTGGTTTAAGAGATTTCTAGGTACGTACAAATTTATTAATCACTCGTATGTTTATCAACTCATGATACAATAATTTTGACATGTTTCACATATTATTGCAGGTTAAACACCACAAGGCTATGTTCTGTAATGGTCAAAAATTTTGTGTCAAAGTGTTGGATGAAATGAAGAAAACTTGTGATTCAGGAATAACTACAGTCTTTCAAGTGACTAATATTTCATCTAGAAATGACTTACATCCTCGAGAGTCTGAAAATTGATACTATGGCATTTTGGATGCTATACTTGAGTGTGACTTTAGTTCCTTCAAATTAGTACTCTTTGTTGTCAAATGGTATAGGCTACGACTTAATCCAAATGATCCTGATAGAATTGTTATTGAACATGGTAATGGATTTACAATGATTAATACAAGGTCATTTGAGCCAGTTGGCGATGAGCCTTATGTTCTTCCAAGCCAATGTGAGCAAGTATTTTACTTAGAGGTTCCACATAAATGATGATGCTGCTACTAATGATGATGATGAAGATGATGTTGATGTTGATGATGATGATGTTGATGATGACGACGACGATGACAATGACAACAACGACAATGATGATGATGGCGAGGATGATGATGATGATGAGGATGATGATGATGATGATGATGATGATGATGATGATGATGATGATGATGATGATGATGATGATGATGATGAGGACGATGATGATGGCAATGATGATGATGATGGAATTTAGAGGTATGCCATCAATCCTTAATCTATTTAATATTCATTTCTTGATAGAAATATATTTGTCTTATATATATGGTTACATAGTTTATTCATTATCTATTTAAAAGATACAAGTTTCAACTACAAATAGAATACTACTAATCTAAATTAACTATTAATCTAAATTAATTAAATAAAACTATTTAAAACACATATTGATGTGTGAATGTATTAAGCCTTATTTTCTTTCAGGTCAAAAGTATTTGTACGTGTTTAGTTTAGAAAAGGGAATTCATTAAATATCTATAAAAGGGAGTTGTACCTAGAATAAAATTCATAGGGAAAACATAATATAAGTGCTTACCCAATTTGTTGGTTAATAATTCTGCCTCCGTAAGTGATGCAGAGACCCTAGGTGGACTTGCAGTCATTCATAACAAGAGGGACTTCCATAGTGTTCTCACAACACCAACCAAGCATCTTCATAAGATCCATCTCCTTGATCCAAGCCAACTCCATAACCTATCAGAGTGCAAACCAAATCCTTATGCCACCTTAGGTTCTACATCTTTGGAATAATCCCATGAATGTCCCTCAATCCATCCAATGGATTCATCCAAGCAATCTAATCAACAAACTATCAAATGCTCACAATGCCTCAATAGGCACCAAACTTGACTTCACCTTAACTAGGTGTTTCCTCCACCTCCACACACATCAAACAACTTCAAACAGCATGTCCCCAAGGTGACTAAGCCCTCAACTCATTAGGTGATACAAAAAACCAGTTTTAGCCCTTCACTAGGCCTACTTCCCTAGTAGGCTTATAATGTGAGCCTGATTTAAGTGTTATATTGTGTACCTTTTAATGTTTTTAATTTTTATGTGATGCTAATGATGGATGCGATTATGATTATGATGTGATTATGCTCACGATAATTGAATTACATTTGTAGGAAACTAAACCCCTTTCAGGAGCATCCCGCATAGTCTCATGGATCGACAAGTATAAGTCAATACTCCTTATAGACAGTCTATTTAATACACTTATCAATATTAAGATTGATGTCTTCTAAGATCTCTTCCATTTGCAGGTACCAATGAATAGGTATTTTTCAGAAGTGTCTTCCTCGAGTGAGGGAAATATAGGAATAGAAGAGGAAAGTGAGACATGCAGTTTATCTAGAACAGGGATATTAACTAGAGGTCAAAGGACTAGAAGGAAATTCAATAAACGCATGAAATTTTCCCTTGCTCAAGGGGGGTCATGTTCTTATGATGATGAGATGAAAGGTGACATCGAGGTGCCCTTGAGGGACCAACATCTACAAAAATATTGGGTACCCAAGGAACTTCCTCCAATAAACACTAATTTTTGTATTAATGAGAGGATATATCTCATAGCACCATCATCACTACATGGTTTGGGCCTATTTTCTATGGATGGCATAAAGGTGTCTTACAAAAAAGTTTTTGAATTGATGGAGTATGTTGGACCATGTTACGATTACAAAAGTTGGATGCATATTGTTCAATATAAAAAAAGTATGCGTAGGTATACCCTCTCGAAAAATTATATACAATAGCAAGACAATAATCAAAGTAAAAGTGTGGCTATATACATTGATGGAAGGCCAAAAACAATAGGGAATATTATGGGTTTTATAAATAGTACACGACCTAGGTCAACTATAAAGCAACCCAATTGCATATTTGAGGTGCGTGAGGGAAATCGTGTATTCATCTTTGTGATAAAATCAATACGTGCAGGGGAAGAGCTTCTTATTGATTACAATTTGAACCGCATAGATACAAATGAGGCTACTATCATGCGGGTAGTACATACTATTAAACCAACTTTTAATCAATGACTCCAACATACCATTTAGTCAATAAATTTTTGGCTAACATTTTTATGCTTGATCTTTGACACAGGGGTACAATATGGAGCAACCGCCTGAAGGGAATGCTAGCGATGTTCCCGGGTCATCTACACATGAGCAGGTAAAACTCATTGTAATTGTGCAAACTAGATAGAAGCAAAATGTTATTTTTTTAATGTTGTTTTCTTCATTGTTTTGGAGTAATTTTGATAATACTAATACTATTGTTGTCATAGAGGGCCAGTGGTCGAAGGGAAGGAAAGGAACCTACAGTCCCTAATCAATAGCCCCCCCTTGAGGAGGACCCTTTCTATATTAATTTAGTAGACACTGATGACTCGATCAGTTCGACTAAAAAGTTGCTAAAGAAAATTGGCAGAGAAATTATATGTTTGGCAACCATAAAGCCTACTACTCAAGAAATAAGAGATAGGGGATTTGAATTGATGCACACCTTTGAAACCTTAAAAGTAAGTATTAATGAAATTTTTAATTATAACAAGAGTTCAATAATGGCTTTTATGTTATGCTCTTTTATGGCATTAATTAAAATATGGATGTGTTATCTTTACAGAGTTTTTTGCGTGATTTTGAGCCCCATTCTCATGATGAGGGTGCTGCAGGTGGTTCAGGTAGATCACATGTTCCATTCCCCACTTGTGTTTTCTACTGAATATATATAGGAATGATCATAATCATTGACAATACATGCTCGAACAATCCTTTTTTTAATGCTCTAACAATCTTGTCCATGCTAGTCCACGCATTCTATATTTATGCATGCTCTAACAATTTTATTCTTCAGCTTCACATCAATTGAATCCTATGATGATGTTGCCTCCATCTAGGACAACACATATCTCTTTTTGACTACTGAGTTGGCAACACGTAGCTTACAGGCATCGACTGTTGCACCATCTACTGGTACACAGATCCCTCTTTTTCTCTCTTATGATAGCAACAAATAGTTTTTTTTTACAACATTTTAACATCAATTGTCATTTTTTCTTTTATACTTCATGACAAAGTCTTATGAAACTTATGAAACTTTTTGCAATAGGAGTTGTAGCATCATTTCCTGGATGTTCCTATGTTCCTAGTACAGGAATGGTGAAGGATGTCATATTGATCATCAGCAATGATGAAGGCATTCCATTAAAAGTAGCCAAAGTTCCAGGTACTTTAAAGTTATTATTATTCTATAGTGATATAATAGTAATTTAGTTTTTGATCACTCTTCATTGACTAATGATCCCATGATTGTTTTGTAGGGAATGATGTTTTTTGGAGAAAACTTGGTGATGAGTGTTTGCAAATATTCGGGCCCACCCTGTGTACTTGGTGGAACATCATATCCTAACTAAAACCCCAAACCACTATTTTGATTTCATATCATTGCTATAATAGTTTTCCTTTTCATCCATTTCTTGAACTATATTAAAGGTAGCTTCACTTCATTTATGAGTCTAACATGTTTTTTTTATGTAAAAGGTGGAATAACCAAGAAAAACCGTTGAAGGATGATCTTATAGAGAGCATGACCCAACTTTTTGGACCTTGTGCATTCGAGAGAAACAAGCTCCTTGAAAAAGTTGGTTTATGTTTGATATTAGGGACCAGTATAGAAAAAATTTACAAGATAACCCTAGGTACGAGCGTCCGCCCTATGTTCTAGAGGCTGAGTGGTAGGCTCTGATTTTGGATGGAAAGTATAAAGCTAGCAAGAAAAATAATATTACACCAGTGGAGAGTATAGCAAGGTATGTGATATTGTTGAGAATCTAATTATGTACTAATTAACCTCTATATTTATACTATCTAACATATTTCAAACTTTTCATAGATTGCTTGACACATCAAAGGCAACAAAGGCAAGAATAGAAAAGCACGGGACACACAAGCTCGGCTCTGGTGGTTTTTTGAAACTTCAAGCAAGAGTTGTAAGTATTAGTAAATGAAAAATTGTATCAAATTTTTTATATAATGTGATGGGAAATGCTAGGATAAACTAGCTTGTCTATGCTCCTGATCCTCAACTTGGATCTTAGTGTTCCTCCACAGTAATATATGATGCAGAGTAACGGGCTTTGGAAGCACCAACAAACTCCTAGCACCTTGGAACAACTAAATAGTTCAAGTTATCACACCAATTCTCTGTTCTCCACAAGAACATTCAAGGCTTGATTCACCTTCAAACAAGGAACTAATCTTCTATTACAACTACTCCTTTAATTCATGGACCCAACTCATCACAATGTGAATGATGCAAAGTAAAAGTGAAGGCTCTAAAACAAGTAAAAATTGATAAAGCACCACATTTTTGTGCAATTCATCTCAAGCGCTTCAGTGTAGTTGGATCTAGAGGAAAAATTGACAAAAAAGTAGACTTTGGTTGTACGTTGGATCTCAAACCATTTGTTAGCAGTTCACATGTAAGTAGCCCTTACAATATTATTTGCCAGTGGATCACATTTTTAGTGGAATCTAATAATATAGTTTTTGTAATATCTACTGGTTTTTTAATAAATCTTGCACATTTGAATGATATTCTAGTTTCTCTGTCTATTGATCAATCATAGGAGGGCAATTTTAAGTACACTCTTTATGGTGTTCTTGTTCATGATGGATGGAGCACACATTCTGGTCATTATTTTTGCTTTATTCATTCATCCACAGGCATCTGGCATGCTTTAGATGATAATCGGGTATACATTTGCTATAGTTGTGAAGACATGTTTAATTTTGTGGAGCAAGCTCATTATAATTTGTGTATAACAGAATACACAAAAGAACTACAAGTTTATGTAGAACCTTTTCTTTATATCATTCAAATGATTCAAATGGTAAACTTGTAGCTGGTGAGCAACTAGAGAATGGTAGTGTGGTCCACAATTCTATAGATAATGAGAGTGAGGTTGCCAAGATCCTATCCCTGGAAGATGGTTCCTTATTTCAGGTGCTTGTTTTTTGTATTAATGTTGCAGTGTATATGTTTGTTTTTGAGAAAATTGCTTTTAGTCCTAATGAATCTTTATATGTTGCTTTTGGTAGGGAGGCAAAAATGGTACTTTTCTCTATAAGGATAGGGAAATGAATGGGTCATGTGTAAAAGCTATGCATCCACATAGGTTGCAGAAATATAGTCAAGAAACTAAATGTATTTCCAGCCAAAAGTACCAAAAACACCATGAGGACAACCACTACCTCGTTAGTAGAAACAGATTAAAGCTTATGAAGCATCTTCCATGTCCTCAATTTTTACAAGCATTGTCTTTCAGGGGGCATTTTCTTCTAAGAGCAATGCATATTTTGAGGAAGAAAAGATCCAATGAAAGGAAGAAATGCACAAAGTTACAGCTTAAGAAGGCTGACATTTTTCTTAAGCAGAAATGCTCTTCAAAAATGCCTTTTGGAAAAGAGTATCTAGCTGTGAAAAATTTTGCATGTTTAGTCACTTCTAAGTATCCACAAAAATCCTATGGAAAGGGTCTGTCAAAAAAAAAAAATGGTTGTGTTTCTGTGCAGCAAACCAAGACATCTAAAATTATAGCTGGTGTGGTTCAGAATGGGTGTAACATTGCTAAATTTTGTGATACTCGGATGCCTCTTGTAAATAGGCAGCTTTCTAGTGGAAATGGTACTAAGATAAAGAAACAAAGAGAAGTTCCTGGCAGACTTGGTTTAAGTAAAGCTAGACAATATTCTGATGTTGAGCAAGACTCTAACATTAGCACAGAGAAAAACTTGTCTGCTCTCTGTGTTTCTATGTAGCAAACTGAGACATCAGAAATTACAGCTAGTGTGGTTCAGAATGGGTGTAACATTGCTAAATTTTGTGATACTCTAATGCCCCTTGTAAATAGGCAGCTTTCTAGTGGAAATGGTACTAAGCTAAAGAAACAAAGAGAAGTTCTTGGCAAACTTGGTTTAAGTAAAGCTAGACAATATTCTGATGTTGAGCAAGACTCTAAAATTAGCACAGAGAAAAACTTGTCTGCTCCCCGTCAGTCAAATAATAGCTTTATAGATAGAGGAGAAACATGCCAACAAGATGGGGCTCTATCTATAAATAATAGCATAGCAGTCTATTCATGCATAAAGTTTTTCTATGGAAAATAATCAATTATCTATGTCTATGTTGTTGTGTTTCCATAATCTTGTGTGGTTTATGTAGGGATGAAGAATATGACCATGGCAGAAGGAAAAAGGTTAAACAAGTACAGGATGAAGATGGCATAGATGACTCTTATGGAAAATATTCCAATCGGCAGAGCAATCCTTTTCAATCACTTTCAAATAGAAAAGCCAAGATTGTTGGTAAAGGGAATTCATTCACGAGAAAAAATCAAGAGAAACTATAGCACAATGCAAGATAGAGTTTTTTGTCAAGCTCAATGCCAAACCAATGTTGGGGAAAAACCTATAAAATAGAGGGAAAATCACATTGCTTGCAACCATTTAGAAAACATGGCAAACACTGCAAAAATTTGATAATGAAGTCAAAATATCATGAAAGGATGCATTACTTCAAACTTTTTCAATGATTCAACATTAGATCGCTGCAGCCAATATTTCCTTATACTTTCAAAATTCATCAAATAAATGTGATAAATGGAGATATATTTCTACTTGTCAAACTTGCAAATATGTTTGTGGCTGAAACAGCAGGCTGAATATTCTTGCGGCGTGGTCGCTATGGTGGCGACAGTAGTTGGTGTCGCCGCCACAATGGCCCCATCGTAATGCTTGCAGCGAACGTCGCCATTGCGACATCCGCCCCTTCCATTGCGACGATCATTAATGTTGCCGCCATAGTGGCCCCATCGCAATGCTTGTGATGGACATCACAATTACGACATTCTCCACAACCATTATGATAGCCTGTGGATTCACCGCCAGAGCAGCTCTGTCGTAATTGTGACTCCCATGGAAAGCATTGCGATGGCCGTCGACATTGCCGCCACAGCGACCCTGTTGCCAGATGCCATTGTGACCCTGTCGCAATTGTGACATACGTCGCAAGAATTGTGACAGGGTTTGTGTCATAATAAAGTGGTTTCATAGTGATAGATAGGCGTCGTAATTGTGACTAAAAAAAATGACATCTATTACTATTACAGTGGTGACACATTGCGGTCGTAATTGTGACACCTACCTATCGCAAATTGATGCCAAATGTATTAGTGTTGGGAAAGGTCATGACTTTTGAAAATTTTAAAATCTTGCTTCAGCACCACTGTAACTCCTAAACCCATGGTAAGCTTCATTGCTTACAAGCCAAGAGAAAAGAAAGAATTGAAATACCAATTCAAAAGGAAAAAGAAATTAAAAAATGATGAAATAATAAGATTGGCTTTGGGGGTATGTGGAAATCTCCATAGGTGTTCTAAAGAATAATTCATTGGAAGTGGAGCAATCTCCATTGGTTTTACAATGAAAACTCCATCGAGGCTATGGATGCCTAACTGGCAACGCGGTAATGTCCAAGATGCTTTTGAAGTCAAGAGGAACTGATAACTTGTCATGATCAATCCTAGGATTTCTAAATGGTCTTGTTGAGTGGGAATTAATACATTTGCACACACTTAGGTTGTCACAGAGTAAATGTGTTTTGATCCAATATATGATTATTCTCCCCTTTTGAGCTTTTTTTCTCTCTTATTGATGACATAAGATTGAGAAACTAGAGATTCTGAGTTTGAATTGATTTTTATCCTTGAAATGTTTGTAACATTTCACCCATGGAGTTGTCAGATGTTGTGACTGGTAGTCACCATTGCCCAAGCCTGGGACCACTGCATGTCACAATATGCTAGCTATAGATTCCCTAGTTTAGTGGAGCGCAAGTCAACCTCAAGCAAGGAATGGTCAAATTGGATGAAATTTTGGACTGTTTTAAGAAGGTGGCTTCAACTTTCCTCGTAGCAGTTTTTTTAGGATAGCGAAATTTTTTTTGTGAAGGATAAAATCCTTTGTTTAGACAAAAGCATGCCCCATAAATGTTGGAAAACAAGATTTGATTTGGCATGGATTCTTTTATAAAGGATAAAATCCTCCATTTTGAAAAAAATCCTGCCCCTTAAATGTCAGAGTGTGGATTGAATTTGGCGAGGAAATCGATTGTTTTGTAAAGAACTGCATGAACCTATTTTAGCAGGGATGGAACCCTCCAAGTCATTTTCTTGCAAATACAATGAGCTCAAACTTTCCAAACTACCAATTTCCTTTGGTATTGAACTAGTAAACTGATTATTTTGGGCATATAGAGTTACCAATAGCCAAGTCATTCCAATCTTCGGCACCAAAGTCCCAGAGAAATGATTATTGTTAATATAAAGCTATGATAAATTCTTTGCATTGATGATCTTAGGACCAATTTTTCTGACAAAGTCATTGAAGCTTAGATCAATAACGTTGACCCTAGGCAATCCCCAAAGCCCTTTGGGTACTTTACCCTTTAGATTGTTGATATTCACTCTAAAATGTAACAAATTTTTGCAATCCCCATATGACTCTAGTGAATCTCCTATAAAAGAGTTATTAAGGAGAATAAGTAATTCTAGGTTGCCTCCTTTGCAAATATCTTTTAGCAGAGGGCCAGTGAACTGGTTCTCTGATACGTCAATCATTTCCAACTTGGATAAACTCCCAAGCTTCTGTGGCAGGCTATCATTGAAATGGTTCTAAAACAAGGACAAATACACAAGATGTGGAAACTTACCAAGGCTTTCGGGTATTTGGCCTGATAGCTTGTTCATGTAAAGATGACAGGAAACCATGTTTCTCAATTTACCAAACTCATTTGGAATAGTTTCACTCAACATGTTTTTTGATAGATCAAAGTAACTTAGCAAAGTAAGATTGCCTATTTTAGAGAGTATATTCTCGCTAAGATTGTTTGCATACAACTCTAGTTGGTAAAGCCTACTCAGTTTGGAGCACAAATTTGATTTGGCAAGGAAATATGGTGCAAAGGTAAAAATCCTCCATTTTGAAAAAAGCTCGCCCTTGCAAATTTCTTTTGGAGCAGAGAATTGGGCTAGTCGTGAATGTTTGATAAAGGATAAAATCTTTCACTCAATGAAAAGCCCACTCCTCGTAATGTTGGAGCACATAATTTGTCAAAAAATTGTTAAGCTTGAAAGTGGAAATTTGACAAAATTCAAAATATTGTGAAAATCCCAAGAGCATTAAAAAATCATGAAAAGTGGGAATATTGGAAAATTTTGAAAAAAATTTGAAATTTAAGGCAAAAGAATGAAAATTCCTTATGAAATTAAAAGTTGGATTTAGAGAAAAGAAAAAAAGGATTTTCTTTCAAAAAGATTTTTTTTTTGGATTTACACTAAAAATTAAATATTAGTTTCACTAATATTTAATTTGATTGTTTAAATAATAATCCAAAAAAAATAAAAAATGGAGAAAAATTGGAAATGAATATGATTTTTTTCAATATTAAAATATGAAAATTAATTAAATGTTGATTTTAATTGATATTTAATTAATACAAATTTTTTTAAAAATTAAAATAGGATAAAAAAATACTTAGCTTCATCATGAAGCTAAGAGCATCAAAATAGCAACTTTTTGAAACAAATGGCAAAAATAGTGACAAGTGGCACAAAAGATGGAAACCTTGATGGCTAAGTAAAGCAACAACCTACTTTTAGTCTACAGCTTTAAAGGCATCATTTTTGAAGGATGATTTATATAAGAAACCCTCTCATTCATTCATGCTCACACAGAAATTTGAAGAGAAAAATTGAGAATTGGAATGAGATTCAAGGAGTTTAACGAAGCAAATTTTTGGGAAATTTTCTAAAATTGCTGAGGAGTTTTCTATGAATTCATGATAGAGGATTTTGAATCCTATCATAAAGGAATATATATATTTTTTTTTTTATTTTGCAGCGAGTTGTGAAAATTACCTGAATGTTACCATGAATGTTAGCTGCAGTTGCATTTGTATTCAAAGGATGATTATATGAGGGTTAATGATATATTTTCCATGCACATAGTAAGAACACTACAAAAGAGGCCACATATAAGAATTTCAATTGGAGCGATGAAGTTGGTTGAGGAATATGGTGCTTGGTTCATTCAGTTTCCCACGTTTTCATACATCCGAGTTCAAGGATTCTCCACGGAGCCATACAAACTTCTCAGGTACCCAACGGACAAGATGGTCTTGTTATAGCTTACTCAACAACTTACAGCCTATGACAAGACTTAGAAAGGGAAGAAGAAGTTGGGATTAGGTAAAAGCACAAACTTGTGTCACCTTTTATGAAGAAACATAATATCAGAATGCGACAGTTCAACATTAATGACAAACAAAATGGTATTTGTGTTTAGAATTTGAAAATGATGTAAACTGATGAAATGTGTAGAATTGGATGAACTTTATTTCTATCATTTTTTAAATTTTTTTTGAGTAAGAATTTATTCATTTCTTTTATTTTGAAGTCCCTTTTTTAACTATAAAAAATATAGGGTGTAGTTCCTGTCAAAAAATAAAATGCAAATCATCTTTTTTTGTTTTGATTTGAAAATATCTTATAGATCACATGTATATCTAGTGCACAAAAAAAGAAATAATTATTTTTGATCTATATTTTCTTTGTTATAAGTACTCAAGCTCGACCTTCTCAGAAGCCAACAGTTTTTTCCTCCCGTCAAAACTTCCTAATCAAATCTACACCTTCTTGAGAAAAAATTACATATTCATGAAGAGGACTCTCTCCTCTAGAGATAAATATTATTTTTTATTTTTTTTGGTATGATTTACTATTTTTTCCCTTTTTTTAATTGAGCATCTTCTGAAATGTTGAAATATTGACTTATAATATTTTTAAATTCTAACATATTATAACTTATCAAAACACTCAAAAATTTATATAATGATGATATTGAACCTAAGATCTATAAAAGGGTATTTTTAGTTTTTGAATAAAATTGAGTTTTGATAGAGAAATGAAATTTGACCAAAACAGGTTTTGATATCACAAACGGTGACACAGATCTGTGTTTTTACCAGACTGCAGTTTCCAATTTCATTAGGAGAAGAAAAAACTGAGGTATGCCCATGTCTAAAAGTTGCAGAGAGATCATCAGATGAGCTCCACTTCTTCTGCCTTCCACTTTATCCAAAAAGGAATGATTTTGATCCTTACAACAAGATCTCATCAATAGGAGGATCAAAGTACCAACACAAGGTTCAGAATAAGATTAGAAAAAGGTTGCATTCAAGACTACCATTGAACATTATTAGAACATGCAACATATTCAAGGTTCCTGATCAAATGGAGGAGGACCCAAACATGATGTGAAAGGGATTCAATCTAGAAATGACAGCTCAACCATATGATTGGAAGAAGAAAGAAAATATAGATCTCGAAGCTCTTTCAAAACTAGTCTTAGATTTTACAAAGTGGTGGATCGAGCGTAAGCTTGAAAAATTAGTTGCACCGGCTAATGGATGGACAAATAGGTTTCTTGGCCATAGACCACTTAGGGATGAAATATCAGGACAAATATCTAAAGGGATTGTTAAGGAAAGAGGAACTCCATCCGAAGATGTAGGAACCAAGAAAGGGAAAGAGGTACCTCAAGAAAAGCATCCTAGGATTGAGGAAGTCATCCAAGAACCTCAAAATAAGAAGAAAAAACATGGAGATGCTCTGTCGAAGTCCAAGTGTCCAAGAGATAGAACCACTTGAAAGGCAAGATGCAAGGATAAGTATAAGGAGATTTGAGCAAGAAGAGAATTTAGATAGGGCAATTCATGATGGGTTGAGTATAAATGCCTATGAAAAGTCCATGCAAGAAAGAGGGAGAGATCAAGATATTGCTAAAGAGGAAAGTCTCGCTACAATATTAGAGCGAGAAATGATTAATGATGGAGATGGTCCACTAGAGGAAGAAACTCTGGGAGTAGCAATACATCTTCCAAGTGTTGAAGCCGTAGTTCTTGAGGTTACAATGGATAGTCTAAGAGGTGAAGAGGAGATTGACATTCAAGCAGTCCAAAGGAAAGAACAATTGGTAATTCTGGGAGACCAAAGTATACCCATTCTGGAATGGTTGAGGAAACGAATTCAATTGCATCAACAAAGGGAGGTTGATCCAACAATTGAATTACAGGAAATTTTGGACTGATCAAACCGATCAGAAGAACAAGGGAAAGCAAGAAGATATACTAAATTCATCAGAGGAGAATCAAGATCCAAAATCTTGCAGATTGCGACTCCCATAGTTGACAAAGAAAAAAATCAGATTGCTCTGGAAGAATATCATGTTACAGAAGTAAATCTTGGTTAGACCTCCCGAGAGCAAATATTGGAAGAATTTGATGATCCACATAGGCTTTGAAGGATAGGTTGAAGAAAGTAGAAGAAGGGTATGAAAAGCAGAAAAGAGAAATTTGGGCCTTATGTCAGTACATCAATAACTTGTTTCATCCAGTAAGAGAGGAACGTCCATCATTTGTCCCTCCAATAGGTGTTTCCAATGAAGTGGTAGGTGATATTGACAGAATCAAGCGGATTGCTCAGGGTGCAAAGATTTGGATCGAAAGAATTCAGGAGGTAGCCTTCAAACATGCAGAAGAATTAGTGCAAGTGCACAATAGGGCATTGGCTGTAATATCTAGGATCTAGTGCATGGAGGAATCATGGGTGGATGAGCATATTTACCAAGAAGAGGTGATTGCAGACATTGAGAATCTGATGGAGACCACAAAGAAAGAATTGATTGATGGTCAAGTTATCAGTGAGGAGCATGTCTATTATTTTATTTGATGGTACAGTGCAGTGATCATAGCTAAGGAAATGTTTGAGAGCCTTACCAGGGAATCCATTCAGTGGAATTCAGGAGGTAGCCTTCTAACATGCAGAAGAATTAGTGCAAGTGCACAATAGGGCATTGGCTGCAATATCTAGGATCCAGTGCATGGAAGAATCATGGGTGGATGAGCATATTTGCCAAGAAGAGGTGATTGCCAACATTGAGAATCTGATGGAGACCCCAAAGAAAGAATTGATTGATAGTCAAGTTATCAGTGAGGGGGGTGTCTATTATTTTATTCAATGATACAGTGCAGTGATCATAGCTAAGGAAATGTTTGAGAGCTTTACCAGGGAATCCATTTAGTGGAATTCAAGAGGTAGCCTTCAAACATGCAGAAGAATTAGTGCAAGTGCACAATAGGGCATTGGCTGCAATATCTAGGATCTAGTGCATGGAGGAATCATGGGTGGATGAGCATATTTACCAAGAAGAGGTGATTGCCGACATTGAGAATCTGATGGAGAACCCAAAGCAAGAATTGATTGATGGTCAAGTTATCAAGGAGGGCGATGTCTATTATTTTATTCGATGGTACAATGCAGTGATCATAGGTAAGGAAATGTTTGAGAGCTTTACCAAGGAATCCAATCAGTGGAAGAAGATTGTTTTGATGATGTAAAAACTAGTTTTAAAGGACCCAAAACCTTACATCAGCAGATTATTAAGAAAGTATCATGAAAAAATAACAAACAAACAAAGTGAAACAGACCTCAAAAAACAAAAAGAGGTCACAGACAACATTGCTAGAAAAGACAGCAAAAGACTAGCAAAGGAACAACAACTGACCAGCTAAGGAGTATTAATTAGATGCACAACCTGGTCCACCAGAGAATGCATAGTCTCAGCAGTAGCATTCACCTAACCTTCTTAGTGATTTCCTCCATCTTCTTTGAATTGGCCCGAGTACGCTTGCTAGGACCTTGAGAGTCTACCCCCGAGGGAGAAACTTGACTTGTATCTGCCTCATTCTTTTTCAGGAGACTGGTCATGTTATCCCCCAATTGTCTGAGTTTTTTATCCATGTTACCCAGCCTTGTTTCAAATTTAGACACCTTCCCCTGGATACTGTTAATGTCCTTGTCCATCACCTTCTTCTTGGCTTCCAATACAGGGATCTTATGCATTAGATTTTTCACTTCTTCTGCATTACCTATGACCTCCAAGAGCTTGTCAATATGCTGACCTAATGTTCTTTCCCCTTTGGCCATCTTGCTAAGATGCTCCATTTCTTTGTTCAACAACACCATTTTATGTTTAAGAATGTCGATGTCCTTCATTATAGAACCAGGGTTACCAAATAAGCCTTTAGAGGGCCTAGTTCCACCACCAACACTATCACCTCCATTAGATTTGGATCCCTATTCACCATCATCAGAAAAGTTAGAAGCCTCAATCCTTGTTTTCACATCTTTGTTTTCCTATTGCCATAAAGACTTTCTTTTTCTTTCCAAACAATTAGCAAGGAGAAACTCTCTCATCAATACAACCTTTGCCCTTACCTTTGCTACATCCCTTGTTTTTTGCATGTTCTCTAACAATTTCATCAACAAAATCACTTTCCCTTTCCTAAAAAAAATCATCCTTCTCAACACTCTATTTTTTCTTTTTAGTTCTACCACCCGAACCTCTTTTAGGACTAACCAGACCCCCTTCCACCTTGTCCTATGTCTCAAAGTCGTAGCCATTTTTTGGAATACTTCCTTCGGTATCTTGATCTTCCCCTTTAAAATTTCTAAGTTTCAAGATTTTTTTAGAGTTTAGCACATTCATAATCAAAACCATTAATCCTTCATGACAAACATGTTCACCAATCAGGTCAAGCTAAATAGCTAGAGTAGAATTGGAGAGAGATTGCAACAGGTATGAAGGAAAATTAACCCTAATGCCATGACGAAAATGATTTGCCAACACAAAATGGTAACCATACAGTTTTGTATATCTTCCATCCAAAGTCAGATATTCCATAATAACATAGAACACAAATAGACACAGATGAGACATAAAAGCTGAGTTAAAATAAGAACTACCTATTTTAACCAGTTAATTTCTTTCTTGTTCAGTTTCGGCAAAGTCATAAATTGCCTTATCCGAGATCTTCCTTTCCCTGTAGAAATTCATCCCATCGAACTCCAAACCCATTTCCTTTTCTATGATTTCTTTCGTAACCTCCGGTCTCTAGTTCCTGACCATGACAGAACCATCCTTCCAAGATTTCAAAAACTGGTGCATAATAGCTAGGTTGTTACCTTTGAGTCTCTCCACATAATCAATAAAATTACCTCGCCTAAGGATATCCCACACCTCATATTTCTTCTTCCAATCCATGCAGCTAGGCGGTTTAACCCGTTTCCTCTTACCTCTCATGATCTCTGCAACAAAAGCACTAGTTTGCATGCACTGAAAGTCCCCAAAAACTCTTCAAAAATCACTACCTAAGCACGGAAAGAAAGAGACAACCCAAAAACTATGTGTTCTACCCACATTGCTAAACATAATTGCCCACGTCACTCCAAAGGAGTTAAGATCATAATTCTCTGACAACATCATAATTAAAGGATTTTTCCTAGGATTTCCATTTGTCCTGCTTAACATGCTCATGGCCATCAACAGGTAAAGTATCATATGAGTCCCATATGATTTTTTGATCATTACAACATGCCACATTCGAAGCCCAATCAGCTAAACCATTAGCTTCCCTATAATTAAGGGATATAATGCAGTTTTGAAAGGAGTTAATAATTTGACCAACCTTAGACATAATATTACTAATGGTCCATGAAGGTGGATAAATTTTTTTAAGTAGTTTATAATATTGAGGGAGTCACCTTCAATCCAAATGTTCTTCAAGTTTAGATCTTTAGCATAAATAAGACCATAAAGTGTTGCAGAGGCTTCAACAACATGATTGGTTTGATGACCCAAAGGTGTTGCCATACCACCAAAAAAGTCCTCGTTAGAATTTTTGATCATCACTCCACAACCAGCAATGCCCAGGTTCCCTTTCAAGGCCCCATCAAAGTTAATTTTGAACCAATTAGTCGAAGGGCAATCTCATCTAGCACTTTCCCTAGGGTTGGGATCTTTAGTATTCAAAATCATATTCCTGATATTCCAATTATTCATCACCTCGGCATCCCATTCATTCAAAGGTTGTCGTCCCTTACCACAAATTTTGATATTTTTATGCAAAAGGACCTTGATTTTATGGAAAACCTGAGTAGGATTAGATTTCACCCCTCTAAAGATTCTATCATTACGTTCCTTCCATATACCTCAGCAAAGATAAGGAAGAATAAGTTCCCACAATTTGATAATTAAAGTATTCTTGGAAGGAGCTCTCTAAGAAGAAAAGAACAGCTAGATGGTAGCATGGGATACCAAGTCCATGTTCATCAAACTCCAAATAAAATCCCACACCTACTTAGTAAAGGAGCAATGGAGCATAATATGATCCATCGACTCCCCATCATTTTTGCAAAGGACACATCGATTGACAATGAAAAACTCACTCTTCTTAAGATTGTCAAGAGTTAAAATTTTATTTTGCGAAAGAATCCAAAAAAAACATATTAACTTTAGGAGTCATACCTTTCACCCAAGCTGTAGCCTAGCAATGTACATCATGATCCTCAAAAGAATTTGTGTAGGCAGAAAAAATGGAGTATTGTCCACTAGGATCATCTTTCTAAATAAAAACATCCTCTTCATGATTCAAACAACAAGCATTCAGGCATTTAGCAAGCTCCACCAAATTTAGGTCCACCCTAAGAAGATTGACCCACATATCATTATTCCAGTAATCACTAACCAAAGTACCAAACTGATTCTTACACTGCACTGTAAACCCATTCCATCTAGGGTCATCACAAAGGGGGTGGTCCAAAATCCAAATGTATTCCCAAAAAAGGACTTTCAATCCATTACCAACCTTCCATTTAACTCCTTTCCTTAACATATGTTTAAATTTTTTAGCATTCTTCCATATCTAAGATCCCCCTTGATCAGCATCAGAGAAAAGGAAATGCTAAAAATCAAAGTTATCTGAATTGTATTTATCCACCCAAATGTTTCTCCATTCCCCCTCTTCCTTATGCCATCTCCAAAGAAGTTTAGCCAATAAAAGTCCATTCATAGTAGAAATCCTTCGTAGCTCAAGCCCACATTTCCCCTTAGGAATACAAACATTCTCCCAAGAAATAAGAGGGAGTCTCTTTTTAGACTCCATACTAGTCCACAAAAAGGTCTTCTAAATTTTCTCAATAGCAAGAGCAAACTTTCTTGGAATCTTAAAGACACTCAAGGCTTAAAGTGGAGCACTTTGAAGAATAGATTTCAAAACAATCACCTTCCCAGCCTGACTAAGGAGAGAACCCTTCCAGCCAGCAAGTTTGACATGAATCTTATCAATCAAAGAGTTCCAAAAATTGTTAGGAGGGAATAAACCCATAGGTAACCCCAGATAAGTGCTTGGCAAAGAACCAATCTCACACCCAATAATCCTTTTAATCTTTAATTGTCTAGCTTCACTAACATTGATAAAGTAAATCATAGTTTTGTTCCAATTAATAATCAGGCCAGTGGCATCTCCATAGTCAGTCAAAGCCCTCTTAATATTCCTTTCATTACGCACTGAGGTCTCCCCCATGACAATAGAATCATCCACAAATTGCTGATGCGAGCACACTAGAGGAGAGGAAGATGGATTAAGACCCACAAAGTCTCCTTTGACAACCATATTATTAACAAATCTTCCCAAGCACTCAAGAAAGATAATAAAATAAATAGGAGAAATAGGGTCTCCCTATCTAAGGCCCCTAGAAGCCTTAAAAAAGGGGGAATGGGAGCCATTAACACGCATAGAGAAGGAAGCCGAAGAAATTAACATAAAAATAAGATCCCTAAATCTCTTATTAAAGCTAAAAGCTTCCAACCCCCTAAGAAGGAAGTTCCAGTCAACTCTATCATACACTTTAGAAAGGTCAAGCTTAAGAAGAAACCCTTCCTTCTTAGAAACCACAAGAGAATGAATGTTTTCATGAACGGATATAATGGAATCTAAAATCTATCTACCCAGAACAAAACCATTTTGTTGTCTAGAAATAATAACCGAGAGAATAGAGAGAATTCTTAGAGTCAAAACTTTGGAAATGATCTTATAAAAAGAATTACATAAACTGATAGGCCTAAACTGATCCATACTATTAGCACCTAGCTTCTTAGGAATAAGAGCAATAAAAGTACCATTAAGCTCTCTAAGGAGGTTTCTTGAGCCAAAAAATTCCTTAACCCCAAAACAAACATAAAAACCAATAATATACTAGAATTTATGAAAAAATAAGAGAGGAAACCAATCAGGACCTGGGGCCTTGTTGCCTTCAAAAGAGAAAACAACTTTAGAAATCTCTTGCATAGAGGATATGGACAAAAGAAAAGAATTATGGGCTTTAGAGATGCACGAAGGAATACAGTCTAGGAACAAATTCTGCTTCTCAGCATTGAGGATAGGATCACATTGCAGCAAGCTGGAAAAGAACAACATGGCCTCCCTTTTAATAACATCTTCATTATCAATCATTCCATCATCCATCTTAATTTTGGAAATTCTATTTTCCATCCTATGCTTGAGGGTAGTCATATGAAAGTACTTGGTATTGCTGTCATCTTCTTTAAGATAAACCTTTCGGGATCACTGTCTCCAGAACATTTCCTCCTTAGTAATAATATCATGAAGTTCAACCAACTTATCACTCTCCTCTTCCCTAGATACCAACTCATAACCATCAGCTTGAATCTTGTCTTGAATGTCTTTGAGTTCCTCCACAATCTTGTTTTTGTTCTCAAAAATGTTACCAAAGGTGGTTTTATTCCAGATTTTGATTTTTTTCTTAACATATTTCAATTTAGCTGCCACTCTAAACAAAGCAGTACCCTCAACATTAATGTTCCACCACTCCTGAATGAGACTCTCCAAATTAGGATGTAGGGTCCACATTTTTTCAAATTTGAAGGGGAAATTCTTCTTGAAGAAGCATTGATCAGCAGAGAAGAAAATAGGATAGTGATCCGACCCAACCCTCACGTGGGCACTTAAGGAACATTTATAATTCAAAATCCACTCATTGCTAATAAGAGCCCGATCCAATCTGACATGAATAAGATCCTTACCTATTCTCTATTTGTCTAGCTATACTCAATCCCATGTAACTCAATGTCATAAAGCATATGAGATTCAATAAAATGCATAAGATCTAATCTGATATCTAGATTGGTCTGATTTTCCCAATTTTTTAGAATCCTTTAAGTGGGTATTAAAATCTCCAATCACCAGCCACTTATCCTTAGCAAAAAACTTTCTTTGATAAGAAATTTCTTGCCACAAAGTGTTCCTTGCCAATTTGGTATTAGGGGCGTAAACATTAGTCAAAACCCAACTAAAGTTGTCTTTTGTATTGACAAAATGCACATTCATCATATTTCTACTATGATAGATAAGATCCCCCTGAATCCATTTATTATTCCAAAACACAGCCAAGCCTCCAGAAGCTCCATCAGAGTCATTGCCAACAATCTTTCCCCCCTTAAAAATAGAAAGACCTTCCACCTTCTCCTTGAGCATCTTAGTTTCCTAGATAACAAAAATGTCAGGTCTATTATCCCTAAACATGTTTCTTAAAACATCCTATTTGTGAGGATTATTTAACACTCTTATATTCTATGAAATGATCTTCATAATTTAACAAAATGTTTGGAATCAAGGATAGTTCCCTAACTACCATCTGCAATGTTCTTAATAGCCTCCACTGTTCTTATAATTTGATTCAAACATCTACCAATAAGAGAAGGAGAAGACCCAGCATCACCATTCTTGATAATGGTTCCACCTTTCTTAGACTGACCAAACTTAACCTTAATAGGTTTTGAATCAACTTTGGATCCCATCTTGTTGCATTTCACTGGGGCAAAATCCTCATCTTCTTTTTTATTATGTTTCTTCCTACCCTTAGATAATTTCTCAACTGTTGTCCAATTGGCCTCAAAATTATCCTTTTCCAAATCTGCTTCCTCGACATGGGAGATAATGAGAATATCCTCAATGAATCCACCAAAAAAGGAATTATTCTTTAGCACAAGAACCTGAGTAGAAGAAACAAAAATCTGATTCTCCATAGAAAGACTATCCAAAGCTTCCTGATTCCTCTTCGAACAAAAAATCTTAGGCATAACCAAGGGATCCTGAGAAGGGGAAGTCCCCTTAGTCACCATTAATGGTGAGTCCTTATTAAGCTCCATCGAGGGGGGAGCCAGACTAGTATTCTCCCTAACAGTCTTTGTCAGGTCAATAATCTTTCCAGCCTCCTTAGAAACATCTTTTTGTGTTGAAAGAACAGATTGGGGAGCAGCTTCCATTCCAATCACAGAGCAACAATCCTTTTGGGTTTGGTCCTTTGGAGGAAGCAGCTACAACCATCATATCTTTAGATAGGTCTTTCTTAACCCAAATTTTATTACTCTTCTTTGCATTCTTTTTAGCTTTTTCTTTCAGAGACGGGTATTGCTTTGCCAAATGGCCTACTTTCTTGCAATGAAATCAAGCAAATGGGACTGATTCATACTCTATCCTTTGGTCCCAAACACTTAGTTTTGATTTCAGTGCAATGGAATCTGGAAGATCCACCCCACGAGAAACCCCAACACAAAATCGGACATAATTTAGTCTCCTCCTTGAAACTATCACCGGATCTAAGGAAAGAAGTTCTCCGAAAGTATTGGCTATGCCCTTGAAAATATCTTCCACCCAAAACTCAAGAGGGAGACCTGAAGCTTAACCCACACCAGGGCTTGATTAGCTAAAGTATCCAAAGAGTACAGATTTGGAGCCCGTTTCTGTAATAGCATGGTATGCTTCCCCATAACCCAAGGGTTGCAACACAGGATTTCTCTCTTATCCTCATCACAAGAGAAACAAAAGGATAGATAGCCCTTGGCCATAGCAGAGATCTCCACTTGACCCTTTAAACACCATTTTCTCTGGACAAAAGCCTGCACATCTTCAACATTTGGTTGCGCTCCAATGAAGCACCCAACCAAGGTGGAATCCAAACAAGAAATATTTCTATCTATGATCTAATCAGGAATTTCAATGGAGAACTTACCTGTATCCTTTGCCAAAATATCTTTGATCGATAGGAAAGAAGACTTTCCAGTGGGACGAATCCCAAATAGACTAGACCATTTTTTTTTTTTTTGGGTCCCCCGTCCATCTGTTTGGGTCCCCAACTCACATTTTCCAAGGCCCTACCATCGTCATCATCTCCAAAAATACCATCCCCAGATTTGATAGGGGAATCCCTAGACTGCTCGCTAGGTACAAAGGAATTCAAAATTTGGTTCCTGCTTAAACTCTCTCCACTCTCACTTCCGCTCTCCATGCTCTCACCGATCCCTAAGTCTAGTGGAAGAAAATTGTTGATAAAATCAAGCAAGGAATATCAAATGCAGTTGCATCCTTGCTATCACAGAGATTGGTGGAAGAAGAAATGACAACTGATAATCTAAAAGTCAAGTTAGAGGAATTCTTTCAACTAAATGTATATGAAAGAGATGATTTTGAGAACTTCTCCATCTTCTCAAATACAATGCACGCTACTAAGGACTTACTACCAGATTGGGATGAAAGCTTGGGAAAAGCAAAAAGAGAAATTGAAGTTCTAGAATTCAAGCAAGAATCTGCACCAAGTATCAGTACAGAGGAGTTGGAAATAGTGTTTGATTGATTTCGATCCTTCGGGCAGAAAAATCAAGGATAGATGCATTAAATGCATAGTGGGTGTTCTTAGGGATCATTTATTACACCCCTCTCCTTCCTAAATGAGCATGCATAGTGGGCATTTATTACCCACTATAGTAGTAGATTCCTTGTTGCATTAATATAGATTCATTTCGTTTTCCCTAACCCTAACTAGGGCTGATGTGGCACAATCTTGCCCATCGATTATTGTGATCATCCGGGCCACCAGTTGTAATCGAGGACCTATATAAAGGCCTCATTTCTCATTTGTAAAGGGAGATTTTTTATGAGATTCTTGCTATGAGTTGCTGAGATAATAAAGTTTTCATTGGAATTTTGTGAATACTTGATGTCTCTTAGTGCTTGCTTGTTCTCCTAAATTTCTTCAATTAGATTAAGTTTAGCATAGTCAATGTGTGGTGATTACAATGAAGAATATGATGGTGTATTGATGAGTTCCTTTGGTTCATACTTTTGACATTTTAGTGATTCTAACTCGTTGTGTAAAGTTATCCTAAACCCCTTTCATGCATATGCTCAACTTCTATCATTCGTATACATTGTTCTTTATGAGGGTGTATGCGGTGATATGAAAATCTCTGGCATAACCCTTGAAGATTGCACCGATTCATGCATAGTTGTACTATAACTTGGAAAAGTGGAATTTGGTAAATTGAGGAATTTGTCCACTAGAATACTATTTGTTGTTATCACTACCCTTAGGATTACAATAGAGTTCTTGAACCCTATCTTATTGAATTTTTGCATAATTTGTGAAAACTCCAAAAAAAGCACTTCATTGCAAAACCTTAGGATAGCTCCCACATCCAATATGGCTTCAAATGAATCTAAATAAACATGTAAGGCCCTTGTGATCATCAACAAATCACATCAACCACCGATTTTATACATAGTCAAGACCTTTCATTAAAGGAACCTTGAAGTCATTGTATCATCTTCTAGCAATCTTAGCATACAGAAGACTTTATTCAAGAGAGGATAAGATATTTTGATATTTTTTTCTACGATTTGGTGAGTCATAAAACACACATCAACAAGCAATTTGGACCACACCATATGATCTGTCAAAGATCTTTTGTTGAGGGTTTAAAAGTAAATTAAAATTATTCAGGTGAATTTCCAAAATCATTTAATTTTCACATTTCTAGATATGATTCTATGAGATAATACAATATTCTATGTTCAATTGAAAAGTTACGGCTTCTCATTTTAGAACAATGGATGAGAACTTACAACATAGATGCCAGTGTTCCTCCTTGCTGAATGTTGTTATGGGTGTTGTTAAAAATTAAAGCACATGCTTGTTGAATTTTTTCTCTTTCTCTTTCTGCAAACTCATAAATAATGAATGCATTCAAATTGTTTTATTAGATCCTTTGAGTTCCTCTTAGAAAAATCTGAAGGAAATATGGATTACCTTGGTGATGACGGTTCATGTGCCCCCCAAGCGCCTATGATTCCAAAAAGTTCATTTCATAAAACTTGCATTTATATGACCTGTTATTCACATCTTCCTTAATTTTTGTAGCCTTTCACTTTTGTTTCTCTACATTATCCACACCATTTACATTACTTGTTATTCAAGCTACACATCACTACTTATTAATCCATTAAAATTGTAAGTAAAATGAGCTCTCGTGCCAGGATTTCAATGTTAAATAATCATTGGAAGGATAAGTGTTGACCCTACTTGTTGAACGGGAAAAGTTGCAATAGCCTTCATAGAAATTTGAACCTGAGAAGAGTTGAACACAAAATAGTCAAAAATGCATTAGGCTTTCTTAAATAATTTAGTAATTTCTCCTGATTTGATAAGATTTTATGTTGAAATCTAAATTGAAAAGCATTGTCATGGAAAAAATGACCTTTCTGCAATGACATGTGAGATGCAATATTTTTAAAGGTAAGCAAAAATTCAAATTTCAAGACATTGCATAGCCATATAAAAAAATTAGATTTTAAGATTTTACTAAATTTAGAGTACAGAGACCTACTAAAGATTTTTTTTTGAAGGAACACAATTATTTAGATATTACGGGGTAGGGAATTTCAGTGCAAGAAACCACTTTTTCATTTAGGCTAAAAATATAGAATATTTAAAAGCAAAAAATTGTAACGAGAATTTTACATGAGTGGCTTATCTTCCAATCTCAAATATAGTAAATATGTTTTCAACAAAGTTCAAAATATCACTTTCTATTATCAAAACAAATTTGCATATGTATTGAAAAACAACAATTCTCGTAACCAATTGTTTGCAAATACTTTCATTACTTTTTCTAGTGAATTTAATCTTTAAAATGATGAAAAAGTCATATTTCAAAATAGTATTACTCTAAGCTAACACATTGTAATGTTATCGGTAAAATATAGAATTATTACCATAAATATCTAAACTTCCTTTTAAAATAATAGAATTCTTATCACAATAATATAAATAAATGTATTTTAGTATTAAAATGGACATAAGATATTTAAATTGCTAATTTTATCATCTCAAATGTATCTTGCGAGTTAAACTTTATGTCACTAATTTGATCCATGTTATGTCATGTAATAATAATATTATCAACATAAAGAACAACAATTATGATGCCATCATCATCAAATTCTTTCACATGATAATTTGGATAATAAGGACTACTATATCTAAGACTTGAATTTGAAAATATTCATCAATTTTAACATATCGAGTTAGTGGATCTTGTTTTAAACCATATAGAGACTTCCTTAATTTATAAAAAAAATGTTCCTTTTGTGGATTTTCAAATCCTTGAGGCCAAGTCATAAAGATTTCTTCATTAATTTGACCATTCAAATAAACATTTTTAACATCCATTTGATGAAGAGAACACTTGAAATGAGTTGCCAATGCTATAATAGTCCCAATAGTACTAATCTTCAAAAGTGTATGTGTAATTAATTCCCTCTTTTTGTGAATACCCTTTCATACTTAAACTTAATCCTATAAACCCACTTATTTTAAACCACATTCTTACCCTTTGGCAACTCTAATAGACTTTCCATGTTTTCTTCACTATGAAGGAATCATACTCATTTCGCATAGCTTGTTCTCATTAATGTTTTCCTTTAGCCTCTTCATATGTCTAAGGATAATTGGTCTTCATTATGGTGATCAGTGAGGTATAGTTAATTTGATAAGTCCTTTGATAAATATCTTGAACACTCTTGGTATTTGGAGGAGGACTAGATTCTTCAACTATATCATAGGTTTCCTTTGAAATTTAACCAATTTTAGAATCATTGGAAGAGTCATGATTATCTATAACCACTTGTAGAATAGGAGAGGATTTTTCTACATCATCAAACCCATCATTAAAATTGACATCCCTACTTTTAAACACATCTTCCACAATAGTATCATATTGTTAAGCATGAATATTGATGGTATTCCTACAAGGGAGTATCCTAGAGTTGTTTGAGACAGAATATCGAGGTTGTGTGTTGAATTCATGATAGAGGTTTTCATTGATGTCAATATAATGGTTATTCTATGAAGATTGGTAGTACAATAGACATAATTTGGTTTTGTGGCATTTGAGAAATGAAGTTGAGCTCATGCAGACTTGGGATAATTTTCTATAGAGTTTTTTGATACTATAGTTAAGATCACGTATGGAAATATGAAGATAGAGTAAATTTATTAAAGAATTCGTAAAGGAAACATTCAAATAGAGTTCCTGTATAGCAGTTATTGTTGTTTCGATTGTACCTCCTAAAAGAGATGCAATCTACTCATATGGACATGGAAAAAGGTAGAAGACATTATGAAGATGCGATGGTCAAACATGTGTGCATCTAGATGAGCATCGAGTGAAGAATTATGAAGACTGCACGAGCTGTCAGTTATTTGTAATCATGCAAAGTTTAAAAGATGTAATGCAACGTGTAAATCTTATATCTTAAGATAGTCCTATGTTATAACTATAAATTGGGAAAGCCTCAAGGCCAACTCAATTACTTATTCTAGGACTTGGTATATAGGAATGATGTTTTCTATGTGGTAGAGTGTGGTTTTTGTGTAATGTGAGTATGCAAACTCGTATGTGAGATCTAGTGAACCTGAAAAATAATATCTTTTGATCAAAGAAGTATTTGGTGTAGCTAAGGAATAGTAATCTTACAAAGAGACTATGTTTGGCAAAGAATTTTCTATGAATCTATTTGTATACTCATATTATTCTAAGAATGATAGTACTAAGTCCAGTTGGATAGTGAGTTCACTAGTCTTTCTCTAAAGTTGTTCGAATAGGGGGTCCTTTTACCTTCTACAAATCCTAACAAGGTTGACATAACTCCTAATAGGGTTTCAAAGTCTCCTAACAGAGATTGATATGCACTAAATGTATTTCATTGACTCCTAATAGGGTCCATCCTCTTACAAAGAACTTAGATATTAATACATCATTTTGTGGGTACCATTCCAATTGGGGTTTTTCCTCTAATCAAGGGTTTTCCTAGTTAACATATTTGGTGTTATTGTGTATGGTGATATTTTTATGGTTTTGGCATCTATTGCTTACATGCTTTGGAATTAATAAGGATATTGAGAGTGGTTTTAATTGCATAATTGATTCACCTCCCCCTCTCAGTTTTCTTGGTGGACTTTACTTTCTAACAATTGGTATTACAACATCAGGTCCTTGAAGGTAAAGCTTAACAAATCTAGTGGTTCATTTCAAAGCACCAACGATACTCATCTTGGACCAGATAAAGCAAACATTTTTGTTGCAGGGTTTGAAGGGCATGTTCAACATTCCAACCAAACATCTTCCAGATTGACATAGGTTCTATTTTTGCATAAGACACTTCTTTTTGCCACCACTGGATGAAAATTGACGAATGATGATTCAGAGAGAGACATACACTTCCCTTTAAAAAACCTTTAAATGCTCATTTATTGAAAAATAAAAATGTTATGTCTATAAATATATGTCTTTCCTCCTTTTCTAGACCATCAAAGTTAATTTTAAGTCTTTACATTATTTCTTAAGGAGGGGTTTTCTTCACTTTTTCCAATTCTAACTTCTAGACATGCTCACCCCTAACATGAACATGAACACCCGAAACTATGAGGGAAAGAGGTAAGCCTCCACAATATTCAATGAAACATTCAACCAACTTCTCATGTGTAGTGGGTGAATCTTGTGGGTGCAATGCATAGTTGTATAGAGCTATCCAATCTAGCGGTTTCATTTGTAACAGACAATAACATCTGAACTTATTAAAACACCCTGGTCTTGGGTTGTAACAATGACCAGGCTACTAGAGCTGAGAATACCAAGGAACAATGGTTGTTGGCTGATTTTCACCTCTTTTTGGTTTTGGGTCAGCCCCCATTTTGACTATTTTTTAATATAAAAAAAATCAACACTCTATTAAACATGACCAAGTGTATACCTACGAGTCTTACTTTTTTAAGACTATTTTGGATAGGTTCCCTTAAGTCCTCTTGTTGATGTAGCAAAGAGATGACTCAATGCCATAAACTTTCATTAATTAGATTTAAGAGTCCCCATAATGATCCACGCAACAATCCACATAGACCCCAAAGTTAAGGTGGGCACGTTCTAGCTCATCTACCCTAGTCAACAAAAAAATGTGTAACTGATAAACTTGAAATTTGACACATGATGTTGTTGCAAATGAATCCCAATTTCTTTGCAATTTCCTTTATTTCACAATTTCCTAAGAAAACAACAATTACTAGCATGTGAAATAAAGTTGTACTATGACCAAAATCAGAGCAATGTTGGGGGCATTCAGTATGGTGCAAAGAAAAAAGTGACAAACTATCATTTTCTTTCCATAAAAGAAAATAAATCTTGGCATGAAGTACAGGCTCTTTAGATTTTTCTAGGGAAACTAATGGATATTGAAGTATGATAGTTACTAACATGTGAAATAAAGTCGTATTATGACCAAAGTCAAGGTGGTGTTTGGGGCATTCAATATGGTGCAAAGAAAAAAGCGAGAAACTTCCATTTTCTTTCTATTAAAGAAAACAAATCTCTGTGTGAAAGTACATTCTTTAGATTTTTCCAGGGAAATTAATGGATATTCAAGTATGACAATTACTAACAAGTGAAATAAAGTCATACTATGACCAAAGTCAGGTTGGTGTTGGGGGCATTCAATATGGTGCGAAGAAAAAATTAAACTTTTATTTTCATTCCGGAGAAGAAAACAAATTTTAGTGTGAAGTACACGCTCTTTAGATTTTTCCAAGGAAATTAATGGATATTCAAGTATGACACGCTATTTAGAATTCAAGTATAACACAAACACGGCATTTGATTATGCCGACTGTGTGGTCTGCAAGAAAGCCATATCAATTCGTGGGCTGAATTTCTCCCTCCCTCATTTATATAAAGCTTGAGGCCGACGACTCTCATATCTATATTGAAAAGTAAAGTATAATGAGGACTCTACTCATTGTGTGTGTTTGCACGACCATCCTCTACCACACAATCTCTGGAGGTACCGCACCTTTCACTTGATATTCTTTCCATTCTAACAGATATCACAGCTCTAAATATGGTTTGAAATGGGCATTAATTTCTTTTTTTTTGTTATGTCTTCACTCATAGCAAAATCTGTTCTCTACTATGCGCAGATTGTAACACAGCGCCAGCTAGCAATGCCCTAATAAGAGACACTTTGCATCCGGAAGATGAAGTAGTAATTTATTTGGTACTGATTTATCAAGCTCCCTTTCTTAATAAAATAGGTGTGAACAATGGAATGGCGGGAACCAATTTGCCTTCCCAAGAGGAAACAATGGCTTTAATGAAGAGCAACAATATTGGGAAATTGAGGATTTTTGCTGCAAATTCTGATGTACTAAAGGCCTATGCTAATTCTGGGATCGAAATTATTGTGAGTGTTACTAACGATGAACTGCAGGGCATCTCCTCCAACCAAGAAGCAGCAGATAAGTGGGTCGATGACAATATTAGGGTGTACTATCCTGCAACCAAGATAAAATATATTGCTGTGGGAGAACAGGCTCTGGAAAATCCTGCCCTTGGAATGTATGTTCTTCCTGCCATGGATAACATACAACTTGCTGTTCGGAAGGCTGGTCTGCAGGACAAAATAAAGGTTTCAACCACTAATGGCAGAGCAGCTACACCCGCTTCATTCTTTCCATCCGAGGGAGTTTTCAGCGATGGTATGGAGAATAATATGCGCTCTTTTCTTCAGTTTCTGGAAGATAACGGATCGCCTTTCATGGCCAATGTTTATCCCTTTCATGTGTACCGTGAAAACACCAGCATTAATTTAGATTATGCCTTGTTCAAATCGACGGCTCCGATTGTGAGAGACGAGGGAAGGATTTACAGCAACCTGTTTGACGCCATGGTGGATGGTATCTATTCGGCCATGGAAGCCCTGGGATTTACGGATATACCGATTGTTGTTACCGGAAGTGGATGGCCGTCTTACGGAACCGGAGAAACTGCTCATTTTGCCACCACAGAAAATGCGGAGACGTACAATAATTATCTGATCAAACATGTGCTGTCTAACGCAGGGACGCCCAAGAGACCAGGAAAAGGCTTGGAGGTCTTCATCTTCGCTCTTTTTAACGAGATTTATAAAACAGGAGATGAATTTGAGCGTCACTTTGGCCTCTTCAACCCGGATAAAACACCTGTGTACCCTGTTAACTTTTATCCTTAGAAATATATTTGTGTGCTGTGTTAACTTGGGGGATAAATGGTGGCGGAAATATGTGTAAATTGAGGTTATGCTACGTGGCAATGACAGCTGTGAGGTGTCCATTTTATCAAGGCGATAGGCTTAATTATTTGGCTCACGCTCAGTCTCACAGTTAAATAAATGTTTTTTAAATCAAAAGATTCGTATTTTCCATCATTTTTCCAGTTGCATTAACTTATTATTGACATTTGTAAATTCGAATATAATTCATTTTCTTTCTCCTTTATCATGACTTCCCGTTCATTCTTTTGAACACACTACTTAATGTTTAATACCTAAAACAAATATGCTAGAAATCTTTGGACAGTCTTTTTTAAACTTTGACTTTAAGTTACCATTCATTTATGATATTGCTATTCAAATTTAACTGTCACTATTGCATTCCCTGGCTTAAAGAGGATGCTGTCAATTGGCAATTGGGCTTGCACACTTGTATTTCTTCACGTCAAACTTATTGTAGACAGCTGTACAAACCTCAGGTTTACTGTTTGGGAGAAAAATTGCCGATTTTATGCGAATTTATGCGAATGTTGTAGGTTTATTACATTATTAACTACAGTCTCAAATTTAATTGACTTTAAAGACCGCCGACAACAGTCCACAAATGGGGGTTTAATAAAGGGCCAGGTTGAAATGGCGTTTAAAAAAGATTTCAGTTTACTGGCTGATCAAAGCACGGATGTTGAAACCGGTTTGGATATTAATCTCAATTTTTAAGCTATAAAATCTTTGACGATATGTTTATGGTGGGGGAATTTATCTGGATAGTGTAATAACTACCTTATACAGTGGTCCATGTTTTCTGAAGACTTACAATACGTTTTTCAGTTTGATGGCCACGTGCCAATCAATTGTTCATTAGGTATGAAGTGTCATTAGCAGTATTATATGTTGAATAGTGTCCATTCAAAATATTTGATTTATTCGATACGTAATGGAAGAAATTGTGTATTAATCTGGCATATATAGGCGCAGATTTTCATTATGATAATGACTGAAGTGGACTTTGGTTTTTTGTTTAGGGTGTATCTGTTTCGATTATGCCATGGTCATTCAAAGCTGGACTGGGTTGTATAGAAGCTTACAGTAATTCTTACTGACTAATACTACTAACCCACACTTCTGATATGAGTGGAATATGCATATGTAAATTCTTAAAATTTCAAATTTTTCATTTGGTAGCGAGAATATGAGTGGAATATGAATATGTAAATTCTTAAAATTTCAAATTCTCCATTTGGATGCACCAAATCAGAATTGTGAATAGGAATACGTATTCCATTTTTTCGCCCAAAAATGAGCATTTACAATTCTACCTAAATAGGTGGAATTGGAATACTTATTTCTATTCCAATTTTGTTTATTTTAGAAAACATAAATTTTTAGGTCCATGAATTTCCATCAAATTCCAATTGAACCAAACAAGAATAGGAATACATATTCTTATTTTTTATTCTAGAATAACAATTCCAGCATTCATATTCTTATTCCAATATTCTTATTCCGGTAGCGAAACAAACCATAATGGATTCATAAGTGGATGCTACAAGTAGATAATTATCTACTAAGTAGATAAGACTATTATAAGGTGACCAAAAAAATGATTTAGCTTACACAAGTTAAAAAGAGATGGTTATGGGAGAAAGTAAAGGGAAGCATGGAAAAAATAATTGACATAGAATATTGAATATTCTTGAAGAAATTGGCAACCTAGGTCTTGCAGGGCTAGTTTGTATTATCGACTTTGATAAAGGCTTGTGGATAATAAAATGATCCAAGAATCTATGGATGCTATCAAATAATCTAGTAGAATTAGAGGCTATGTTCTAAGGATTAATCTTTAGTTTGGAATCAGGTATAAGAAAGCTAGTTATCGAAGGAGATTCACTAATCATTTTAAACTCACTAATGATAAAAACTACGCCAATGTGGATATTTAACCCAAAACTTGAATATGTGTTAAAGATAGTTAAAAAAATTTAAGCAATGTGTATCAAACACATATATTGAGAGTGAAATACGGAAGAAAAATACATTAGCAAAAAAACGAGTAGAAGGAGAAGATTCTCTAATAAAGGACAATCAAATTAGCCAATAATCCAATAATTGTAAAAGTCCTCAACAAAATAATATAATTTATACAAGCTTTAGGAAAAAATATATATTTTGCATCTGGATTTGATAATACGGTACATTAATATACAATTAGTTTACTTATCACACTAGGATGAACAATCCTTTAATAGGTTCTACATGAAAAATGAGATTTTTGATGTCTTGAGTTATGATGTCTTTTTTCATTTTTTTATTTTAGGCCTTCTCTTTAAATATCCACTTGTTATTACTTTGATTGTAATTCATTTTTATATTATCATATTGCATAGATGTGTATTTCCTTTTCTATATTTAGGCCGTATCTAAGATTTTTAGTGCCTCTTAGTATGAAAGATTGCTAATAATAAATTTCTTAATAATTCAATTTTTACTCTATCATAAAATAAATTCATATTTAGGAAAAATACACTTTCTCTATTTATTAGGAAAAAAGCTATTTATAGATTTTTTAAGATTCAATGTGATTTTTATGATTCACTATTACGAACAAAGATCTTATCCAAAAGAAATTATGCAAGAAAAAATATCTAGTGACTTGAATTTTGAACTTTTGAATAGTGAGGACATAATAAAGTAAGAAATCTAAAAAACAATCAAGCTTCAATAAAAAGTTCAATAATAAGAATGCATGTTGAATTCTGTAATGTAAAAAGAAGATAGATCAAAGATGCAATAATGGTGTACTAAGTTTTGTCTCTAATGTAAGAGAAGTTATACCTTCTCAAAGCCCTTTGCTAAAAAGAAGAGAAAATTGTATCATAAAATAGACATGACATTTGTGTCACGAGCTAGATTAGGGATTTTCTTCCTCATAACTTTTCCCCAATGTCTATGTGTTGAATGGGGATAAATGACAATGTAGAATTTTAAAATTAATAAATATTGACAAAATTATTTTATTGATTAAAAATAAAATCTTGAAGATATCGGTCTAGCAATGTCTATACATTGAACTAAAGCTCCTAGTTTGCAAAGTAAAGAAGAATTGGGTTGAAGGCAAAATTACACATTAGATTGAGGTGCACAAGGAGAATATATGGCTAATAGTAGGACATATTGTTGGAGGTGGTCTATATGATATTTCATAAATTTAAGGAAATGTGATATTATTCTATCAACTTATGTGGTTTATTCTTTGTAAATTTTGTTGTAAAAATAAAAATGAATAAAGAATGACCACAATTATCCTCTTTGATGAAAGTGTATGAGGTTGATATATTAGGTCACCAATTTCAATATGACTATTAATAATTTTTTTTTAGATAATTGTAGATACCCCATCTTTGTTTATCTTTCGCAACATCTTAGAAAAATAAATAGATCTAAAAAAGTTAACACTATAATTTTTAGTGCAAATCTTATTTATTCTAGTAATAATCATTTTTAAATGGGTATGTGCAGGATCATGGTCAATCAAACTATGCTCTTAAGTGGCAATAAAAAATCAGAAAAATCAGGGTTATGTCAACTTGATGTACAATTTTCTACTTGCTATTAACTTTATATCAAAAAGTTGAGAGAAAATAATGTCTAGAACATTTAATCTAGTTTCTAAACTATTAGGACTTATCTCAAAAAAATAAAAATAGATTGGTCAAAATTTTGAATTTTAATGCAATATTAAAAAAAATTCAGAACAAAAATGAGAAGTAGACGTATGTCTAACCACCTTAATCAAAATTAAATGATAATATTTTTTAATAATATTCTAGATATAAGTAGTAGACTCATGCCTAGATGTGACACATATTTTTGGGTAATTTTATTATAAATAAATAATTTCTAAATTTAGTATTTTTGGAATAAAAAACTCTCATGTCTGACCACCTTAACTAATTCAAAACTCTACAAAATTCAATTTTTCATTTTTTTTCCTTATAGTAGAAGAAACATAGAATGTGTTGCATTTTTTGGATTTAAAAAATGTTGTACCATTTGAAAGTTATAGTTTTTTTCAAGTAGTGTGTCAGTCAACACTTTATAGGTAACTCCTTTAGAAAATAAGTAATAATTACAAGTACTAAACTCATAATTTTACAAAACTTACATTTATGGAAAGATAAGAACATTCTTAAGAAACCCTTTTTATTTCATCAAATTTTGGCGAAAAAAAAAGTCATCGGGTACATGTTTGAAGTAAAAATCACATAAAAATAGGCCAAAAGCACATTTTTAGGATGTTTTTAAAGTTGACCATATAGGTCTGGTATCAAAAGATATAGTAGACCTTATAAAGATATTAATTGTCTTCATTTACTATCAGGATGGGTGGGAAAAGAGTTGGAATAGATTTTGAAATGGCTTGAGATATTTCAAAACTACAAATTTGTCAGATTGCCACTTTTTGGCACACCATGATCCTGCACATACCCAAATACATTTAGTTAAAATTATTAGATCAATTATTATCATTTTTTATATATGAGGCTACAAATAACTACTCCTATTGAAGAAATGCCTTATGCCTTATAATAATTTAATAGGTGGACAAACCATAGTTTAGGTAAGCCATTGAGATCAACCATGTTAATTTTTTCAGGAAATGATATTCTCATATATTAATTTGGAAGTAATAAGGGTTCTTCAACACTTCAATTAATAGTTTCTCTATGACAACATTATTATCTATTAGTTAACATGTACTCTAGATATTGTCTAAATGATGCATTATTATTATTTTTATTTTCACATGTGAGCTTATGTGAATATAAAAACACATATTTTATCAAGATAATAGTATATACTTTATACAATTTTATAGCATGTTACACTCTTTAAGATATGTGAAAATTAATGTTTATATTTAGTTATTCAAAACCTTAATTAATGTTAAGCTTTACCAATGATAATTTTCTAATGAATATTCCATATTCACTAAGTATTAGTGATTCAAATCTAATTTATTTATTTAAGTGTATAAAATCTTTTATGTATGGGAGAAATATAGAATCTATAATTATTTCAACTCAATTCTAATTAATATAGGTATATTGTGATATTTACCAAATAATATATAATTACTCATAGTATTAGAATTAAATCTATTCATGTTGAGTAGCTCTTAAAGGAAAGATTCTAGGATTTTGTACTTTAAGATAATATATATGCTTCATTAAAATGTCACATAAAGGTAAAAAATTGAAAGAATTGACTTTTATTGTGAATAAAAATAAGTTTTTAATAAACACAAAGTATATAATAACTTGGATGAAACACATAAAATGTCACCATGTATTGGTTTTCCTTTTGCCTTAAAACCCACTATATCTCTAAAATTTCTAGTTTGCCCAATGATGGTTGAAAGTTCTTCAAGGAAAGAAAAACTATGAAAGAGGTGCTGAAGAAATTTCCTAATGAAAAAGTTGAGAAGAAATCTCTAGTAAAGGTGAGTAGGTCTTTCTCTAACAAGAAAATTAAGCATTTATGGAATTGTTTACTGAGAAAAGGTAAGACTTATTTTAACCTGGATGGTAAGAAGAAGTAGGTACATTGGTTCAATTTTGGTTTCTTAAACTATATCTTTTGTGGGGATAGAATTTTGTTTCCCTACTGTATTCTACATTCCCTAAATAGGAGCATGGCTAGCCACTAGAAGAAAGCTTCTCACCCTATCCTTAATGAACACCTCATCCTTCTTTTTGTTGAGTACTGCAAAGATAAAATCCCTACTTTGAGCCCTAAAACTAAATATGAAAGTGTTTTGGGAAGTAAAAGAAATACTTTTTCTAGTCAGAAGAAAAAAGAAGTTGTAAGTGAAGATTTTAGGATGGAAATGGGAGATGAGGAAGAAGCTGTGTCTATGTACACTAGAGAAGATAGGGTTTTTGAAGATCATTTTGGTATAAAAGGCGATGGGATGGAAATAGAAGAAGAGAGAAAAGAGTCTCATCCTATAAAAAAAAAGTTCTCTTCTTTAGCTAGAAATGCACAAAGAATTCAAAAAGAGGAGGATAGTGAGAATCTGACTCGGGATGATGAAAAGGGCAAGAATATTATAAGGGTAAATTCTCTTATTAGAAAAATTGTGGGGTGCTTGATGTCAGAATTTGAAGAGGATCTAGTGGAGAAGAATGTGAAGGAGAAGGAAGAATTTATTTCATCTCCTAACCATGGTTCTTGAAACAATAATGATAGGGTAAATGAGAAATTAGAGGCCTTGATTTGTTTTAATAGCTCAGTATTTAATGAAATGTATGTCATTAAAGAGGCAATTAGACTACTAGATAAAGGTTTCCAAAAAGATGTTGAGGCCGGGAAAAGCTTGAAAGATGGAATCCAAGGATAATTGAAGGTCTTGAAGAGATTCATTACGGATAGTGATACAAAAATCCAAGGACTAGTGTAGATGTTGATTAATGGGAAAGGTAAGATAGATACAGAGGGCATTGAGCTTAGGGTTGACCTAAATAGTGAGGATAAAGTACAATAAGAGGAAGTTGCAGGAAGACCTAGTAACAGAATTAGGGGAAATTAGAATAGGAATAAAGTGATGGTTTCACCAAAGATCATGAAGGAGGAACCAAAGGTAGTCAAGATCCAGGAAGCCAAACTTCTTAAGGAGTTGGATTAGCTCTATTTCTCTATTAGGTTTTGGTATTTTATGTTTCTGGTCTAGTTTGTATGCTATTTTTTTGGATTTTTGTTTGTTACTAGTTTTTAGGATGCTGGAGTTTGCAATGTTTTATTGTTTTTCCAACATAGTTTTAATTTTGGACTTGAACTATTATATTTTTCAATTTTATGATATTGGGTTTCATGCCCTTGTAAAGCCTTCTTTTTCTTAAATAAAAAATGTTACATAACTGAGAGGGGGAGGGGATTGAATTAGTTATCTCATAGTCCCTTCAACATTTCATCAACATCAAAGCAACATAAACATCAACAACAATAACTTCAATACAATATCCAATCACTTGGTAGACATTTCCAATATTAAACTTAACTCATACATCAACTTCTTTCCAAACTATTATCAAACTATTCCTTGCATTATCAACAGGTAGTAAATTTCTAGTAATTACCTAGTGATAATTTAGTTATTATTGAGTTGCAGTAAACTATAAAAACTTGTAAATTAACTTGCAACACAAAAAACATTCACACAATTTTGACACCAACATTTAATGTGAAAACACTATTAAAGGAAAAACCACCTAGGACCGAAAACCCAAAAATTTCACTATTCTAAAGTGATCTCTATTAGGATACTACCTTGTTAAAGATTACATATGCTTTGTAAAAGTGACCTAGTTAGAGAATTTCAACAAAAGATCATCTAGACCTTATCACTCCCTATCTAGGACTAAAAGAGTGGCCTAATTAAAAGGACTTACAAACACCACTAATCTATGTTACCATATAGGATTTCATAGACTTGTTAGGTCCACTCAGTGCTTTTGATATTTTTTACTACAATGGTTAAACAATAAAAGTGTAAAGTGATCTGTTAAGAATAGAAACTACCTTTTCTTGTTCAGGTATCCATTATTGCTCGTTCTTTGTCTTTTACTCACTCGATTGATTCTATCTTCCACAAACTCTGTCAACTTCTCTTCTCAGCTCACCTTGGTTCAACTCTTTCAAAAAAAATTCTCTTCAAAACAACCTTTAATCATATCTATTTCAACCTCATCAACTCTTGAACAACATCACAATGAAAACATCACCAACTTCAAACCACCTCATTAGACCAACAACCTAAACTATCAATTTTCTCCTCCTTAAATAGATTTTTGAATGCTTCTAGATCCTTCAACCATCCTTTTCCATTTAATAAGAATCATCCATCTTAGGTTAACATTTAAATTCCTTCATACAATGAATTTAGACACATATAAAATCTAACTTTACATAGAAATTTTCGTCCAACCTCAACCTTCTTCAATTTCCTTTGTTAGATCCTTCTTTATTTTTATCGATCATTGATATTGCAAAAAATTTTGACTCTCACACTAGACCTTGTCAAACATTCCAATTTTCTTTCCAAAGTTGGCCTTAGATTCTAATTTCTCAAACTTGTTCATTTGGTTGTCACTCGGTAAACATTACATTTAGTCAGGTAACATATAACTCTATAAATACTAACTTTCTCGAGCAAGACTATAATCTTAACTCTTCTTTGCAATTGCTCAAGAAATACTGTAGTCACTTGGTGAATACAATCTCCCTTCATTAACCTTACAACTTAGCTAATCTTGTGATCTTCAATAAATTCCAACAATATGTGATTATAAAACAATCAAACCAATATTACATGATCATTATCCAACTCATTCCATTACCCATCTAATATCTTACATATCAACTCTATATCCATCATACTTTCTTCAAATCATCTTCATCAACCAAATGATATGTTGTTTTCCTGAGATAGCATAATATCTAGCCAATTAAGAATTTGACATCAATGCCAATATAAAACTTGATATTGACTCATTTATATACATTAATATATTCATCACCTAACAATCAATTACAATATCAATTGGGACTAACAATCTCCCCCTTTGGATAGATTTCTTATAGATTTTGGATAGATTTATGTGGTTTCTTATTGTTAGTGTAAATAATTAATTATTATTACACTTTACTTAAGTTTACTTAGGTTAATACATTATTTTATTATTTATTAGGTTAGACACTTAGGAGTATGTGTACTCATATGAGTTTTCTTCTTTACAACACATGAGTTAGTATCTCATTTTAGCACATTGTATCTATAACACTAGAGTATGCATAATCAACTAAGTTGTGATGTAGAAAACATAGTTTTTCGCACTGTAATTAAGCACATGGTGTCTACAACATAATTTTATGTGACACATCCATGTTAAGCTTATCCTCTCATCATCGCACTAACTTCTGTGCTCAATGGAGGATAATCCACTCTTAGTGGACATGTGCTTAGTTGTGAGACTTATCATTGTGCTAACTTCTAGTCATTTTAGAGGCCTTTATATTCAAGCACTCCTAGTGTGTATGTACATCAATTCATTTTCATATTGTTATTCTGATCATACTTTATTGGTCCATATTATGCTAGTGCTTGAGCTTCTTGATCTTAGGTGATTTTTCCCTAAGGAAAATTCTTACATGGTATCAGAGCTGAGGGAGCTTCTCTTCACATAGCCATTGGAGACCATTTTTATGCTTCACCTCACAGAGAACCTTGATTCATATCTAGAGTATCATAGTCATTGGGAGAGTCTAGAGCCAAAGTTGACCTCACCATTACGTTTGAAGCATCGATTCAGTGAATTTTGACTATAAATTTTCCTACCCTAGGCCATAGTCAAAATTGAGGCAAATTTTTTTCACAAACTAGAACTCAAAGGCATGATTTGCAAAATTCATATGATCTCTTTAGATCTATGCAATTAATTTTTCAGATCTAAATATTTTTGCATCACTGCATTGTTTCTTTTTGGATTTGCATTATTTTTTTGAAATTCTATGAAAAATTTGGCCTTTTAGGTTAGTAGAAGAGATTTTTTGTAGGAAAATATTGGATCTTGCTAGTGCAAATCAGATATTGACATCATATTCAAAAGGTCAAAAAAACCCCCAAATTGACTTTTGTTTCATCAAAATTGAACATCTGAGGTGAAATCTAGAGTCAATTGATTTTTGGAGGTGCGACGATGGCAATTTAGGAAAAATAATTGTAGAGGAAATTTTCAAACAATAATATCTCCCTCATATGGACTCTTTTTCTAAGCAATTTTTTTGTTTCAGGGTAGAATTTCATGATCTACACATTGGTGTAGGATGTTTGAGATCTCTATTCCTAAATTTTTTTGCAAATCACAAATCCTAATTTTTGCAACTTCAAAGTCATAGGTTAGGCTCATCTAGACACATATTTACGTTCCTTTTTTTTTTAAGTACATAATTTATCATCTACTTTCCAAATCTACAATTAGATTATAGTCTTATGTGGACAAAAATGCCACTTTTAGAATTAGGTCCTTTTTCTGCATTGCATTGCTTTGATAAAACTTTAAAATTGTTGTACATCTGAGCTACATTGCTAAGAACTCCAAAAGGAGGTTGTAAACAACAAAATTAGAAGCCTACTTTTATCAATTTTGACAAGTATCCTATTGTAAACACACTACATAAAAAGTGCCAAAAGAATAATTTTTGGGGGCGTTCTTTGATTGAGTAAATGGGAGGGGTGGGGGTGTTTGTGTGTTCTGTTCTTGTGTCTCTCTTTCTATCTTGTGCTTTTTCACTTTTTTTGCATCATGGGTTCACCTAAAACTCCACTTCTAACTTCACACAATTATACTACATGGAAAGATATTGTATGGAGTAGACTAATGGAAAAAAGCTTGAATCTATATGTTGATGGTACAATTGTAAAACCCACTAATGGTAATGCACAAGTTGATTGGCAAGTTAAAGACAACCAAGCTTTAGGAATTATTAGGAGTTATGTTCATAGAGATTCTTCCACATTTCCATCTTTAAGGATGTCAAGGGTGCTTTGGACAAACTTGAAGGGTTTTGTGATAAGGTGGATGAGGAAAAAAGATTCCAAATTGATGATGATCTACTTCTATTACATCCTAAAAATTTTGACACAATTCATGACTATGTCAACAAAGCTAATGAAATGAGAGCACTACTTAAAGATTGTGGTAATCCCATGAAGGATGATAGATTAATTTATCACATATTGAAGAGGCTACCTCCAAAGTATGCATCTTTTGTTTCAAGTTACAAAACTCACAAGTTGACCATGGGAAGTGCCTTTACTAAGCCTTCATTTGATGCATTTGTAGAAATGTTGATGTTGGAACAATCCAAGTTGATAGATATGAGAATTCTCAAGTCATCCAAGTCTACAACATTGGTGGCTAGTAATGAGAACCAAGAAAATCAAGGCGGAAAAATTTTTACCAATAGCAAGAAAAAGCAATGGAAACAAAAATCACAATTAGAGACACAAAAATCTTCCTCCCCACAACAAGGTAATTCTTCTTCCAAAAATAAGGAAAACAACAAGAAGAGGGATAAACTATTTTTTGCATATTGCAAGAAACCAAATCATGATGAGCATCATTGTAAGACTAAGAGAATAGATGAGTTGGAAAACTTACTTAGGACTAACAAAATCAATGTGCGAAATGCTTCCAAGGATTCAAATCCATCCACTTCATAGGAAAATGGGCAAGCATTTATGGAAAGTTTAAGTTCTTTAGGGGAATGAATTCTTGACTCAGGTGCCTTATATTATATGGGTTCTTCAAAAGGACACTTTTCTTCATCGAAGTAGTCTAAGGTACCTCACATCTTTGTAGGGAATGATACACAAGTGGAAGTTGAAGGGAAAGGACAAGTTGAGATGGAAAATGGAGAGTTTAAATATGTTCTCTATGTTCCTAACCTTAGCACTAATCTCCTTTCAATTTACCAAATCACTCACTATGGAGGTGGTAATAAAGTTGAGTTCCTTCCTGATTTAGTAATGGTGAGCAATCTTAAGGATGATTCATTGGTTGTAGTGGGTAAAGTCAATCATGAAACAAGGCTTTATTCTTTCTCCCACATTGTGCCTAAGTCTCCTTCGCATGCCTTGTTGACACAATCACAATCACATAGTAAATTATGGCATGAGTGGTATGGTCATCTTGCCTTCCACTATTTTCATCAACTTAGCTCAAAAAATATGGTCAAAGGCCTACCTACATCAACTTTTCTACAAGTGAATGTTCAAATTTTTCAATGGCTATGTATCTAGAAGAGAAGTATGAAAAAGGGAAGTCTTCAAGAGCGTTGGTTATTCTAGAGTTGTTTCACATGGTTCTAGTAGGCCCTTTTTTAGTGACATCAGTTAGCAAGGGTCACTATGTCCTCACTTTCATTGATGCCTTTTCATGATACACATGGGTCTACTCTCTTAATCATAAGAATGAAGGGTTTGATAAGTTTCTAGCCTTCAAGAGTTATGTTGAGAAGCAATAAAGTAAAGCCATCAAGGTTATTCAAATGGATAATGAAAGTAGATATGTGAACTCAAGACTTAGAGACTTTTGTGAACTTGAGGGTATTGATCTTCAGAATCCTATACAATTTAGTCCACAAAAGACAAGTGTTGCAGCAATGAGGATTAGAACTCTTAAGTCAATGGCAAGTTGCATGATTCAAGCTAAGTCTCTTGATCCATCACTTGAAGTCAAAGCCATAAGTAGTTGTAATCACATCCTTAATAGGTCTCCTCATAATGTCTTAGATGGAATGACTCCTTTTGAGGCATGGTGCGGAAGAAAACCAGTTGTGAAATACTTCAAATTTTTTGGTTGTCCAATACAGGAACACATATCTTCAAGGGAATGCAAGGAAACACCACTAAGGCCTTGTACTTTATTGGATATTAAGAAAGTGTTAAGGCACATAGACTTATGAACCTAAGACTCATGAGATATTCATAGAGAGGAATGTTAACTTTGAGGAAAGATCACCTAGCTTATCCTCTCCATACTTCATACATTGTGGACACGGATAGTGACAACAATGATAGTGATTCAGCAGGTTCACTTGTGGGGGATCCTTTTGATAGATGAAGAACAAGGTCACAACATCAACACATTCCACATGCATACATTGCTATACTGATAGGTCCAATTAATTCAGTACAGTTGGGTACACCTTATCTTCCAGTTCTAGAATTAGGGGATGACTACATGATAGATATTTTAGGTTTTTTTGTGGAGTCAAGTAAATACAAGATCTGGGAGATGTTATTAATGATATACATCTTCTCTTTGATGAAGAAGATCCTTCTTCATTTGTTGCAAAGGAACACTTTGACCCTCTTGTCTATTCTCTACATGATTAGTCTTACAAGGTTGATATGATTGTGGATCCTTATGTACAGTAGTTGTAGGAGGTCTCTTTATCATTCAAGGAGATAGTTGGTTCTTTGGGATATATTCTACATCCATCCTTGCTAGATCTAAACTTGCTCTTTTCAGTAGTGTTGGAAGGGGTGACTATCAATATCAACATAGGGACAATTGAGCAGGTTTAAGAGACACCATTCATCTTTAGGATTCTTTCTAAACATTGGGGAAGCATCTAATATGTACCTATGAAATTTTTTCTTCCTAAGGAGAGGAACATTATTCACTAGTCATGGATCAACTTCTACATTCATCATGGAGCAACTATCACTAATTGGTGTTCTACATTTGGGGCGAGGAGGACTACCTTGTCTTCTTTCTTCTTTTCTCTTATGGGGCAGACTTTTTGCTCTTATGGGGTTTTGTCCATCTCATACTTCTCTATTGTACATACATGATGTATGGTGTAATGGGGGGGGGGTGGGTCTTAATTACTCCATCCATCCATGCATCTTGTTTTTTCATCTCTCTTTTTGGGTGAGGGTTTTTTCCATGAGGTTTTCCCTCTTTCTTCATTTTTAGAGAGATTGCATTGCATTTGTACATGGGTACCTAACATGGCCTAGTAGCCAGGATCCATCATGCATTTTCATCATAGCTTTTTTGAGCTTAAGTGCATTCCCTTAAGTTACACTTAAGGGGGGGTGTTAGTGTAAATAATTAATTATTATCGCACTTTACTTAAGTTTACTTAGGTTAATGCATTAGTTTATTATTTATTAGGTTAGAAACCTAGGAGTATGTGTACTCATATGAATTGTCTTGTTGATAACACAATAGTTAGCATCTCATTTTAGCACATGGTTTTTACAACATAATTTTATGTGACACACCCATGTTAAACTTATCCTCTCATCATTGCACTAACTTTTGTTCTCAATGGAGGATAATCCACTCTTGGTGGACATGTGCAAGCGAGACTTATCGTTATGTTGACTCCTAGTCATTCCAGAGGTCTTTATATTCAGGAACTCCTAGTGTGTATGTACATCAATTCATTTTCATATTGTTATTTTGAATATACTTTATTTGTCCATATTGTGTTAGTGCTTGAGCTTCTTGATCTTGGGTGATTTTTCCCTAAGGAAAATTCTTACACTTATTATACTTTTATTTTTTTGTTTGATGTAATGTTTAATCAATTTAATTGCTACTATTGTGGTTGGTATTTGTAGCTATGATAACTCCTCTTTATTTTTGATAATTTTGTGGAGTGATTTGTATGTTGGTTCTAGTCTTTCTATCTAGTTGCTCAACTATAATGGCCTTGGGTTGTGTCTTTATTTATTTGTAACTTTGGATTTAGGACCCTCTCCCTGCCTCCTTTATCAAAAACAATCTCCCCATTTGGCATTGATGGAAATACATATCATAAACTTCTACATTAGAAAACATTACGTAAGATAATAAAATATATGCATTGCCAACAACACAACTATGCAATTCTCATTCTTCAAATTGATACTTGGTCTATATCCTCAGTAGCAACAAAACTTCAAAATAACTCCCTTTTGATTATTATCTCTTGTTCCAATTCAACATATTCTCCATTTTTTTTTATTCTTCTCCCCCTTTTCTAGGTTTTTCTCCCCTTTGGGTATATTCTCCCCCTTTAAAAATATTGATGAAGGTCATTATAACTTTCAAAGTGAAACTCATAAAACATTGTAATTACCTATGTACCTTACATGTATAGATTATATTAGATTCATCATAGTTAACCTGACAACTTTAGAAATACTCTTAAATTGTGAACACTTATGCATTTACTCCATAAGATAATGCAATTCATTCATGAATTTATGTAGCATGTAGCTCTGCTTAGTGAATTTTGGAGTGGTATGGGATAGCTAGTTTACCTCTTAGATACAGAAAAGAATCCCTAAGCAATGGGTTGGTAAATATATCGATAATTTACTCCTTAGACTTTACATACCCAAGCCTCACTTACTTTTCTTGAACTTTCTCCTTCAAGTAATGAACTTGATTGATATGTGTTTTTTCTTTGCATGCATCATCAATATATTAATAGCAATTCTGTTATTATAGTAAATAGTCTAAGTCTTAGTTACTTATTCTTTCATCCCTTCAAACATTTATTTGATCTATAAAACATTTGTACAATTGATTATGTGGCAACATATTTAGCTTCAACAAATACATTTTTATTTCATACTTATCCATGTGATAATATTTTCCCTTATTTGTAAGCATATGTCAACCAAGTGGAAATGTGGTAGCACACCACATCAATAAAAACTCAATGAGATTAGATTTAATAAAAATTCCCTAAAGGAAATCAATGTGATTCAATAAATTAGACCCAACTAGGTATGGTTGCAAATATAAGTTTAATATAATTTTTTGAAGAATAGTAGTGGACTCCACATGGCTTAAAATAACATAAGAACAAGTCAAAAGCTAGCATATATTAACTAAATATTCCAAGAAGGTAAAATGCACGTGAATGAGAAGAAGTCATGTGGACACATGTAGGGAACACTAAATAAGTATATAAATAAAAAGGGACTTGGATGCAAGACAAAATATGCAATTTAAGGCTTCATCGGTAATTAGGATAAATTGGTTGATAAAAGAATGAAGCCCAAGGAATAAGATTATAACTTGAGTGGATATAGTGGATTGAATATATTTCAACAAAGAAGTATGATATTAATACACATGCTATATCCAAAGGATTTAGGAATTAAAGATTAATGAGCTGATGTAAGAAATCGCTCTAGAATCCTAAAAAAGTTAAAAATTAATGTATGAAATCAATTCATCAAAGATACTTAAAAATTAAAAAATGAGTCAATCATTTTTCTTAGAGGTTTTAAGCTAAGAATATAATATAATCAATATTCGCATGATTAATATTATGTTATCTTTAATGATTGAGGTCATCTAATTGAATTAAAACTTTAAAACAAATTGTATGCAAAATTGTTAACATGATGTCAATTGAATATGTCTAAATAAACTAGGATCCAACAAATATAAAACAGATCCATGAATATAAAACTAAAATATAAAAACCAATGATAAAGAGAGTGAGCTACAAAATATTCTAGTAATTGCAGCCATAGGAGGTTTAAAGGAATGGTCGATAGGCATCTTGGGAAAACTCATATTTGATAATTGTTTACTGATATGTAATAAAATTTAATCTATCTAGAAATATTTAAATGAATATTTAATAACTAACATTTATTTTATTAATATTAAATATCCATAAGCTTGACCCAAATGGAAACATTGTCTTGTAGTACAAAATGGCACTGAGCAAGAAGAGGAGCGGGGAAGGGATTTCAAACTCTAAGTTCTTCAAGGAGGAAGATACTAATGAGGAAGATAATCCCGAAGATGATTTAAAATTTTTAGCTCCCTAGGGAGGAAGATACTTCCAAATGCAACAAAGTGTCTGATGTGTCTTGTGTTTATGAGGTTCTCCTAGCCCCTAATCCATCCCATAGTTGGATCATTATTTTTCTAGCTCACTTGGGGTACCTTCCTTCTCATCTAGACGCTTAGTCTTCTGTCTAGGTGGATTTATTTGGTTGTGTGCCCATTGTTATAGGTTCTCTTTCCCTTTGGTTGTGTGCTCATCTTGGGGAAGGTATCTTATGGACCTATTTGGAGATGTCTTCCCTACAATAATAGTATAAAATTTTCTATTAAGAATAGAAACTACCTTTTCTTGTTTAGATATCCGTTATTGCTTGTTGTTTGTCTTTTACTCACTCAGTTGATTCAATCATCCACAAACTCTATTCACTTCTCTTCTCAACTCACCTTGGCTCAACTCTTCCAACAAATTTTCTCTTCAAAACAACCTTTAATCATATCTATTTTAACCTCATCAACTCTTGAACAACATCAAAATGAAAATGCCACCAACTTCGAACCACCTCAGTAGACCAGCAACATAAACTATCATATTGTCCTCCTTAAATATATTCTTGAATGCTTCTAGATCCTTTAACGATCTTTTTCCATTTAATTAGAATCATCCATCTTAGGTTAACATTTAAATTCCTTCATAAAATGAATTTAGACACATATAAAATCTAACTTTACATAGATTTTTTTGTCAAACCTCAACCTTCTTCAATTTCCTTCATTAGATCCTTGTTTATTTTTCTCAATCTTTAATGTTACAACAAACTTTGACTCTGACACTAGACCTTATCAAACATTCCAATTCTCCTTCCAAATTTGGCCTTAGATTCTAATTTCTCAAACATTTTCATTTGGTTATCACTTGGTAAGCATTACATTTACTTGGGTAACATATAACTCTGTTACTAGTAACTTTCTCGAGCAATACTGTAGTCGCTTGGTGAATACAATCTACCTTCATTAACCTTTTGACTTAGTTAATCTTGTGATCTTCAATAAATTGCAACAATACATGGTTGTAAAATAATCAGACCAATATTACATGATCATTATCCAACTCATTCAAGTACCCATTTAATATCTTACATATCATCTCTATATTCATCATTCTTTCTTCAAATCATCTTCATCAACCAAATGATATGGTGCTTTCCTAAGATAGCATAATATCTAGCCAATTAAGAATTTGACATAAATTCCAATATAAAAATTGATATTGACTCTTTTATATAAATTAATATAATCATCACCTAACAATCAATTACAATATCAATTATGACTAACAATCTCCCCCTTTGGATAGATTTTTTATAGATTTTGGATTGATTTATGTGGTTTCTTATTGTTCCTTTATTTTTTTATTTGATGTAATCTTCAATCAATTTAATTTCTACTATTGTTATTGGTATCTATAGCTATGATATTTCTTTTTTTTTTTTGATAATTTTGTGGAGTGACTTGTATGTTAGTTTTGGTCTTTCTAGCTAGTTCCTTGACTATAATGGCCCTAGGTTGTGTCTTTATGTATTTGTAACTTTGGGTTTAGGGAACTCTCATTGCCTCCTTTATCAAAAACAATTTCCCCCTTTGGGATTGATGAAAATACATAACATAAAATTCTACATTAAAAAGCATTATGTAAGATAATCAAATGTATGCATTGTCAACAACACAACTATGCAATTCTTGTTCTTCAAATTGATACCTGATCTATATCCTTAGCAGAAACAAAGCTTCAAAATTACCCCCCTTTGATTATGATTTCTTGTTCTAATTCAACATATTCTCCAACTTTTGTTATGCTTCTCCCCCTATTTTAGGTTTTTCTCCTCTTTGGGTATATTTCCCCGCTTTGAAAATAATGTCAAAGGCCATTATAAATTTCAAAGTAAAACTTATAAAACATTGTAATTACACGTATACCTTACATGTCCAGAATATATTAGATTCATTACAGTTAACTTGACAACTTTAGAAATACTCTTAAAGTGTGAAAACTTTTGCATCTATTCCATAAGATAATTCAATTCATTCATGAATTGATGTAGCATGTAGCTTTACTTAGTGAATTTTGGAGTGATGCAGGGCCCCCACTTTACCTCTTAGATATAGAAAAGAATCCCTAGGAAATGGCTTGGTATATATATCAGCAATTTACTCCTTGGACTTTACATACTCAAGCCTCACTTACTTTTCTTGAACTTTCTTCCTCAAGTAATGAATTTGATTGATATGTGCTTTTTCTTTGCATGCATCATCGATATATTAATAGAAATTGTGTTATTATAGTAAATAGTCTAAGGCTTTGTTACTTCTTCTTTCATCCCTTTCTAACATTTATTTGATCTATACAATATTTGAACAATTGATTATAGTGACAACATATTTAGCTTCAACAAATAAATTTTTATTTCTTACTTATCCATGATATCATCTTTTCTCCTTGTTTGTAAGCATATGTCAGAAAAGGGGAAATGTGGTAGCACACCACATCAACAAGAAATCAATGAGATTAACCTTAATAATCCTTCCCTAAAGGAAAAAAATGTGATTCAATAAATTATACCCAACTAGGCATGGTTGTAAATATAGGTTTAATATGATTTTATGAAGAATAATAGTGGATTCCACATGGCTTAAAATGGCATAAGAACAAGTCAAAAGCTAGCACATATTAACTAAATATTGCAAGAAGGGAAATGCACTTTAATGAGAAAAATTCATGTGGACACACGTAGGGAACACTAAATAAGTATATAAATAAAAAGGGAACCGGTAATTAGGATAAATTGGTTGATAAAAGAATGAAGCCCAACACATAAGATTATAACTTGAGTTGATATAGTGGATTGAATATAGTTCAACAAAGAAGTATGGTATTAATACACATGCTATATCCAAAGGATTTAGGGATTGTAGACTAATGAATTGGTGTAAGAAATTGTTCTAGAATCCTAAAAATATTAAAATTTAATGTATAAAATCAATTCATCAAAGATAATTGAAGATTAAAAATGAGTCAATCATTTTTCTTAGAGGTTTTAAGCTAAGAAGATGATATAATCAAGATTAATATGTTTCATATTATGTTATCTTTACTGATTGCTTAGGGGTAAAAGTACAAAGTTGTGTCACCTTTCATGTTGACTTATCAGAACAACTGAATTTGAGTATTTCTATCTGAAAATCTAATTTTTTTTAAACATATGATTTAGATAAATTCATTCTAGCTAAGTTATTTATGGTCTCACACTTTTCCAATTGGAGATGTCTATTAAATGCATGTTTTATACTAGTTTGTATCCAATTACTAAAGAAATAAACTTATTTTAGAAATTGGGCATTTCAATATCTCTTACAATCTTTTTATGATTTTTTTAAAATAATATGTAAACACCATTTTATAAAGCTTAGAGTCAAGAATATTCTCATATAGAGTTTATATTTTTTTAATTAGATATAGTATATTGTGATTAAAAAATTCTACAACCACGTATTTTAACACTAAAAAAGATGTTGGTTTTTAGAAAGAAAAAAACATTAGATCATATCAAAAAAATCCAAAAATTATATGACGTTCTAGAGGAGAGAGTCATCTTCTAGAATCTATAGTTTATGTCCTCGTTAGAATAGATTTGTTTTGAAAAATGTGGTGGAGATGAAAACTATTGATTTTAGGTGAGTTGAGATTGCAATCCTTATAAAAGAGAAAAGATAGGTCTAAAGCTGATTTTTTTAATATTGTTCTAGATATATATGTTATCTATAACATAGTCTAAGTTAAAAGGGAAATAAATTTATTTCCATATTGTTTTGTGGTGGGAACTAGACCCCTATTTTTCAGCATTTTTCAACACCTAAAAAATGATCTATAAAACATAGGAAAATATATCAATTCTTATTCCAAATAATTATTAAAAATTATAATCCTAAACTTCATCCATTTCTACACATTTCATTAGTATACTTCATTTCCAGATTCAAAATAATAATACCAATTTTATGTCATTGAAGGTGAATAATTATACTTTTGTTAGTCTTTTCCTTTACAAAATGGTGACACAAGTTTGTGCTTTTATGTCATCTAATTGAATTACAATTTCAAAACAAATTGTATGCAGAATCATTAACATGATGTCGATTGAATATGCCTAAATAAACTAGGGAGTAAAAGCACAAACTTGTGTCACCTTTTATAAAGAAATAGGATATCAAAATGTGATAGTTCAACATTAATGACAAAAAAAATGATTTGTGTTTAACATATGAAGATGATGTAAATTGATAAAATTTGTAGAATTGGATGAACTTTATGCCTATAATTTGTTCAGTAAGAATTAATTCATTTTATTTTATTCTGAAGTTCCTTTTTTAATTGTAAAAATAATAGGGTGTAGTTCCCGTCAAACAAGTATATGCAAATCATCTTTTTTTGTTCTAATTTGAAAATATCGTATTGATGACATGTATAGCTAGTGAACAAAAAAAGAAATAATTTTTTTTGATGTATATTTTCTTTGTTATAAGTACTCAAGTTCAACCTTATCAAAATCCAACATTTTTTTTCCTCCCATCAAAACTTCCCTATCAAATCTATACCTTCTTGAAAAAAAATCACATATTCATCAAGAGGATTCTCTCCTCTAGAGATAAATTTAATTTTTTAATTTTTTTAATATGATTTACTATTTTTTTTTCCTTTTTTGAGAGAGCATCTTCTAAAATGTTGAAATATTGACTTATAATATTTTGAGATTATAACATATTATAACCAATCGGGTAAAAGCATAGATCTGTGTCACCGTTTGTGATAGAAAAATTTGTTTTGGTCAAATCTCATTTCTCTATCAAAACTCAATTTTTTTCAAAAACTAAAAATACTCTTTTATAGATCTTAGATTCAATATCATCATTATCTAAATTTTTGAGTGTTTTGATTAGTTATAATATGTTATAATGTCAAAATATTATAAGCCAATATTTCAACATTTCAGAAGATGCTCTCTCAAAAAATGAAAAAAAATAGTAAATCATATCAAAAAAATATAAAAATAATATTTATCACTAGAGGAGAGAATCCTGTTTATGAATATGTAATTTTTTTTCAAGAAGGTATAGATTTGATAGGGAAGTTTTGACAGGAGGAAAAAATTATTGGATTCTGACAAGGTCAAACTTGAGTACTTACAACAAAGAAAATATACATAAAAAATAATTATTTCTTCTTTTTTTCACTAGCTATACATGTCATCTATAAAATATTTTCAAATCAGAACAAAAAACAATGATTTGCACATACTTGTTTGACGGGAACTACATCTTATATTTTTTACAGTTAAAAAAGGGACTTCAAAATAAAATAAAATGAATAAATTCTCAATCAAAAAAATAATAAAATTTATAGGCATAAAATTCATAAAATTCTACACATTTCATTAGTTTACATCATCTTCATATTTTGAACACGAATACCATTTTTTTTGTCATTAATGTTGAACTGGCACATTCTAATATCACATTTCTTTATAAAAGGTGACACAGGTTTGTGCTTTTACCCAATCAAAACACTCAAAAATTTATATAATGATGATATTAAGTTTGAGATTTGTAAAAGGGTATTTTTAGTTTTTGAAAAAAATTGAGTTTTGATAGAGAAATGAGATTTGATCAAAATAGGTTTTTGTATCATAAACAGTGACACAAATCTGTGCTTTTACCCTAGGATCCAACAAATATAAAATAGATCTATGAATAGGAAACTAACAATATAAAAACCAATGGGAAGGAAAATTGAGCTACAAAATATACTAGGAATTGCAGCCATAGGAGGTTTAAGGGAATGGTCGATAGGAATATTAGAAAAACCCATATTTGATAATTGTTCACTCATATGTAATAAAATTTAATCTATCTAAAAATATTTAAATGACCAAAATAACTAATATTTAATTTATTAATATTGAATATCAACTAAGCATGATCCAAATGGAAACATTGCTTGAGTTAGTATAGTAGTATTGTCTTGTAGTACGAAATGGCACTCAGTGAGAACATGAGTGGAAAAGGGATTTCAAACTCTAAGTTCTTTGGGGAGGAAGATGCTGATGAGGAAGATGATTTCAAACTTTGAGTTCATTGGGGAGGAAGATGCTTCCAAATGCAACAAAGTACTTGGTGGGTCTTGTGTTTATGAAGTCCTTCTGACCCCTAATCCATCCCATAGTTGGATCATTATTTTCCTAGCTCACTTGTGGTACCTTCCTCCTAGTATAGATGTTTGGTCTTTTGTCTGGGTGGATTTCTTTGGCTGTGTGCCCATTGTTATAGGTTCCTCTTCCCTTTGGTTGCATGCTCATGTTGGGGAAGGTATCTTATGGACCCATTTGGAGATGTCTTGCATATGTAAAGACTTGCTTTCAAAGAGATTTGGTCCCTCTGCTATGTCACCGAGTACTCACAACCAGGGATAACTTTAATAAACCCCCTAGCAAAAAAATATAGATCAAGGTATTTTTTAGTGGCTAATATTTATAAATTGGCTAATTTTAGAAAATAATTGCTACTAATTTGGCTAATAACTTAAGATTTAATGCAACCTAAATTGCCACATTTATATTAAATTTAGTTCTAAAATCTTTAAAATTGCTCAATTATTTATTCTATTAAAAAATTTAAACTCAAAGATTTGCCACAATATTCAATACATGATTAGATTTGATTCACCTAAATCTTATATATTATCTAAGAAACTAAAATTAATTCACCAATCATTATCAAAATTTCTAGTTACTTTAGGGATATATCACCAATATTTAGTTTTCACTATTGATTTAAAATATAATGTAATTATCCTCATAATTTCTATTAGATAAAACATGTTCAATTTTGATTTGTAATATTCCATGATGATTAGAAAACTTCCTATTATTATTTAGATTTGTCAATATTTTCTACTAAAAATTTATGATTCTAAAATAATTGCCAATGCAAATAATATTTAAAATTAAAAAATTGAGAGATTCGCCAATTAAAATAATTTGGTTTTTCAAAATAATGAAAATTTTACTAGTATTTTATATCTTGTTCTAGAAGGGGTTTTCTTAAAGTTTTCCTTGATATAAATTCATGACGAATCCAAAAAAAACTTTCGGGGAAAAAAGCAATTTCTATTGGCAATTTTTTTTGACATCAAGAAAAGTTCAATTTTAGATGTGGTTTTTCATTGAACACAGTAATATTTTATAACATGGAGGCAATTTTTTGTCCTTGTGTTAGATAATAAATATAATTTAAGAGGCAATTTTATCCCTAGTGATAGAAAATATATATATTGTATAATTTGGTTTTTATTTTTTATTGGAATATATATATATATATATATATATATATATATATATATATATATATATATATATATATATATATATATATATATATATATATATATATATATATATATATATATATATATATATATATATATAGTATTAGGTATTTTTTTCCATATATAGGATAAATATATATATTGGATATGTCAATTTTTTTCATCTAGTGAAATTTTTTTATAATGCATTGGATATAGTATAGATGAACTCTTTCATAGCCAGAAAAAGAAAGCCATGTTTATAATGTTATTTTTCTCATGTGGAGGGTTCACATGTATGAGAAAAGAATTCAGTGTGGTATGTGCATTTTTTATAATAATAAAATTGATTGCATATTGATAGATAGTGGTAGTATGATGCATGCAACATAATTCAAGCAAGGCTTGTGGGGAATGTAATAAAGATTTGTGAAATAAGATTTAATAATACATAAAAATGATAATAAAAAAATTAAAATACAAGGATAAATAAATAATAATAACATAATTAAAAATATATATGACAAACATCGACCTATATAATGAACCTCTATTAAAATAGGAATATAATGCATTTGATTATAGATCTAATCTATTAAATCAATATATTAGTGTGTCAAAATGAACTAATATTTATTATTGAATAAATAATATTACTTAATTATTTATATATTAAATAAAATAACATTGCTAAGAAGATGGGTAATTGAGATGATAGGCTCATTTTTATGAGACTTTTCACTAGATTGTTCTAATAATCCAGTGATGTAAAACACCTATATAGGAGAAAATAGGGTCAGTAAAGGAGACATTGTTGAGAGTTTCCTTGTTAGAAAAAAGTGAGAGTGGTGTTATGAAAATGGAAAGTGGTGCATACCTTTTGTGGATCCATCTACATTAGATTTAGGTGGTTTATCAAAAACTTGCAGAAAGATAGTAAGTCCCTTGCAAGAATCGATTAGTTACCAATATCAAAAGTCAAAAGGCTCTAAGAGACATTACAATATTACACATGCAATAAAAAAGGGTTTGTACAAATTTGGTCAAACTAAATGTTCAGGTATGTTACAACTTCATTTACTATTCTGACTGCGTATTGCCCTACTTTGATCTTGGGGATTCATTAAAAAAATGGTTACATCAAAACCAAAACAATAAAAACTAACAAACCAAAAAATCTTGGTGTGGAAGAGGTGTAAGTTAGACATCAAATTCTTTTAGAAGAAAAAATAGATCATCGACCACTTAGATTGTAATTAATTTTTTGATAAATAATCATATTTAATTCTTAAATGCCAGAGCCTACAACACAACGGTAATTTGTGAGCCTCTCATGTGGGAGGTCTTAGGTTCGAATTCACTTAACACATTAAAAAATAATTAATTAAAATAAATAGAAATAATTAATCTAGGCTTCAACCATTTACCAATCAAAAATATATATTTAAAAATATTAAAAAATTGACTAGCAAATGCAAAGCAGACTTTGATTATTCAAGTGAAACGTGTTGTTGTGAATCTTCAAAATCAATGTGGATGCAAGAAAAATTATAAATATTTATCTTAATGCATACCAAAAATTTACAAATATGCTCTCTACCAATTAAAAAATACAAGACGATTAGTTGGCTAGAGTTTCAACCAACCATTCAAGATTCTGAAAGCAATATTTTTGTTCTCTTTAACACAATTGAATCCAAAAACATATCATTGCAATACAATGGATTGTGGAAATTGTTTATCTTTAATTGTTTTGTTCCTTTACTCCATGGGTCAAACAATAACATCATTTCTTATAATATTTTATGGTCATCTCATAATTCAGTTACTTTAGCAAAGATTAGGGATTATTTAAGGCAATCATGAGATATTGGCATGAGATGTTCGTGTAGAGAAAATATATAGAGGATATACAAATATAAATTACATAAGAGAATGAAGTTCTATATAAATTGGTGAAGATGATAATTAATAATAGAATATAAAAATAAATTATATATTTCAAAGAATAAATGTCTTTATATTGTTTATAAAAGACAAATTATTGAGGATGGCTAGGATGATGATGCAAGTTGATGATGCTCTTAAGATGTTTTATAATTATGATATGTTTTTCTTATATAGTTTTTCCTTTGACAATTCATGGATTATTTTAAAATGAATAATAATGTCCTTGGATACCACAACCTAAGATAACACTCCACATTGCTAACCTATATCCCACAATGACCACTAAAAAGGTTGAGGTTGATATTGAAATTACAATTTTAAAAGTTAAAAGCTTAAGTTTAAATTCCTTGAACTACAAAATGTCCTAGATTAATTTCATACCCATGAATCTAAATTTTTTGTGGTTAATAGAAGATCTAAATATTGAAATTAATTTCTAGATATAAGTGATAATGGGCTCATGATAAGATTATTTTTCAATTATTTTTTTGAATAAGAATTTCTTATAGTGTTTTATATTGGAATCTTTTTAAATTTATCGATATTGTGATTAATTATTTCAATTATTAGTTAAGCTTGAGTAGGTTTGAACCCAAAACCTCCTAATTAAGAGGCTCACAATTCACCATTATGTTGTAGGCTCCTCCTTATTTTATAATTAATATTAGTATTGATTATTAATTAATTTTTAAAAATATAAAATTTAATTTAATTTGATTAATTTTTAATAGAGTAAATATTTAATAAATTTCATTTAACTACAATCTTATTTTAAAGAAGTTAGTTATAAAACATGTTACAACTTTTTTTAAGCTTTCATATAAGATTTTAGGAATATATATATATATATATATATATATATATATATATATAATTGCATCCACCTACACAAGTATATTGATTATTTACTTCTTTTATATTGATTATTTACTTCTTTTATATGTATAAGTAAATAATCAATTTACTTGTTTACTTGTGTGGGATGATGTAATTCTACATCTCAGTCATAAAGACATATAAATATAATTAAAATATCTATATTATAAAATAATAATATAATACTATTTAAAATATAATAAAATAATAGTTTTAAAATAATAATAATGATAATATAAAATTTTAAAATATTATATGTTATATACAAATAATGTATTTATAAGTAATTTTAAGTGGCTATGCTTTGGATTCAAGATCTTATTAGTGGTCTATTTTAGAAAGACCATATTTAAAGTCTTATATATGTTTGTTGATAAGCTTTATTTTATCAAATGTAATACTTTTTTGAATTTATTTTTCTTTCATATATAGCATTACTTTGAGAGTGTTAAAATTTAGAGATAGGTATTACCATAGATGTTGGATATAACTTTGATCTTAAGTTTTGTATAATTACTCTAATTTAAAACTATATTATATTTTAAGATTTGTCAATATGATGACCTAATATTTAAAGGTAGAGTAATTAATATTAAAATTTTATATGTTCAAATCTTAGTCAAATGTATTGTAAACATAAATAATTTTAAATTCAAGCCAACCAATATGGTTAGAGAATAAAGATGAAACCTTTTTACAAAGTGAATATCCATGCATGTGTCAACTAGCCTAGCTTATATTAATCAATAGATTTGTAAGTTTTAGTTTTTTTTTTTTTTAATTTTATAATAAGATGATATCTTGTCTATCTTTCCAAAGACTAGGTTGTCCATTTCATATAAAAATCAATAGCCAAAGGGGTAGAGATATATAGGGAGGGATAATGAAAATAGGTCAAAGGGAGTGAATAAGATGATAAGTATGAAGAGAGGAGAGGTAGAGAGGTGAAAATGTTGATAGTGATAGAAAATGGGGAGGGAAAAATGGGGAAAGAGTGTATCTGAGGGAGATAAATATGAAGGAAAAGTCAAAGAAGAAGGAAGTGGGAAGGAGAGAAACAGGAAGAGGAAAGAGGAGAGTGGGGAGATGGAGAGATGAAATAATAAAGATGTCTTATGTGATTGATACTAGATATATACATACATAGAAAATATCAAAGAGATAGAACAAATAGAATATAGATAGTAACTTGAGAGAGAGAGAGAGAGAAAGGTGTATGTTTGTATAAGAAAGATATAAAGGAAAGGATAAGGAGGTAGATAGAGAGAGTGTGTAATTTAGAGACATGGACATATGGGTGTAAAACTAGAGAAATAAATTTGGAGTAATTTAAAGAGGAAGAGACAAATATAATTAGATAGAGACAAGTTTAAAATAGTTATACTTAATTACTAAGTTTTCCATTTCATTTGAGAGAGAGAGAGAGAGAGAGAGAGAGAGAGAGAGAGAGAGAGAGAGAGAGAGAGAGAGAGAGAGAGAGAGAGAGAATAATCAGAGAATAATAAATATATAAGAGATAGTAAATGGATAGTGGATAGATAGATAGATAGAGTAGATTAGGTAGAAATAAAGGAAATAGGATATAAATACAATAAAGTGACTAGTAAACAAAAAGGTAAGATAAGATAGAGATAGGGAGAGAAAAGATTGTTTATGTGTATGAATAAGAATAACATAAAGAAATGGATATAGAGCTAGATAGGGAGAGTGTGAATTATAGAAAGACATATGGATATAAAAATAGAGAGATAAAAATTTACAAATATACCACAACATATCCATTTGATATATTTACTATCAGTGTAACCACTTTGCCTATGTACCTATAGATTCATTCAAATTTAATATTTAACATTCACGTATTGGTCTCGTTGATTCCAGGTCATTATTCATCATGATTTCTCTATACTCTTTTTGTTCATAGTTTCTTACATTTCTAGTCTTGCATTTCTAGCACCGACTAATCCATTGAGGCTAGACATCTTATAATGTGATGATGCACCCATTCGTATGGTCATTCCTTTAATCACTCTATCTTTTGGGAGAGTTCTTGTAGGATACTTGGCCAATGTGTAACTTGTTCTCCCATAAGCAGTATGATAAAGTAGTTTTTTATCACCCAATATGGTTGTATGAGGCACCCACAATAAAAAAGAAGGGTCAAGGTAAACAAGAATTATGGATTGGATACAAGAAAAATTCTTGCCAATAGATGAGATGCTCAGATGATTCTTGAAATATTTGGTGATTCATGCACTAGTAAATAGAAAAGGGAAGGGGAAAGAGTCCCCAGTGAATGCAATCAATTAATAGGTGTAAGATTTGTTGCTTTCTTGAAAGTATTCAGTACTGACCACACTAAGGGGTGTGACCTAAAGTGAAGGAAGGGAACATGAGTTATAGTGTGTTCCATTTTTTTCTCTTGCACCAAACATCCAATGGACCATGGACTAAATGAGCATTGTCTAAAAGGACTATGTCCATGTAGTTCCACCCCCACAAGGCACAAACCCACACCTACAGGCTACTAGAACTATCCATGAAGAGACTCAAAATTGTAACCATTAAAATTGTTCATAAGATTTTGAAGGATGAATTTGTGAAGTTGACATGAGGATATTGTCAAAATCAAGAGGCAAGGACTGACTGCTATATCTATATTTAGAGTGAAATCATTAGTTAGGCTTCATATTCTACCTACTTTCACCTTTGATAGTTGTTCCAAATTTAAAATTAATCCATATATTGTTATATGAAAAAGAGGAATCTTGCCTCAATCATTTTGTACTTATACCAAATGTTTTACTAGCACTATAAAAATTTATTATAACAAGAAACATGGTAGAAATTATTCAAGAACATCATCAAAAGCATACAAGGCTATTGGCTTAACCCTTGCACCCTTCAAAGGTGCAAGTGCTAGTATTTAAATAATAACTAAGTCAATATAGCATATAAACATGTTAAAGACCCGATACAAAAGACCAATTCTTGCTACATAACAAAAGTGACTTTTCAAAATAATTAAAGCACCATTTATTTAGGGATGAATTAATTCTTATTTTTTGCATTAATTAATGTATAGAAGAAAACAAACATAGGGTCATGACTCTCTAAGAATATTTCGTTGCATTTATATGGAGAAGATTTATGGAAATAAAAGGAGATATTTAGAATGAAATGGACAAAAAGGATTGGCAACCTATGTGGATGATAAATGGGAGAATAGATAGTTGGACTAACTTCCCATAGGGTAGCTTTCTCACCTTCAATGCTGCCCTATCTCAAATAATGGGCATGGTGCTGTAGCATCAAGATTATGAGTACTTCAAACAAAAATAACAAGGGAATAAGAGGAAATAAATATCACATGGGTAGTAAGGAATGAATGGAATGAACTAAGATAGATCTCTTCAACTACACTAAAGGTAGGGAGTGTTATAAGGAGAAGGAAAGGGCATAATTAAGTCAAAGGAAAATCATTCAAGATATTAAAGCTATGTATAAAATTAATTAAATTTGTGTAAGTTCTTCCTTCAAATTAAATAATATATTACTAAGTATAATGGTTATGTGAAATGTACATGTTTACAATAGTTTATAAGAATGATATTAAGAATGTAAAGTAACTCAAAAATGATATTTTATATATAGAAAATTAATCTATAATAATATCAATAGGAGAAATAATAGATTAAGTTCTAATGTAGGAACTACACTCATCTCTGTATGAATGACTACATCCTAGTGTAGAGTCTGAGGATATTCTTATATGAATGACTAAGATGGAATCTCATAGTACTAGTATAGGAAGTGAGATCCTTGTATAAATGGCTATTGTGTCAATATGAGAGATGAGTAACCCTGTATGAATGGCTAGATGATAAATTGATAATATTGTGTCAGTCCATTGGACTGACACCATGGAGATTAAGAAAATCTATGTCATGGGGTATGTGAGGCATTAAGGTCTCTATCTAACCATCATGATCAAGATTAATAGATAATCTCCATGTGCGAGAATAGTTTGATGATGCCAACATATGCATAGGTGATTAGCCTTAGATAGAGGATGTCTCATCCAAGAATAACCTTAAGGGTTGCACTCAAAGGAAGATGGTGGAATAACTAAGGGTTAGGAAACCTGATCTAGAGATGTCTTTAAGCTTGGGGTTAAGATAGAGGGAAGAATAGTATAGTTAGATTTATTATTTTTTAAGTTCTGACATTTATTTTGCAAGTATTATGTAACAACCCGCTCGAGAACCGAAGAGAAATAAACCTAACATGATACAACATCTACTAATCTTTTTTTCTTAAAGTTTAAACAACATCAAAGTAAAAATGTGGAAGTAGTATACACATATGCATCAATCACAAACATGCAAATACAATACAGATTTCATTCCTCAAGGGTTCCTTCACATTGAGTAGCATTTAAGAAGTTAGATTAAAAAGTTTAAGTCCCAAGTACAATGTTCATGATCATAAAGAAATAATAGATACATCATCTCATAAAAAATGCATAAATACAACTTATACAATTAAATACATCTAATAAATAACATCCACTGCACATGTTGTAGGGTATGTGAGAACAGATACAAGTACATCAAAATACAGGATACATGATAATATATATGCCTCAATTGAATACAAGTCTCAAAGATAGGAATAAGAATAGTAATGTTACAACTGCATCTACAAACATCCAACCATCTGTCAATCTGAGGGGGGGCCATATGATAAGAAGACACTACCTCCCGACTATGTGGTTACCTAGACAGGCTCCCACTCCTACCGTGTAGTGAAGATAATAAATGATCCACATATGGAAGATCAAAACATAAAAAAATCCTAGGCAAGGAATCTTGAAGGTCAAATCTACCTCAAGGGTATAGAAACTACTGAAGAAGAAAGATAATAAAAATTGAAGGGACGCTCAATCCAATACTATCACCATATACCAAGTCAACATATAGATATCAAGTATAAATCGAGCATCAAAATCAAGAGATAAACTCAATGAAAGATATCCACTTCAAGTCAAAAGCCACATATCAAAAGTATAGTAACAAATAGAACACCAACTACCATCAATGAAAATAAATCATCCACAATTATTACCCCACCAATAAATACACCACCAGAGGTAAATAAAAATACAAAATCTAAGGAGGACACTTAGGCTGCATACTAGGGAGTCCCATAACTCAAACTACTTGATTTAACCTGGACCTATCTCTCATTAGACCCCAGACCCTCAAGCATTGAGTTATCCTAGATTTGTCACTCTAAGCCCCAGACCCTCAATGTGACACATGTGGAACCAAAATACCCTCTCATGAAGATGAGGAAAACCAGTCATACCTCTCACTAGGTATCATCCCATTACCATCCTTAGCATGTACAAGCACTCAAGGTATGGGCCAGGAAAACATTTCTAAATTATATTTTTAATGTATCTTAAGGAAAGGGCTAGGAAAGATATTTTAATTACTAGGTTATCACTTGTTACACAACTTACAATAGGTTACCCTAGTACTAACCACTATGGGCCCTGAACCCCTATTGCAAGCAACTCCCAAAGACATGTCACATAAAGCATAGTTGTGTCTCGTACTACAATAATCATAATGATCAAATTCGGTTCCGTAACAAGCAACCCAAAAATGCATTGATTCTCAAAACCCAAGCATAAATGCACCACAAAGAAAATATCATAAAATGCAATTTTCAATTTAAATCACAAAGCTTATCATAACATCACACATAAATAAACATTGTAGAAGCAATCACAAAAGCTTCCGGTGTATGTCCTAGTAGGCCAACTACACAACTCACATAAAACCATCACAAAATTATCACAATACAATTCTAAAACCATCACAAAATTGATACCCCAAGAAAATATCAAATAAGCATATAGAAAACCAAAGGATTCAATCATCTGATTTAAACCATTTACTTTCAAAAGTTTAATTGACTAGGGCTCTTACCCACATAAGAGTAGGGAGTATGTTTATTTTAAAATAAAACAAATAAAGCCCCCTCTTATTACAAAGTTCATCGTCCTTCGAAGTGGACACGCTTTGCAATTTTCTTATTTATGTAGTAGGGTGGGACTTATTTAATTATCTAAAATATTCAAGTTTTGGTAATAAATTATATTTTATTATAAAATAAAATATAAAATATTTAACAAATGAATTATTTATTATTATTTTCTTTTCAACGTTGACTTCAGCTTATTTATCTAAATATTTCAAAAAGTATAAAAGTATGTTATTATTATTTTAAATTACAATATATGTTTAAACAAATTTTTACAACTAAATCAATTTGAAATATAAGTAAATATATTGATCTTTTTTATAACATTAAATAACTAAAAAAAAATTTAATAAAATATATATCTTTGTGCCAATATTTATGTGTAAATCTGGCAGGAAAATAATATCCGTCCATGTAAGAATTCATTCTCACTTTTTTCCTTGTTTTTCTTAGTAAATTTTGATCCTAATCTTCTATTCAAGTCAATGCATAGAGACTAATTTTGTTTGATAAATTCATATGAGACTTTTTGGTTGAAGTTTTTCAATAGATTTCTTTCAAACCCTTGGTAGATTTAAATCAATTTTTCCATCTAAATTCTTTTGTTTTAATATTGAACCTTCTAAGTTTTCCTAGATCTAGTCATTTCTACTACAAAATCAATAAGTTTTTTCATTCCAATTCCCATAAACATATTTTTTGATCTAAATATCAACACAATAAATCAATCATTTGATTTGCATGTTCCTAGTAAGACATGAAGCAAATAGATCTTTTCAAATGAATCTATTGTGGGTTTCAAACCCTACCTCTTATCAACTCTATAAATTTGAGACAACCTATGGATGCTTGTAAATCCAAACCCTCCAAAACTTTCAATAATTATTTTTCTTGGGTTTCCAAAGTTGCTCTCCAAAACCCTTCAAATCTTTTTTTCTGCTTCAATTCAAAATTTGCTCCCTAAACCTATGTCTGAAATAATGAACTAAAATCCTCTAATATAAAATCCTAACTTCTCTTTAGGGTTTTTGTCTCTGAAATCCATAAAATATAATTATTTTATTTAATTAATCCATTCATGCAAATTTAACTCACCTTTTTAATTAAATAAACACTTTTATTTTATTTTCTCACTTTATTATTTAATGGAAGCACATTAAAAGTAATTATTTATTATTTTAATCAATAATGATAATTAAAGTGCATTATTCAAATGCAACTCTAATTTAATCAATATTTATAATATTTAATATCTAATATTTACTATTTAAAATTCTTTTAATTTAATTTTTAAATTTAGATTTTTAAATTAAATCCTACAAATTACAACATATGTCCAGATAACTCCAATAAATTAAATATCATCTTATTCTAATATTTTCCCCTTTTAAATCAAATAACATGTAATAGTTCAAATATCAATGATTAATCCAAAAATCATAAATGAGCACTCTACCAAACAAATCACAGAGTCAAAGCCATGTAAAATGCATAAGGAAAATCAAAAAAAGTGAAAGTCAAATAACATATGCACAGAAAGACTCATGGGTTTAAAAAGGGTAGGCAATCAGATATGAGTCCTCCTTGCAAGACAAGTATTTAGGCTATGGCTAGGATTGGACCTTTTCATTATCTTATCATTCTTACTATTGAGTTATTGGGATAGGGCATGCTCATCCTAGAAATTTAGGGAAGTCAATGCTCATTACCTACAACTTGCATAAAAGATGAGCATGTACATACACATATATATCTATGCTAAACAGATAATGATAGGAAGTGGTATATCGTGTAGATCCTGACTAGCATGTGACTACAACTCCCGCCCTTAACCACATCAGACATGTCAAAGTGAAAAGCAAAACAGACATGCGCACCATACACATGCAAGTATTGGGTAAGTACCATATCTTGAGTACAAATCATCTCATATTCAAACATACAAACTCATCATTGTGAATATAAAATAATGATCATTTAGAAACTTATTATATGACATCATCACAAGAGAAATCATATTCAAGAATAATTACAACATCATTAATATGCAAGTAATTATAATCATCAAATATAACTCCTCACAAAATATTTTGATGATGTCAAGATATGCATAGGTGATTGGCCTTAGATAGAGGATGTCTCATCCAAGAAGAACCTTAATAGTTGTGCTCCAAGGAAGACGATAGATAACTAAGGGTTAGGAAATATGATATGGAGATGTCTTTAAGTTTGGGGTTAAGATAGAGGGCAGAATAGTATAGTTAGATTTATTATTTTTAAGTTATAACATTTATTTTATAGGTATCACTTGTGCCAAACTAACCCTAGTAGTGGGGACATTGCAATGAATAAGAACCCTACAAGTAGAATTCAACATGAAAGTAAACTATTGCTAGAAATGTTGAAGATGGGGATTCTTGGGATGAGCTCCAAAAATGATGGGGAAAAATTATGTTGAAAAAGTTATTTGTCTAGAAAACTTGTTAGACAAATTATGGTATTGTAGCAATAGAGAACAATAGAAGAAGGGCATCCAAATTAGGAAGTCTGACAATTTGTACAAAAGAGTTGATGTTCCATCTACTAAAAAACTATCCTATAGTTTCTATTTAAATCTTGTGTGGATGTACACTAAACTCAAAACAAAATTGGTTTTTGGACTGTGAGGAAAAATCAAGGTGACCCAAAGTTTAGTGCAGATTTTGAACATATCCTAGAGGATATTGAGTTTAGCTAATTTTGGAATAAAGAGAAACCCATTGAAGCATATATTGATAGTGATAATGATATTGATGAGTAGGTACCATCAACTCCCACTCCAATAGATATTGTATATTTTTTAATAAATTGAGTTAGTTCATGAAATAAATGTTTACTAAAGGGGCAACCATACTAGAAAAATTGGGTTATGAACGTGATTGTCAAGGGCCCAGAGGACAAGACCCTTGGATGTTACTGAGTTCCAAGAAAAGCTAGTGAATAATCAATCATTAGAGTTGAATCAACAATAAAAGGTATTACTTTTACTCTTTTACCTCACTATTACAGCTTCAAATCCAAAGCATTCAAACACTCAGACACAATCACAACTGAAACATGGTGGTGAATCAAGTGTTAATGCCACTAGTGGGGATCGTATGGATACTAATACTAGTTGTGATGAATAATTACAACAAGAAATATCTTACAAGAAGTCAATAGTAGAAGATATTGTGCAGTAACCCAATAATCAAGGCAATGTGGATAAGAAAAGATTATGACAACAATGAGGAGAGTACAACTCCCAATCCATAAATTTTTACTATAAATGTAATATTTGCATCTTCAAAACAAAATCCTCAAAAGAGTTCAATAACTCAAGTTGTGAGTGAAAGTGAGATGGATTAGAAGTAGGTATTCCAAATCTTTAAAATGTATTAGTTACAACCAAAAACATATGTAGAGGTGCCTACATCACTCCAAGTGTTATTTCATCATTAAAATATTTAACTTTATCAACAATCCTAGATTTGTATTACAATACTTTGTCAATTTGTAGACAAAGAAAATATGAGTAAAGAAAATAAGAAGGTAACCAAGAGGGTTGTGGCCAGTGAAGTTGTAGAGGAACAATCTACATCAAACATGGTACTTCCCACATATGACATAAACAAGAAATGGAGTACATCATTATTATACCCCCAAATAAAATTAAAAATCTAGAACGTGGTCACATAGATCCATCTAAATTTCACATCAGCACTAGCCAAATTCATTTTTCAAAGTCAAAATTATGGACAAAATTAGTATGCTAAAAATGACCAACTAAATGGTCTACACATTGCTGCTTGTATTGGAGAGAAAAAAATAAGCTAGAGAGACAAATAGAAAAGTTATAGATGATCTGAGAAATTGAGAAAGAAAAGGAAAGTAGTAGATAACAAAAGTGAATTATAGAAAAGGATATAAGGTTTTGCCTCTATACCTAAAATTATAGAGAACAAGGAGATGAAGGAGGGACTGAATGAATAAAAGAAAAGATTGGTTGAAAGGATCAAAATTATTGTGATGAAATAGCCTTTTTAGCACAATTATAAAAATGGGTGGAGAATATTGGCACCTTAACAAAATCATTACGTGACCAATTGGACCATCAAAGTGAAAGAGAAAAATTATAGGAAGAGATATAAAGAGATCATTTGAAGACTGACACATGAGTTACAAAAGATTTAAAAATATCTAAATTTTCCCATGAAAAATTGAACAAAACTACAAAACATACAAGTAGGTGTATATATAACAAAAGAATAGGAGGAAAATAATGCAAAGGAATGAATAGTTGTGTTAGTGGTTTGAACTAAATGAAACTCTAAGTAGATTATGGGAAGCTTATTGAATACATTTCTCTAGAAACATTAACATTTATTTGAGAGAGAAAATTACAAATAGACTATAAAGCTAGTGACAACTATTTGGAATCTACAAGAATTCACTACCGCAATGATGCATTAGTAAAGGCACCATTTATCATTCAAAAGATGTTTGAAATAATGGGAAGCACATGATTTTCTAGATAAGGCTACAAAAAATGTAAAGAAGTTGTATGGAACGATTTTTAAAAATTGAAAGATCTTTATTTTCCAAAGAGTGTTGAAAAAAAAATCAATACATTAGAAGTAATCATTTAAAAAGGAGGAGAAATGGAGGAGAAATGGAGTATGATTTAGACCATTTCCCTAAGCACACAAGTGGGGTGAAATTATTGGATTTCATAAACCTAATTATAACCTTGAATGCAATATCACATGAACCATATAATTATTGTTACTAAAAAATTCTCTCGGGAGGAGGTTGTTAGCCCTTATTTTCACTATGCCAAAATATTGAAAATTGTATGTGAAAATGTCTTAAAGAATGTTGTGAACTTAAGAGTTTTTTTTATATTGTTGTCAATTTTCTAGTAAAAACCCTAACCCAGTACGATTCTACCCTATCCATTTTAAAAAATCTTTCCCTAACATAGGATCTTGCAATGTCCTAAGAATTATGTCATTTATTATATCATTGAAAGTTTTTTTTTTCTTGTTCCATGATCAGATTTGGCCTTTACCCTAGGTTTTATGTTTAAGCGAGAGATCATATTTGATTTTCATTCTTTCTATCTTTTGTTACGATCTTATGATCAAGGTTTTAGAGTGAAGTTGTAGGTCTAAGTTTTCTTTCTCCTGATGTTATGAGGCAAAGGCTAGTGCATGATCGTAAAGGTAAATTTTAAGTCTCTCAATGTAACGATATCCAATGTAATTGTAGCATCATGGAAGTATGTTATGAGGGTTTCTATCTTATGCTCATTCCAGTAGCGTATCATCATAAGTGTTTTATGGTGAATAACAAGTGTTACGATCTTATGATGAATGAAAAGTGTATAAGTGTGAAAGTTTTAAGTGGACCCTCGACCATACAAAAAGCAAGAGGAACGTAAGATAGTAAGGCATAAAGTTCTAAGATGGAAAAGTGTTACAATATTGTGAAGCAAGTTAAGTGTATGAGAGAATGGGAATTTAACACATGGAAATAAAGTTTCACAAAGATAAAAAGATAGGAGATTGTAAGATCACAAGAGAAAGCTATGAAGGTTTTTGAAGCTACGAAACAAGGTTGAGCATATGGTCGTAAGGGTTAAGGGGAAAGAAAATTTTAGAGCTTCTGAGGTTATGATAAAAGAAGATAACAGTCAGTGTATGATAGGGAGGTAAAGCCAAGGTTATAAGAAAGCTTTTGAAGCTACGATGGAGGTTTAGATAGTTATGATCAAGAGATCATAAAGCAAGGAAAAGTAAGCTCCAGTGCTACGAGAAGTTGTGATCATAAGATTGTAAAAGTTTATTTGTATGAAGATGATGCTACAAAAAAACCATAAGATCATGATTCTAAAGAAGACATTGCAATTGGTGTTTTAATCTTACAATAAATTGTTAGGCGTAAGATTGTAAGAGGTATAAAAGGACTCTTTGCTAATATGATGAAGGATTGATCATAAAATCGTAAAGGATAAATCTCTTTCTAACAAGGATATAAAAGTTTTGAAATTCAAAGTGAAGCATAAGATTGGAAACCCTAAGTAAGACATGAAATTTTTTCTTTTCTTTTCTGAGCTAGAAAATGATAGGAAGTTCTCGACCAATGAAATTTGAGGAAATTATAGAGAATGTAAAGCTAGATAGTTATGTTAATGCCCCATTGAGGTGATAGAAAAAATTGAGTTTAAGGCTTGTGCATGCAGGAAATCAATGCATCAAAATGGTTGATGAAATATGCATAGCATAAAAGATATTCTCCATACTCATAATAGATGACCATTTGTAGAAGCACAAAGAAATCAAGAATTTGAAGAGTTTCAGTGTGAAGATTTTAGAGTTTTCACTACTAGTTGTAGAGCTTCTAGATTTTCAATTTTGCAGTGAAGATGCCAAATAAAGAGGTGGGACAAATTCAAGCTAAGGACATGGAAATTGAAGAAACATCTACCTCTAAAGGAGGGAAAAATTGATAGAGAAATCTGAACAAATTTGTAGAGGAATGGATGAGGATATTCCCAGATTCATCAAATATCATATCTACAAATGATCACGACTTCAAAGACCCCTGCTCATTCTACAAAGACACAACTTGCCTCGATGTCAATGGGTATGAGCTCTTCATATATTTTTATAATAACACATTTGAAAATATCCCTATCTGCAATCCATGGAAGAAGAATTTGGTGAAACTCATCTTCCTAGAAGTATTTGTAGATTTTTACTTGGTGAAGGCCTTGATCAAATCTTACAACCTAGCAACCAAGTTATTTCAAAAACATGATGAGAGTATTTTTTGTATGTTGTATTGTGCTTCTTTCATTGAATCCTTTGGATTAGATGGTCAAATGAGAGAACCACTGCACATAGATGAACTTCAAGGGAAGTCTAAAAGGAATACAAAGGCCTACACTGGAAAGGCTATGATGCATCACATCCCCATGGATCTCAAGAAAGTGGGGGATTATCCAAAGAAGGTGGATAAATATGATGCCTTTGGAAAAATTTAAGAATTACTTCTAGTAGACTGTGTATGGTGTCCATAAGGTGGTAGGTAGTGATGGGTATGACATGGTATATGGATCAATATACATTGTAGCTCGAGATGTACAAGATGCATATCATGGTGGTGAATATGATTATGTAGCTTACATCCTAGAGAAGATGAAAGAAAACATTGGGCTAGCACAAAGAGGAGAACTGGGGAATTTTAAATTCCACCATTATTCATTGTTGATGCATCTAATTATGTACAAGAATGTGTGGTACATTATCCCAGACTTCATAGACCAAACATCTGATGTAAATGGAGAGTTTCCAGTACAACTATGGACATGGGTATGGGACAGGTTTTATCACTATTCTAATTTTATTTCATTCTTTAATAATTTTAGCTCTATAATTATGAAAATGTTAGATCCTAGTTTCTTTAGGGCTCCTAAGATATTAAAGAGCTTATTGAGAACAACCCTATTGCTTGACCCTAAAAAGCTAGACCATAATTGGGGTGACATATTTTTGTTCCAAACCCTTTCCCTCATGAAAGTCTATGCATGCCCTCAACTAGCCCATATACTACCTATGTATATCCTTCCTAGATTAGCCATCATTGAATTCATGCAACAGTTATTTATGGTCAATAGGGAATACTTAGGGCCAAAAGTGCATAAGGGAACATTTTTGTGTACATGTTTTAGAATAGGGAATTTTTCAATTGGGAAAGGATCCTTAGAATTGATTCACACTTTCCTCCTCCATTACAACTTATCCACTACCTCATACAGAATATATGATCTAAAGGGCTTCATGAGGAACACCTTAAAGGAAATTAGGGGTTATGTGTTGCCTACAACCAAGGAGTCACCTTAAGAGGACTTGAATACAAACCTTGTAGCTGAAGGGGAATCCAAGGAAAAATTGACAAAGTTTGAGAATGTATTGAGGGTAGAAAGTGAATTAAAGAGAGAAGATTCAAGCTTCAAAGGCTTTTATATGGATGTCCCATATTCACGCAGGCTAAGAAAGATGGTGGATGACTACAATGAGATCATGGCACAAATGTCTATAGAAATAGTAGGTGATGAGGGAAGATTAAACCCTGACTACCTTGATCCAGATGTGGTTTTAGAGGTTGAAGAAGAAGAGCTTGCAGAGGTATCATGGGCTGCCAAGAGAAAAAAGAAACAGAAAGTGATCCAAATACCTGAAAAGGTAAAACAGAGTAAAAATCAGTTAATTTCAGGAAAGAATCTATATTTTGTTGATCTAAGGTAGAATTACCTACAAGATAGGGTCACAATAGCAAAGAATTCTTTGTCTAATATTGACCTAGCAGCAGCAAGGCTGGATGATAGGGTCATCCAAGCACAACAGTTCATGGAGGATAGAACTTAGATTGATTTTGACATATGTGTGACAATACACTTAAGTCATTTACAAGATAGAACTTAGTTCATGCCAAAAAATTAATGTATGTTGAGCATAAGTTGTCAAATAGTATAAGTTGAGTGAAATATATAGTGTGTCTAGTAACTAGTAAGTGTCGAGTCATTCAAATGACGAGCAGATAGTTGATGCCAAGTGATTTAGATGTCGAGTGATAAATGGATGTCGAGTCATTCAAAGGTCAAGTTACAACATTGAAGATATAGTGGATATCAAGTATCAGAGACTTCAAGTGTCGAGTAAAATAGTTTTGGATATAGTTATTTGTAATGGCACAAACCTCTATGTAAACCTTTTTTTAGCCTACTTAAGGATTGTTTTGTGATTCTAAATGATAAGAATGAATCTATATTGATGATCCCTATACAATACATGTAGCCAATTAGTTAAATGGATGGACTAAGCAAAAAAAATGGATGAATCACAAGCATTGATTCATACCTAACCCTAAGTCACCTAGGTCTTCTTAAGGAAGGCAAACCTTAAATATTGTATATGTGGAGAGAGAAGTTTGCATGCGCAAGCAGAGCATTCATAGTGGCTAAGGAGTTGTGAATTGAGTTATACATTGTAGAATTAGTTAAAGGAGAATAGAGGAAATGAGTTAGAGGAAAGAAGAGACACGTCTGATTAGAGAGGATCAAGTACACATCAAGAAAGAGGTGTTTTTTAATCTAGCAGTAGAGTGCTAATAGTAGCATCATTGTTGAGACATTCTAATAGGTGAATCAATTAAATCTTTTAATAGAGTAGTCCTAATAGGCTATTGTAAATCCTTTAACAAGGTGCTTACTTCATTATAAGTTTAAGTCCTTTAATCAAGCACACTTCTAATAGGGTTTTGAAATCCTTTAATAGGATAAGATCTAACAATCTTGTAAGCCTTTAATACGGCAAACCTTTCACAAGGTAGATCATATTTTATGATCAAACATTATAACCTTCATTAGATACACTTTACGACTACAATAGTGAAGATTTGTGGGTGTCATCCCCACCCCATTTTTACCTTCTCATTGGAGGGTTTTTAGGTAACCAAATATCTTGTGTCATAAATGTGTTGAATGTCATTTTCTTTCATGCTATGGATGAATATATTTAGCTAGCTATTTCAGTTTATATGAAAATTGTGAGATGGATGTGTGGTGAATAATTTTATGGTTAAATTTTTGAAGGACTAATTCACCCCACCCCCCCTCCTTAGAGTTTACTTTCCCTATTGTATTTCTAACAAAATTACCTACAAGATAGGGTCACAACAGAAAAGAATTATTTTTATGATCTTGAGCTAGCAGCAACAAGGCTGGATGATAGGGTCATCCAAGCACAATAGTTCATAGAGGATGATGAGTTCCTCAAATCTATTGAATTCAAGAGTTTCCAATACAAAGTGAAGAAGAGTGAACTAGTTCTAAAACTCAAGCCAAGAGAGTCAAAAGAGAAGATATAAGAATTGGTTGAGAAGCTACATGCCTATGACCCAAAGAGTGAAGAAATGACTCCTATAGAGGCAAGAGACCTATTTCAAAGAAGTGGAATGCTTCTAGTACCTTGGGAACAAGCTTTTATGCTTGACCAGATAGGAAGATAGGAAAATTCAATTTCCTATGAAGCATTGGGTGCAAATGGTTTTCAAAGGGGATCAGGCATTAACATTGATTCCAATTCCTTAGTAGTGTGGAGCATGGATCCTAATACAAACAAGCCTAAGTTGATAGGTGTACAAAATACTTCTCAAGGAAATAAGATAGTTTGGACCATGTAGAGCACATCTAGTACAGAAATGTCCAAGGCCATGAAACACTTCCCATTCATGAATGAGGCTAAGGTAGAGGAGATAGAAACAAAGTTTTCTAGGACCTTCCATGATTATATAGATATCATAAAGCTTTATGAAAAATAACTCATAAAGAGCTATGTTTACAAGAAAAGAGTAGAAGAGATGGAGGCAAAATCTCAAGGGCTAGAGGTTGAGGTTGCATCCTTAAAGGAGAAATTAAAAATCACATATTAGAGTACATCAAAAGCTAGCAGTGAGAAAATAGCAAGGGTCATACAAGAAGTTTCTACTCAGACCACAGAGTTGGTAGAAGATGAGGAAGAACCAAGAACAATGAGCATTGATGCTCAAGCTCCACAGCAGGGTGGTGACGTGAGGACTAATGTCCTAAAAGGTATGATAGGTCATAGAGTACATACCCTAATAAAGATCTCTCAATAGAACATAGCCTTTTTATTTCTCTATAGAGAGCAAAGCATGTTTGCAATGAAACACTCTCATGGCTATCACCCATTTTCAATAAATGGGGGCCATACATTTAGTTTTTGGAAAGACTAACCTTATTATTAAAAAGAAGCCAAATTTTCCTTTAAAAATATTCACAATGAAGAAAGACCTAGAAATTTTAAAATAATCGATTGGCTTCTTTACTAGTAAATTACATATTATACAAAACAAAATGAAGGTTTTTTCAAGAGGGATTGAACCATGTATTCAACCAATTTTGGATGCTGACAAAAAATTGAAGGACTGGCAAGAGTTGTCAGATTTCTTTGATTCAATATTAACTCAAGGAGGAGTAGCATCATTTTTTGAAGATGAAAGTGGCATTCCTTTCAATAATTTAATTGATTCCCTATTTAAATTTGAAATAGATTTAAACAAATTTGCAGCAAAATCAAAGGCTATACAGATACCAAGTGGAGCAAGGTAGTAAATGACTTGGATGGAGTTAGAGGCACTGAATGGCTAACTAAAAGGGAAATAAATGTATGGGAAGAAATTGGAGAGATCAAGGCTCTACCAATAGGAAGTAGTTAAAGTTAGAATTGAAAAGGTAGGAGAGGCAAAACAAAGAAAAAGGTAATGGCAGTGATAGGTTGTTGAGATGTAGACACATTCTTTTTTAAGACACCTCAAGAAAGTTGCCACCTACCAATTTTGGCACTACATTCCCCATTTTGTTCAAGTAGAGAGAATGTTTTGTAAAGTGACAATTTAAAAATATCTTTGTATTATTTTTAAATTGGATTTTGAAAAGTGTCCTCCCATCTGAATCTTGTTGCAATCCTAGTCTATAAAAGGATTTCCAAGATGTGGAGTGAGGGTCTGAGTTCTATATACTTTTAGTGTTTATGCTATTGCAGTCAGTCCAATTTTATTTATCAATTGTATGTTGTTTCAAATTTGCACTCTAAGAATATAATGAATATTGAATGACACAATTTTTCATATTATGAGTTATATTCTAAGTCTTATATAAGTAATGTATTATTTTCAAGCAAGATTAATACAAGGAAGAATTTTTCAATATTTGTGTCTTTAAATTTTGTCTCCATTCTCATGTGCTTGTTACTTTGAGATTAAATGAGCAAAGTTCTTTCAATTTAATGCAACTAGGATAGGTTGTATGTCATTTCATTGTTGTTGTTAATTCAAGGAATTAAATAAATGATTTTATAAATTGATAGGGTTTCTAGATATATGGGAGGGATATCATACGAATGGGATTTAGGGTTAATAGCTAATAATTTTAATTGCAAGCCAATTAAATAGGTCAAGATTTATTGGTATGACTCTATGTAGCAATGGATAAGGCACTAGTCATTAATTATGATGCAAATTGATATAGTCATTTGGTTGCATAATACACATTTAAATCAAAATCAATTGTCTATTTTTATAACAAAGAATTATATTGTTGGTCATTCCCTTGTTGTAATAGTTTTCTTTGAGTTTATAATTAGCTACTATAAATCAATAAGTTGATTACAATTTCAAGAATATTTCTGACCATTTTCTACTATAAGGGATCTAAAATTGAGAAAGAGATCAAAAGATAGAAGATCTAATCCCTAGGTGCACCTATCTTGGCCCTGCAGAGCCTATAGTGTAGAAAGCCCTTTATGCTTTTTTGAAGCTGGTCTAGATCTGAAAGAATCCTTGCTGAGCATGGAAAATAGCTAGCCCCTATGCAACCACCCTCTTTCTGCATCTTGGTAGTAGTTTTTGGAACCTGTAGTTTTTTGAAACACTGACATTTTGTCATTCCTTCATCTAGGGGAGGGATTCCTACTGTTGATTCTAAGTTGGAAAAAATGGTGATTACTAATAAGACTAGTTTGGAGGAGATCATTGATGTCCCTTCTAGCTTTGTTAATCAAGTTGTAATAGTGCCTAGGTCTATTGTTGTGGATTTTCTTGCTAATTGTGTCTTAGTCCAGCATGCTTTAGTTGAGGCAATAGTTATTAGAACAAATTAAGGAAAAATTAATAAGGTTGTTATTGGTCATGGGTACTAGTGGTGTTTTGGTCTTGGGATCTCAGCCTTGTGTTAGATCTTAGGAGTTTTTTTCTTGGTAGAATAAATATGTTATGATTGAGGATGGTTAGATCCCAATTACAAATCCTTCTCAACAAGATATGACCCTTCGATCCCACAAGAAGGGAAGTAAAGGAAAAACTTAGTTTGTTCCTTTGTTTTGTTGGATGTGGGATTTGATTACCCCTCTTGGATAGTTTGGATTTAATTTTAATCTTTCTTAACTATTGTTGTTTTGTTGGCTTCAGATAGTGTTATCCTTGGCAATATTTGTCTTATGTATTTTGGGTTGTTGTGCCTAGTCTATGTTACTAGCTCTTGGGGTAACTTTTGTATCAAGTGAAGTTATTGAAAATATATCTTTGAAGAGATTGTAAAGGGTTTTGGGGCCACTTCAAAAAAAAAATTTACCATTAATCAAAAAAATTAGATAAATCATTGGTGTCAAATTCCTTTCTCAAACATGAGATGTTGGCAAGCTAGCGGGTCATTCACCATGTGTTACAATAAATATGACTTTATCAAATGGAGAATGGAGCACCCTAGAAAAATTAACACAATAATTTCATAATATGTATTGTATAGTATGTATTCCAAAATTCTTTTAGGTTTTATGTGTTTCTCTATTTATATTTCAATCTTGTGATGTACAACTTTAGGCTTATAAATTTATAATGAGTTCCTACAGAAAGACAAGTGATGAGGTGGACATGTTCTAATTTTGATGTTGATATGTTGCAAATTGACCTAAAGTTATTGTTGCTCCCTTGTTTCTATAAAAGGGAATTTAGGGTCATTTGTAGAGGATAATAAAATTTTGTATTGACTCTTGAGGTAGATGAAAAAGATATACTTTTGCATACTAAATTAAACAAAGTTGTGTATTGAATGAATTTCATGATAACATTTTGAAAATATTAAAGATCTCACCATGTATAAATAAGCATTATCAATAAACATATCATATTAGTGTTTTTCTATTTTATGTATGCTCTATTATTTTATAATTTTCTATTTGTAAATAGAGATTTGGAAAATGAAATTGCATATTAATATTAAATCACATTGACAAAAAAAAAGAATATCAACCATAGTTAGGATTATTTACTATGAATGATGAAATATAATAAGAAGTCTAATAAATACCTAGTAAGTGCTAGTGTTAAAAATCTTAAACTTGTCAAAATTGTCTCATCGGCCCATCATCAAACTAAGAAATTCTTTGATTCTTGTACAATTTCTATTTACTAAGCATACCTCTACTAAATTTCATCTCAAATCTACAAGTACATGTCTCATTGTCATTCATTCTATCATTGTCAATTGTCCCACTTTGGTTTGAAGTGTCACCTAGCCCTCTTCTTTCACATTTGGACTTCCAGATTGTTAGTGCCCTATCATAAGGAAAAAAATGTGATATCATACTTAAATGTATATAGCCTCAAGCAATTTTCTAAGTTTTTTTTTAGTTTTTTGTTTATCTTTGATTTTAGGAAGCTCAAAGCACTAAAACTCTTTCATCCTCCACCAAACTCAATATCATGTTTTGACGTAAATTGACAAGTTTGTAAAATTTTAACATTGAATCATGTAAAATTTAACTATAACCCAGAATTGTCCAAAACTTTGTAACACGCTTACACACAATTCCCCCTTTTATTCTATAATAAATAGTAAAATTACTCAAATTTTTTAGTATCTATCGCCTAACAAATTTTCCATCTAATAATGTTGGTTGAGTTTCATAGAGATAATTCAAGATCATGCATGTTTGTTTAGGGACATTACTATATTGTACAATATACATAGCTCTTGGTTGAGCTTTTTCATAAGAAGGTCCATTTCTTCTAGCATGGAAAGAAGACCTACTTAAGTTAAGATTATCTCTATATCACTCAACATTAAAGAAAGTAAGAAACTTTCTCTATTGTGTGGCGATGCTCGCACATTACTCCAATCAATGATGGTATTCTAAAAAAACTTGATATATTGGTCCATCCAAAGAGATCCATATGTTATCAACATCCATGAAGAAGCTTGTTCTCATCATTTATTTCATCAATAACTTTGGACTTTGACATAAGTATGATTAGAACTCTCTAACAAAATTTTCAACATTTGTTACTAGAAGATGCTCACAATTTTGAAAGCCAGATTCATTATGTAGATCATTCAATAAATAACTTTAATGCCTTGCTTGGGAACCCAAAAGAAATAAACCCAATATGTTACAAAGTTCATTGAACTATTTTTTTTAAGATTATACAGCACCAAAGAAACAATGTGGAAGTAATATACACAAACACAACAATTATACATATGAAATAAATATAAAAATTTAATTCCTCAAGGGTTCCTTCATGCTGACAAGAAAATATATAATAATCTAATATGATAAATATATAATTGGATAAGAAAATATATAAGTATAATTGATATGATAAAGTAAATCCAAAACACAACATTTTTTGTGCATGTCGCAGGGTATGCAATAGTAAATACAAGTACATCAAAATATAATGCATCATCCTAAAGGATCTCAAAATATAGGATACATGATACATGCATACAACATCTAAATAGAAGTCTCCAAGACAAGAACAAGAATGATAAATGTACAACTACATCAACAAACATCCAATCTATCAATCTATGGGGGACCCCAAATAGTAAGAAGTCATGACTTCATGACCTCCTAGCAACCTAGTCAGGCACCACTCTCAACATGAAATGAAGATAATGAACAATCCACACATAGATAATCAAATCATAAATCAATCCTAGCCAAGGAATCCTAGTAGCTCAATCTATCTCAAGGGTACACAAATTACTAATAAATAAAAGATAACCAAAATCAAATAGACAATAAAAAAATACCAAAATCAACATCCATATACCAAATATAAATCAAGTATTAAGACCAAAGAGATACAACCATTGAAAGAATATCCACATCCAAACCAAATGTGAAAATGCCAAAATCACAATAACCAACAAATACACAATTGTCATCAATAAAAGTAAATCACCAACAATAAATAAACCATGAGAGGAAAATACAAAATCTATGAAGGAGACTTGGGCTACATACTGGGGAGTTTCATCATATGGTTAAACTATTTGTGTTACCTCAAAATGGTCTCTCACTAGACCTCAGACCCTCAAGCATTGAGTTACCTTGGACTGGTCACTTTGGACCCCAAACCCTCAACGTGACTCATGCAAAACCAAAAATACCTTCTCAAGAAGACAAAGAATGCCAGGCATACCTCTCACTAGGTATCGTCCCATTCTCATCCTTAGCTTATACAAGCACTCAAGGCATAAGCAAGGAAATATCTATAATTTATCTTTTAATTTTGTCTAAATATTCTAATTATTATGTTATCACTTATTACACAACTTATGATAGGTTCCCTGGTACTAACCACTTCGGGTCTCTGGCATCTATTGTAAGCCACTCTCATAGACATGCACCTATACAACCTCTCATAAGTTCATGAAGCACAATTTTTTTCCCATACCACAAAAGTAACAAAGATCAAGTTGGATTCCATAATAGGAAACCTGATATGCAATGGTTTCCAAAACCCAAGTTCTCATAAATGCTTAAATTGAATTAAAAGATGTGTCTTGTCTGTTGCAAACAATTGTTCAATTGTATATTGTCTTTGATGTTACACAAAATGTCAATTCTTTACCAGTTAGTGTTTTTCAAGCTCACTTGGGTGATGAAGATAGTTTCCAATGTTTGTCGAGCATTCTAGAGATAATCAAATTAAGAGATAGTATCTATCGAGTTCACTCGGGCATCAAAGGAAGTTTGCAGGAAGATAGTGTCTTCCAAGTTCACTCGAGCACCAAAGAGTAGTTGGCAAGGAACTGGCATTAACTGAGCTCACTTGGTTAATAAAGGGAATTCAATTCAAGATGCAGTGTTAACTGAGTTCACACAATTAACAAAGGAAGTTTGAAGAAAGTCTTTTTTGAGTTAGTATTGACCGAGTTGGGTTGGCTAACGAAGGATTTTCTTGAATCAACATATTTAGTTTGATGAATTTATTTGTTAAGTCTAGCTGACTTAAGGGATGAATATTGAATATTTGAAAGTGTATTCAAGCCAACTTGACAAGGTAAATGATATGAGTATAAGGTCAAGTTGTGGGATTGAAAAAGAGAAGCATGGGATTGAGAGGATAAATCAAGGAAGTGAATTGGAAGTATATCAGAGTATCCTGAGTTGATCAAGCTACAAAGTTTTATCCAATCAAGATGGATCAAGTATTCAAGCTAGAATAGATATCTAAAATTAGCAATCAGGTTGTATCATTTTTACTCTCTAATAATTGTAGCAGTGTATCAAATCTTTAACAGAGTTAGCTTAACAGCTATTTGCCAAATCCTCTAACAAGGTGGTGTTTCTAGATTGAAGTGTCTAAAGACCTCTAAAAAGCCCACTCCTAACACGGTGATTTAAATTCTTTAATAGGGTCACACTAATAGTGTGTTTTGTAACCTTTAACAAGGTTGGCTCCTAACAGAGTTCACTTCAGAAGAGTGAAAAATAGTAACTAGTTGCAATTGGTGGTTTTTTTCCAAATTGGGTTTCCACATTAAATAATGGTGTCATATGTTTTCATGTTATTTTCTCTATGATTCTAAAACTAATTTAATTAAGGCTAATCACATTAAACATCTTAAGAAGAATTTAGTTTAGTAATTGTCGAGTAATTGTAATTCTTAGTGTTTCTCGAGTGATTCAGTACTAACTGAGTTACAGCAATATTTCAGTTTCAATAGAGTTTAGTTTTAATTTGTATTGACATCTAAGGGATCTAGGATTTATTTTTGTGGTAACTAATTCACCTCTCCCCTCTTAGTTACATCTCTTATATTTCTAACAGTTTCATCTAGTCAAATCGATATCATAGAAGAAAATGCAAAGCCTCTAGTTCACATCCTAACTTGGCCAACTAATAGCTCACATGAAAACCATTACGAAATGGAAACCACAAAACTTGGAAATGGATTGTAACTCTAGCATAGGTGTTTGAACTGGTTCCAAATAATAATAAAATGACATTATCTCTAAACCATGCAAAGGATGTTGAAGTGGTTCCAAATAATAAAATAATGACATTACCTCTAATCCAAATAATAAAAAAATAAAACTCGCTCAACTTGTGCTAAGTGACAAGCCATGTACATCTTTTTCAAGTTTGATATTTCTCTTTTTCCTCACTCACAGTCCAAGAATAATTTTTCAAAACACATATTGACCAGTTGGAGATTTAGCCAAAAAAATATAAGAATGATTGTGCCAAAAGAGATAAAAAAATGATTGTGCACGATAATCATCTTTTTATGTTCTTTTTGGCATAGTTTTAGATTAAGGTAAAAATAGGTTTTAAAGGGACCCAAAACCCTTTAACAAAAGAAAAAGATCAGCATTAAGAACCAACCAGGTTTTACAAGGACCTGAAACTGCAAGTTTTAACCAAACACCCCCAGGTTTTACAAGGACCTAGAACCTAAAAGTTTTAAATAGACAGTTGAAAAAAATAAAAATAGAACAAGTAACAACACGCTAATCAAAAACTAGCACACCAGCAACCACAACCAGCACCTACACCAGTTCCTTGATGCTCTTCTCCGCCTCCTTACCAACTTCAATAGTAGCCTAGATAATATCAATCATGGTAGAAACAAGAACCTCAGGAGCATCAGCAATATTTTTTTCTCATACTTTGCCTCATTCCCTTGCTAGGCCCTCTTGTACTCCTCACCACAGTAGTGTCTGGAGACATGATCTCCTCATTACTTTTCCTACCCAAACTGGCCCCTGTAGCGCACAAACTGGAAGTGACCTACTCCATTCTCTACCCACTTTCCTTAATAAGTTAACATAGTTCCAACTCATAATCCTTAAGTTTATTAGGTATGTCTCTGACAAGTTTCTCTAGGTGGGCTCTCATAACATGTTCATGGTCCAACTCTTTCTAAATGACTCCAACCTTTTTCTTGAGCACCATGATTTCATTGTATAGCCACGAATCCTTTTTCTTTTTGGCATAGTTTTTCTTACATTTTATGACTTTTGGTGAGAAAAAAACTCCATACTAATCAAGTAGGTGATTCAAAGTTAAATCATAATTGGTTGAGGCATGTTTAAATACCTTATTTCAAATGTTATTGAATGTTTCTTGAATGTTTAGGGTAGTAACTCCTTGCACTCAACTCTTCACTGAAGTTATTCTCATTGCCATAATGAGATTACCTCTAAACCATGCAAAGGATGTTGAAGTGGTTCCCAACCTTGAAACACTCTTATAACTTAAGAAATGGAAAATAAAATGTAGATGCAATAAATGAAAAAATGCATAACTTGTAGTCTTTATATATATATATATATATATATATATATATATATATATATATATATATATATATATATATATAGAGAGAGAGAGAGAGAGAGAGAGAGAGAGAGAGAGAGAGAGAGAGAGAGAGAGAGAGAGATCTATTTTAAGTTGCTTATTATATATTAGCACAATAGAAAAATTATTCTAGTTGCATACACATTCTAGAATCCAAATAATAAAATAATAAAACTCACTTAATCCCTACAAAGTGACAAGCCATAACCTAGTTCAATTAGTGTAGTTAATTAGTTGGGTTGATTATAAATTCTTGTAGAACTATCATCAGATTAGGTACAATAAAATCAACAATCAGTTGTTCCCATCTAGCATTAACTTGAATGGTCTATTTAGACCCATTGATTATTTTCACAAGCTTTTAAACATAACTATATAAGGAGTGAGTTAGGACGTATGTAGGTTAACCTTACATTAACTGTAAACTACAACACAAAGGTTGCACTAGGGTATTACAGAATTGTAATTATAGAAAACTACTTGATTCGCCCAAGCGGGTGTATGATAGAATAGAGTTGTATTAGGTGAGTAAAACTCACCAGTGGTTATAGGAATACAGCTACATCAAAACAATTAGAAACCAAAACTACATATTCGTTAGAGTGAGTAGTTCAAGGGTCTTGATCCTATGTATATAGGTGTGTAGGTAGCGTGGTAAGAAAAGTATGCCTCTAGTGTGCAGATGCCTTGGGCATAGTTAAGTAGCCTTGGACATAGTTAGGTAGAACTTAACCATGTATGTATCAAGTAGGTGATCCAAACTTTAATCATAATTGGTTGACACATGTTTACATACCTTATTTCACATGTTATTGAATGTTATGTGTTTATGTGCTACTATTAATTAATGTTAAAGGATGAATGTTCTAGGCTTTTGTACTAGTTCTTAAGCCCAAAATAGATAAATCATGATTTGAAATGAAAACTTGGATGCTTAACTTAATGAATTAGCACACCAAGTGAAAGACCTTGTGTGATGAAGGATTATATGATTTTCTACATATTTCACCACATAGTAGTGCATTGCAGGTTCACATACATTCTTAAGTAGACATTTGTGAGCACTAGGTGTGTGAATGATCCATGCAAAAACATGTTTCCCAACCCCACTACTCTTCCTCCATATCTTGCACAAATAAAAAATGTTGCCTCCAACATTGCAACCATATGATAAATGGGAATAGCACATGCCCGAGCAATAACCTAGTTAAATTGGTCTTGTTGTTGATTAGTTGGGTTGACTACAAATTCCTGTAGAAATATCATTAGATTAGGTACAATAAAATGAACAATCATTTGTTCCTAGCTAGCAGGATCAAATACAATTTTTCAAGGTGATAAAATTGCATATGCAGATGCATCAGTTCATAGACTAAATATATTAAGGATGCATCATTGGAATATTGGAATCACACATAATGTAATCAAAGGAATAAAGTTGCAGAGCTATCCCCCATGTAAGAAGAGGTTCAAGATGAAAAGAAGATGGTGATGGGTAAATGCAAGACCACAAACAATATAGAATTGGAGTCTCTTAATGCAGAGGCAATGAGTTATCCATGGAAAATAAACACAATTGAAGTGCACAAAAATAAAGTGAAAAGAGTAAGGTTAAAGTTGTTGAATTGGATGAAGCCATCATTTTTGGAAATTGGTATGTTGAAAGGTCAAAGTATTGTATTTATGTTTTGAGTCATGATAGGTTAGTGAAATGGTTATTTTAATTCATGTAACTAGCACTTGCACCAAGGTAGGGTGCAAGTGTATAGCCAATAGATTTGTTTAGGTTTGAATATTTGAATCTTCCATGAAGTCCTATTTGATCGACGACTTGAATCGTTGAAGTCCTATTTGATTGATGACTTGAATCATTGAAGTCCTATTTGATTGACTACTTGAATCATTGAATGTTCACAAGATGAAAGTATGAAGTAGGTCAATTTGAACATTTCAACCTAGCCACATTTAAAATATAATACATAATGAACAGTACAGATAATATACATGATAAGAATAAGTTTAGAAAATCAAGACCAACAATGTTGTCAAAATAATAAATTTAAATTATTAAAGACATCCATTTTTAGTCTCATGTCTCAAAATGCATTGTCTAAGTAACAGGTTTGAAATAAGTTTAATAAAGCAAACACCAATAGTGTTGTATACATGTCAGTCCCATAAGCATCTCTTGCAATCACAACCGATGTCAAATATTTTCAGACTTGGTAGCAGCTTCTCCAAACCAGCATCTTCTAAAAGCACTTTTTACATGTACCAATAAAAGTAAAATTGGAACCTCAATTAAAGGTCCAATAGTTTCAGCTAGGGCTTCCTTAGAATCTATACCATAACTTGCAAATACAACAAATATTGCTAGTTCAAAGTTGTTACTTGACACAGAAAAAGATTGTGTGATAGACTAAGGATATGGGATTTTCTAAAAAATGCATATAAGTTTTGGATAGCCCAGTCCATGTCAATTTCACTGGTCAAAACACACAGACGGCATAAAGGATGTGTTCCTATTTATTTTGCAATATTCTAACTGTCCAAGGATCTTTAAGATTGGGGTTGCAAATATATACATTGGTGAGAAGAATTAATCCATGCTCTCTACATATACAATCCTAACATGTGATATTGCCTAGCCACACAAGGTCTTTAGGGAACTTTCCATGCCTAAAATCCTCATTCCTTTATAATAATATCCAAAACTAAGATTTACTATTAAGAATTCGAACAGTATTGACAAAATAAATAGCCTGAAAGAAGCTATCTATTTCATTTATTCTTGACAAATAAGACACCAACTAACTTACATGAACTGTTTATTGGACTATATAAACATACAAAACAAAGGAAGAAGTAATGAATAATTAAGTCAAAACTATTATGTCAAGAATTAGATGATTACAACTGTTGATTCGCAGAATGACCAATACACATGGTGTGCCATGAGTAAAGTAAAATGGAACAGGATAAAATATTACATTCAGATTCATATACTTACAAAGAGTCCTAAATTGAATCCCAAAATGAAAATAGTGGGTATCGCAATGGCAGCCAATTCTAATTCACCCAAGTGTCCTACAAAAGCCTAAGTCACAACACTTGTTCCATTCAGAGCTAGATGACTGAATATGGCAGGCCATGCAATAGCCCATATTTTCATTGATTCATCTACGATCCTCTTTCCTAACTCACTTGAACATGTAAATGATCCACTTTCACTACTCCCTTGCAAATTACATGAAATTTCATTGGTCCCTACAAATTACAAGAAACTTCTACATCCCCACTTTGTTCATCACAAATAAGGGAATCTTCTAAAGAGTCTGCCATATCTCCCATCTTTACAACCAAATTTTAACATACTAGAGTCCAACACACCATAAATCTAAAAAATATAGCCCCAATGTGCTAAATTTATAACACAATCATACATCAATGGGGGTGTTGATGATGTCGATTGAAAAAATGATGATCCTCACAAGTGTCATAGAATGAACATGTGCCATTAACAGTCTTCTAAATAGAAGTCTATTGTTAGAAAATATAAAATGCAAATGAATAATGGCCGTAATATTCTCTGATCAATCTTTTCAATGAGTAAAAAGAGAAATCGACCAGTGTTTGTTGAATTTCAATGATATATAATGAATCTCCATCACATTTTTCATGGTTGTAGAAACTTCTTTATTCTTGTGGACTTTGTTGAGGACATTAGAAACTCATGTACTCTACTCTTTAAGAGGTTATTCATGAAAGAAAAATCTTCTCTACACTTCTAACCAAGATATTTTTATATGGAAAAATGTAGTTCAAGATCTAGTGGTAGGACTTCATCTTCATTGTAATTGATAGTTTTTGCAATATTATAAGAAGAATCCATAAAATTGTCAAGTTAGCTTCTCTCAGTCCCTGCATGTAAAAATCTAAGTTATTTTAGTATGTTGATTCCAACCAAAATAATCATTTTGATCCTTTTTTGATCATTCTTGTTAGCCTATTATTAGCTTGACATACAATGAGAATATTTCTTTCTTTCTTTTTAAACTCTAGCTATCATCAAAGTTTTGACATCGTTTGTCATCAATAGTATAAAAAACTTGTTGAATCATCTTTGGTTGGTGTTCATAGTTCGATGGGGTTTTCTGTCGATGGTACAACATACCCATCGAATCATCTCTAGCTAGCATAAATAGTTCAACATTTGGAATTAGTTGTCTAGCGCTGGTATGTGACATCGATGGGGATGATTTTTGACAAATCTTCCTATCGATATATCAACAATTGTGGAATGCATCAAACTTTCAACGCAATTCTAGTGATGTTGACTTTCAACATTTAACTATCAAAATTTCAACCATAACTGCATTGAAAAATAGGTCCAAATTTACTAGTGTATTAAGGGAAAACCCACCTAGGAATGGCAACCCAAAAAAATTCACTCTTGTGAAGTGAGCTCTACTACGAGCCAACCTTGTTAAAGATTTACATACACATTGTTAATGTGACCTTGTTAGAGGATTTTAACAAAAAGATCATCTAAACCTTATCACTCCTTGATCTCATATAAAGAATGGCCTTCTCTAAAGGACTTACAAACATCACTAGTTGATGTTACTATATAGGAATTCACATACTTTTTAGGTCCACTCAGTTCTTTCAAGATTTTTTGCTACAGTGGTTAGAAAGTAACAGTATAAATCATCTGTTAAGAATAGAAACTACCTTTGCTTGTTCATATCTCATTTTGTTTCTCTATCTTATTTCTATCACTCAACTAATTCACTCTTCTCTTTCTCCAACTTTGATTTTATCTTCCTCTTCTTTTCTTGGTTTATCTTGCTCTATTTTGCTTCTCAATACTTTTCTTTCATAGCAACATCAACATCATTCAATCAACTAGCAACATACAATTAGCTTCATAAATCTTATCAACATATGATCAATAGCCTATAAATATCTTGAATATCTCCTTAAATAGTTTTCTCCATGCTCCTAGATTCTTCCATCTATTGTCACTTAATCATAATTGTTGATCTCGGGTTCAAACCAAATAAAACTATATACAATAAATCTATTTATTCAGAAAATAGAACTTGCATAGAGTAATCACCCAAAAATGGTCATCTAGACTATGAGCCCCTTTTCTAGCATTTTTGCTTAATTTATCCATTGGTTATCTTTGATAAAATCCTCAAAAATCTATTTATTTGATTATAACCTATGGTGTGACCACTTTATCCTGAGTCTCTTATTTAATTAAAAGAATGTGCTCCATTTTAATTAAATAAAAATCCCCACTTTCCACTTATCCTACGTGTACAAACATAAAGCATTATTTATATTTTAAAAATAAAAGAAAAAGGCATTTTTGTCTACACATTAATGCTCAATTTTCTATCTGAGAGGAATCTTCTATTTTTAAAATAACATTAATTTTTCTCCACACATTTATTTCCCTCTCAAAAGTCAACTATTGATTGTGATTGGTGGAGATGCTTGCGCACATGGATCACTCAAGATGCATTCTCCTCCCTTGATTACACCTCTTTTGCCTCTTAATTTCTACCGTTCATTTTTCTTTAAAAGGGTGGGCTATCTCCTTATTTAAGGATCTTAGTCTCTCATGTTATTATTGTGTTGGAGATTTTCTTAGTGATTTTGGAGACTCGAAGCATTCTTGCATTTTTGCATTTTTTTCTTAGCTCTCATTCTAATTGCATTATGGCATACTTTTTAGCTTGTCTTCCTTTATCCTTTCACTTAGTTTCATTTATCCTTTAGCTTAGTTCTCTATGTTAGCTTGTATTTCATTTAGAATAGCTTACATTTGCATTGCATTTTATTCTAGATTCTTGGATATTGGCACTCTTGCCTCTACTCTTTGAATCTTTTGTTTTATGGTGCACCTTGCAAGGGTTGCATAGTTTGATTCATTTTTGATGTAGGAGCATCCTGGGTTGATGTTATATCCTACTCATTTGTTTTCATTTTGCCCATTTTTGTCGAGTTTCAGTCATTGCCAAGTTGCAGCAATTGTCAAGTGCCAATAATTTTGTAGTTTAAGCCGAGTTGAGGTTATCCCACATCATGTTAACACTCAGGTTTGTGTGTTATCCCATCTCACCACTGCAATGTGTGTCGAGTTCCACAGTGTGTGCCAAGCTATTCTTCATGTGCCGAGTTACTTAGTGTATGCTAAGTGACTATTCCAGTGCCAAGTTTTCTTGTTTATGCTGAGTGTCAACATTTTAAACATTATTTTTACATTTTTGGTGTGAGCTAACTTGTGGGATTTATTTTGATCATGACATTTATGTTAAGATCTTTTCTTGCAATGTGTTCAGACCGTTGTTGGGTTGGCCTCTCTATTATGTAATGTTCTAGAATGATTTGTAAGCCATTTCAGCAAGTATTAATAGAGTGTTTAGGGCAATTTTGGGAAGAGTCTAGAGCATAATGCAAAAAGTTTGGAAAGTTTGTTGCATATGTGTCTAAAGCTTCAAATTTGATGTTGGATCTTAGATCTTGAATGTATTTTGTATATGGTCATAACCCAAAATGCTTTACATCTAGGCATGTATGTTGATCATTTGATGAATCAATAAATGAATATTGTTCTCTCTCTATGGTGTTGTTCTCTTTGTGTGTTTGCTTCGATTGTGTTAACTCTGAAAGGTTGGTTTGGATTGTTGGGATTGCAAAAAATATGTGTGAAATTGTGGACACACTTCTATAAACCATTATACTTGAGAAGACCCATGAAAGAGGGCACCTCAAGAAGAGCCTTATAGCTCTCTATCTATGACATGCAAAGGCTATGAGATGGTGGCCCTCAATTGCCCCTCTTTGACTAATGTGTGATCAGTCCAAGAATACATTACGTCAAAGACATAGAACTTTGAGCTCATGTGTATCCTTCTTCAATCTCCATCATCAGATCTTCATTGAATTTTTCCAATCATATATCTTGTAACAAACTTTGACTTTAACCTTTGAACATCTCAAACATTCACTAATTCCACCATAAGTTGGCCTTGGATTCCTATTTTCCAAACTTGTTCTTCTAGTTGTTACTAAGTGAACATAATGTTAGAAATATCAGGGTTTTTGTTGAACCAAAAGATCAACTTGTAAATGCCTGATACAACCAATAATCTTATAGAACCATAGGAAGCAGTTAAGCCATGTCAGAAATCCTGCAAGGGATTTTGGCTCACTTCCAATAACCCCACTCCTAGTGCCACTCTCCATGGCCTACAAGATTCAAACCTATGACCAAGCTCTGATACCAATTTTTAGAAAGGCCAAGGTTGTTGTTGCACCAAAAGATCACCCTATCAATGTCTGACACAACCAATACTCTTATAGAAAAATAAGGGGTGGTTAAGCCATGTCATGAATCTTGTGAGGGATGTTATCCCACTACAAACACATAACATCTCACTTGGGTAATATAATACTCAGTCAATAGTGACTTTCTCGGGAAACATTATCTTACCAACTTGCTCAGTAACAACTACAATCACTCGATGTATATTATCTTCCTTTAGTAATCATGACTTGGTTAAGCTTGTATAGCTAACTAAATTACAATATTACATGATTGTAAGACAATCAAACCAATATTACATTATCATTGTCCAACTCATTCAAGTACACATTGAATACCTTATATATCAATACTCTAACTCATCAACATACTTTCTTCAAATCATCTTCATTAATCAAATGAAATGGTACTCTACTGAATTAGCATAATGTCTAATTAAAACTTGACATCAATGACAACATAAAAAATGATATGACTCTTTCACATTACATTCATATCATTATAAGTATGGGATAACAATCTCCCAATCTCTCTAGGGATAACAATCTCCCCCTTTGGCATTGATGGAAACACATAACATATGATTTGACATTACAAAAGATTACATAAGATAATTTTATGGATTGAAAATAATGCAACTTTTTAGTTCTTTGTCTTCATTATGGTTCTCTATGGCAAATTTATTCATCAAGTGTACTCGTGGGTATGTATCTTCAGCAGCAACAAAAATCTTCAACATTTCAACATATCTCCCCCTTAGAATATGATCTCTTGCAGTTTTAGCTTTAGTCTTCATGTCTTCATGTAGTTAGTCTTCATGTCTTGTAATCATTCTCTTCATTTTCATCCACATTCTTCCCCTTTTCTTATTCTCCATACAGTTCACCCATAGATATTGTCCCTTCAATACATTATCTCCTCCTTTAGTTAATCTCTCTCTTAGCTAATCACTCCCCCTTTAACAAAAATACCAAAGGCAATTGGAGTTGTACCTTGTACCTTGGATATATAGTTTATACTAGTTTCATCACAGTGATCTTTCACAACTTTAGAATACTCCTAAAGAGTGAACTTATGCATTAACTCCATAAGGATATTAAAATTTAACCATGAATTGATGCAGCATACATCTTCACTTAGTGAAGTTTGGATAGGGAAAGGACCCCTATTTTACCTCTTAGATACTCAAAAGCATCCTTAGGCAGTGGCTTGGTAAAAATATTTTCTACATTCTCCTTTGACTTCACATATTCAAACCTTACTTGTTTTTCTTCTACTTGCGTCAAGTAGTGATACTTGATTGATATATGCTTTGTTTTTGCATGCATCACCAAATTTTTTGATATATTTATTGCATGAGTATTATCACAATAAATAGTAACAATCTTGATTATCTCTTATTGCATACCTTCCAACAATTTCTTAATCTATACAATATTTGAGCAATTTATAGCAACAGCAACATATTCAACTTTGACAATTTGTTGTAAAATATAACTTTGTTTCTTGCTTATCCATGTTATCAACCTTTCTCCTAGAAAGAAAGCTCCTCCACTTGTGTTTTTTTGTCATCCACATCACCAACCCAATCCACATCTGTATGGACTTTAAGGGTAGATTCATTATCATGTTTAGTCCAAAATCTTCAATTCCCTTCAGATATCTGAAAATTATCTTTATAGAAAACATATGTGTCTCCTTAGGCTTAGATGGAAATCTTGCAACAAGACCAACAGCATGTACAATATCTAGTCTACTATGCACAACATATTGTAACTTTTCAATCATTAATTTGTATTGAGTTTCATTCATCATCAACAATAGTATCTTCCTTTGACAATTTTACTCCAATCATCATAGGTGTATCGACTAGTTTAGACTCATTTGTTCCAAATGTTTTCAAGATTTCTTTTACATACTTTGATTGAGTTACATATATTCCATTTTTTGTTTGATGAACTTGTAGACCAATGAAAAAATTTATCTCACCAAACATAGAAATCTAAAATTCTTTACTAATTTGATCAAAAAATGTCTTACATAATTTGTCATTCCACCATATTATGCCATTAACAAATATTTCAGCTTTACATTAGAAAAACATTGGAAAAACATTGGAAGAACATAGAATTCAAAATGGTCAGAGCTCTGTTAGGCGGGAAACTAGAAGGAGGAAACTTAATGGTAGGGACTGACCCTAGGGGGATAGGGAATCGGAAGGTTGGGTCTTCGATCAATTCTACAGGGCTTGATGGAACTTTGGGAGGACAAGACAAACTTATGGGTTCCTTCTCTACAAGATGTGGGGATAGAAATGCTCAAACTGTTCGCCTACCTGTCTGTCACGTGCTCAGAGGGGACCCAATGCAAGAAAAGATTTTTTTAGAGAATGTGGATGAGAATACAAATGTGTGTAGGATAGAGGACCAAGCAAATGAGAAGATACCAGATGATCAAAGGAAGTGGTCTTCTTTGTTTGGGAGAAAACCTGGAGGAAAATCATCTTTCCCTCCGGTCACATCAAAATCTTGCTAGGAGAAAGGTGAATTTCAAGTCTTTGTTCCATATTTGATTGTTGATTTCTCTATCTTGACTATGGATTATACTCTAGTAGGGAAATTTCTAGGGGCTAGGCCTGATATTGATGCTTTGAGAAACACGATCAAAATAAAATGGGTTATCCATGGCCAAGTTGAAATAGCACCTATGATGAATGGTTTATTTTCCTTTGTTTTTAATGGTAAGGAAGATTTGAACATGGTGCTTTGTGGTGGACCTTTTTTGTTTGGTAATAGTACTCTGATTATCAAAAAATGGGAGCCAAATATGGATCTAACTGATGCCTTCTTCCTTACTACTTTGGTATGAGTTAGACTTCCTGGTTTACCCTTGGACTTTTGGCATGAAGATATTTTTAAAGGAATAGTTGGCTCTTTTGGTAAACTTGTTTCTATTGACAATGTCATGACTTCAAAATCAAAACTTTAGTGTTCTAGAATCTATGTGAAAGTTTCTCATTTGAAGAACCTTCCCAAGAAGGTGGAATTGATTTCAAAATTTGGTAAAAAGATGCAACAGATAATCTTTGAAGATCTTCCAAATGCTCATTTTTTTTGTAAAAAATAGGGTCATTGGGTGAGAAATTGTCCTTACAAAAGTGAGAATCAACCTAAGCTAGCTAATGTGGAGAAAAAGAAAGAAGTAAAGATTCAGAAAAAAGGTATGGAAACCTAAAGCTATACCGGAGAAGGTAACTCAGGATAAAGATATCCTTGAAAATTAGGATTCAAGAAAGAGAATAGATCTAGAAAAAATCTCTTGTGTGTAGAGTGAAGAGAATATTATAGATCCTATGAATCAGTTAGTTATCTATCAAAAAAATGAATTAGGATGGGAAGATTTAGAAGAATTAGAAGAGATAGAGGAAGGTGAAATTCTTGAGGAAAGGAGTCAAGCTCTGGCTTTAGAGGAAATATAGATTGCTGAAATTCAATTTCAAGAGTCTCCCCTATGTCAAGAGATTACCTCCTTCTCCAAAGAGATGGAAGGGAAATCTGAAAAGAAGGAACCTAAACAAAGACAAACTCAAAGAAAGAAAATAGAAAAGAAAGGTAATACTATTTCTAAAGAGTGGAGACTCGAAGCAGTATATTGGAGTTGTTTCCAAAACTGAAGCCGAATGTTGGTACTCCAGAAAAACCTAGAAGGAAAACTTCTAAAAAAACAAGAGAAAGTGAAAGTTTACAGAATATTGCTGATAGGAAATAGGAAACTATTATGGATTATACCCCAAAAAAATTATGATGAATATTATCACTTGGAATGTTAGGGGGTTGAATAGTATTCATAAATTGGATATTGTTCAAAATTTTGTTAGAGAACATAAACTTGATATTTTAATGCTTCAAGAAACTAAAATGGATAAAGAGAAGGCTCAAGAGCTTAAATCTTTTAATAATTACAGCATAATGGCTAGTAGTTCAGAAGGTGTATCTAGGGGAACAATGATTTTGTGGAAGTGATCTTTGTTCTCAGGTACCTTGTTGAATGCTAATAAACACTTCATGGTGATCAAAATTAAGATTATTGCCTAGAATAATGATCGGTATATTGTCAATGTGTATGCACCTAACATTAAGAATGCTAGAAAAAATCAATGGGAAACTCTTTCTAACATAAAGATTAATGATTACTATGGTAGGTGGATTTTTTGGGGGGATTTTAACGTTTTGCTTTATGAGCATGAAAAAAAGGGGGAAATGCTAGTCAGCTGGATGGCAAGCTAGATTTTATGGATTTAGATCTTCATGGTATTGAGTTCACTTGGAGTAACAAAAGGATAGGTGATGAATGTATCCAAGCTCGCTTGGATAGAGCCCTTATTTCCCCAAATTGGACTAAAGAATTTATGTGTAATCTTAAGGCTATTCAGAAGATTGGTTTGGACCACTTCCCTCTGATTTTTACTGCTGAGACTATCCATAATAGAAAGAATTTTCCTTTTAAATTTGAGAAAATGTGGTTGCAACACCCACAGTTTGAAGACTGGTTGGTTGAATGGTGGAACATTAATATTGAAGGAACTGCTCTTTTTAGGTGGCTTCTAAACTCGAAAATGCTAAAAAGAAAGCTAAAAATTGGAATAAAAGATGTTTTGGTAATATTTTTTATAACAAATATACTATCAAAGAGGATTTGCAATTAATCCAAGAAAGGATTCAAAGGGAAGGGTACTCTTTGGACTTAGAGATGGAAGAAAATGAGAATATGGTGGAGTATCATGATATTGTTACTAAAGAAGAAATTTACTAAAGGCAAAGATCCAGATCTATTTGGTTGGAGGAAGGTGACAGAAACACTAAATTTTTTCATTTATCCACTTTAAAACATAGAGCTCAAACTCATATTTCAAGTCTTAATAAAGGTAACACAAAGTTAACTGAGGAAAGGGAAATCTCAGAGGAAATGGTCTCCTTTTTCTCTTCTTTGATGACTTTAGATCCTAATATTGACTTGACTCATCAAGCTGAATTGTTAGATGTTATTCCTTCTTTGGTTACTGAAGAGAAAAACAAAATGTTGTTTTCTATCCCTAAGGAAGAGGAAATTTATAAGGTTGTTTTCTCATTAGGAGGGATAACTCTCCAGGGTTGGATGGTTTTCCTATGATGTTTTTTCAAAAGGAATGGAATCTAGTTGGGAAAGATGTTTGTGATGGTGTTAAGGAATTTTATGGGGCTAAAAGGATGTTGAAGGACATTAATTCTACTTTCCTATGCCTTATTTCAAACAAAATTGGTGTTGACTCTCTGGATCAATTTAGGCCTATCAATCTATGCAATTATTTTTATAAAATTATTTAAACAGTCATGACTTTGAGGTTGTTGCTTCTGCTACCTTCTCTTATTTTTGAGCATCAAAATGCGTTTGTTCCTAGTAGACAAATCCTTAATTCTATTATATATGTGCATGAGAACATCCACTCTTTATCTATTTCTAATCATCAAGGCTTCTTTATGAAAGTTGATATTGTTAAAGCTTATGATAGAGTTGAATGGTCCTTCAAAAGATCTTATTATCTTTTGGTTTTAGTAACAATGTGGTGAAGTTAATTTTAAAGATGATCTTTACTACTGTGTTTGTTATTCTAGTTAGTGGATGTTCTTCAGAGTTCTTTAAACCTACAAGGGAGTTGAGACAAGGAGATCCTTTATCTCCTATCATCTTCACTATTATGGATGATTGCTTGGGTAGATATATTGGGAAGTTGCTTTCTCTAGGGGAAATCGAAGGATTGCAGCCTTCCTCTCATCCTCTTATCTGCTCCCATGAGCAATTTGTAGACAATATAATTTTTAGGGGAAAAATTGAGGTTAGGGAAGCAAGGAATCTCAAAAAGGCCCTTAATCTCTATTCTTTTGCTTCTAGTCAATTGGTCAATTAGAATAAGAGTTCCTTGTACTTAATCAATACTTCTGCCTCCAAACAAAGTAAAATTGCTAATATTCTTAGTTGCTCCATAGGGACTTTTCCTTGTATTTATCTAGGCCTCCCTCTAGGACCTAATCCCTCAGATTCTTTCTGGGAAGATCTTGTTAAAAAATTCAATAATAAATTGGCAGGTTGGAAAGGTGATCTTTTGAGTCAAGCTAGTAAAATCATTCTTCTCAAAGCTTGTCTCCAAAGAATCCCTACGTATGCTCTGAGTCTTTTTAGGATTCCAGCTAAAAATGTTGATTCTATTGACAAAATCCAAAGGAACTTCCTCTGGTATGGTTCTAAGGAGAGGAAGAGAATGGCTTTAATTGCTTGGGATCAAATTTGTAAGCCTAAAATGGATGGTGGTCTAGGAATCAGGTCTGTTAAAAGTATGAATAAAGCTCTTCTTGCTAAGCAGGGTTGGAGAGTTTATCATGACAACAAGGAATGGAGTACTATATGGAAACATAAATACCTCTTTAATGCTCCATCTTTATTTGATTTTCTTTCTTATCCTAATGTTTTACCTCCCTTTGCTATATGGGGATCTGTGCAGGGAGCTAAAAACATTTTAATCAAAGGTTGTTTTTGGAAAGTGGGTAATGGGAGAAAGATAAGGTTCTGGGATGATGTATGGATTCTGGATCATCCTCTGATTAAGGATTATGAGGATAGAACTCTTATTGACAGATGTAAACAAACCTTTGGTATTCTTGTAGAAAATTACTGGATTAATAATGAATGGGTAAATCTTGTTGAAAGTAATAAGGCTTTTTATAGTATTCAGTTAATCTTCAATGCTTTTAGCCTTTATCCTCATATTGAAGATAAAATGGTTTGGGGTTTTGAATCAAGTGGTTGTTTTACAGTCTCTTCTGTTTTTAGTTCTAACGAAAAGGGAATTAGACCTTTATGGACTAAAGCTTGGATTAAAGGTCTTATTCCTAAAATAACCATCTTTTTCAAGATCTTGCTTCTAAACAAAATTCTAACTTTCGACAATTTTCAAAAAAGAGGGGTTAATGTGGTTAACAAATGTAGCCTATGTAAAGATAACTATGAAGATAGAAATCATCTTTTCTTAAATTACAATTATAGTCAAAAAGTGTGGAGTTACATCTTCAACTACTAGAACTTAGATTGGGTACAACAAAATAATATTGATCAATGCTTCCAGAGCTAGACATGTCCATCGAAGGAGGCTAACACTAAATTTTTGTGGAAAATTACTCTTCCCCATCTCTGGTGGGAAATCTAGAAAGAAAGAAATAATAGAATTTTAAGAGACAAATAAACTCCTGAGTGGGTTCTTGGTCATAAAATAATTAGAGCAATCAAGGAAAACTTCAATTATCATAGAAATTTAGTGATGACTTCCAAATCAATAATCCTATGCATAAAATCAAAATTGATGATCAGAGGTAGAACGTTAAATGGAAATCTCCTCCTATGGGTTGGATTAAAGGTAATTTTGACAATGCTACTAAAGGCAATCCTAGCAAAGTTGGTTGTGGAGGGGTTTTGAGGGAACATACTAGTAAAATTGTTGATGTTATTGCTATACCTATTGGGATTTCTACCAGACACAAAGCAGAAGCAACAGTAGCACTATATACTATGAGGCTGGCTATGGAAATTGGTTATTGAAATCTTTGGATGGAAGGAGATTCACGTAACATTATTAATATGCTCAATAACAAGAATTTGGTTACTTGGACTATTGATGCAAGTATTATGGAAATCAAAAACCTTATTATTAATTTTGATAATGTTATATTCTCCCATATTTTTTGAGAGAGTAATTTTGTTGCCAATTGGATTGCCAACCAAGCTATCTATCGGGAAAGCAAGTTGAGGTGGCATGCTAACCTATACAAGAATGTGGAGCTGACGGCCATTGTTAATTATGACAGGACACACACTAGAGAAGGAATGACTTTCTAAGATTGGAAAATTTATGAAGAAGAGTGGTGGGTTTACGGAGGACAGATTGAGATTCCCTAGGAAGTACCTTTACACTATTATGACTTGCGCTTGGCACATAAGTAAAGTTATTAGTTCCTCGGTAATCTTCATTACTTTCTTACCTTTTCTGGTTTTCACCATTGTGGTGTTTTACAGAGATTATCAAGTTTCTGAGATGGGTGGGGAACCAAGAAAGAAAGAGCTGAGTAATTGCAGGGTTTGGAAGGCTAAGGCCTCTGTGTGGGAAATAGCGTAGAAAAGCAATGTGATGACCTACATTGAGAGACTCCATGGGTATAAACCTCATATTACGGAAGCCTTCTTCAAAATCTGGTTTGAAGATAGGGTGACTTTGCATGGGGTCACAGTGAAATTGACTGATGAATTTATTGTTGAGGTTACAGGGCTTCCTATGGAGGGGATTAAATTTAGTAAGGAGACTAGCATCTTTAATGCAACTTTCAAGAAATTTCCAAAGACGAAAGCTAAAGAAAAGAATTTGGAGAAAAATGGGAATTTCTACGAGCTGAATCAAATTAAAGTTATCTGGAGGGATGTGTTGTCTTGTATCCATGAGTATTTTATTCTTGATGGTAGGGCTAAGAGAGTCCATAAATTTCACTTTGTTTTCCTAAATCATTTTAGTCTCAAAGATAGAATTTCCTTCCCATTTTTTCTGAAATACTCTCTACTTCTAAGCCTTTATGCTCATAGAAAGAAAGATTCTCATCCTATGCTTCATGAAGGTTTAATTCTTCTTATTGAAAACTCCTGTAAAAATAAGGCTATAAAGCCCTCTCCATTTCTTGTGAAAAGGAAAGGGTCTAGAAGTGAGTCCCACTCTAAGAGAATTAAGGTGGAAGAAGGGGCTAGTGTTAGCAAGAAAGTTTTCAAATTGAGAAAAGACTAAGAAACATGTGGAGGAAATTACTAAATCTGAGAATTTGGACAATGATGAGAAAATGGAAATGGGGGTCTTGGCTCTAACCTGGACAGCTACTCTGGGAGTAAACAAGTGTCTACTAGTAAAGACAATGTGGAGGGAAGGAAGGATAAAAATACAAACTCAAATGTGGGGTCGGAAGCGCTTGGGGAAGATGAAGATAAATAGAGTGATCACCCTTCTCATAATGCTAGTGAGGAGAATATGGAGGGGGATATAGGAAAGGAGAATGAAGGAAAAGACCCTGTGGGTAAGGATAAAAGCCAGAGTAAAGGTGAGAATGAGGAAAGGATGGAGAATATGGACATTAATACCGATACCCAGATCAATACTGTGACCACTTCTGAGCCTAGGAATGTGGACGATGGGAAGGATGTTTCCCAAGATGCTAAACTTTCCTTTCTTCACATTGCTAAGCTTAAAGCAGAGACTTCTCTTCAAAGTGATATAATGAAATAATGGTTCTCAAGAATAAAATGGGGATTATGCAAAAGAATTGGATGAAGAACGCGATAAGAGAACCCAGATGGAAGTGCAAATTGGTAACATCCTTGGAAAGCTTACAGAGTATGAACAAAAGCTTCGTCACCTCATTAAGGAAAGTGGTCAAAAAATGGAATAGGTCACTTCCATTCTTTGGGCAGTGGTGGCCAGTCTGGGTAAGAAAAGTAATGAGGAGATAATATCTCCTGATAATGTTGGGATGGGGAGTCCAAGTGGACCTAGTAAGAGAACTAGGCAGAGCACAAGGAAAAAGGTTGCTAAGGCTCTTGAGGCTCTTGTTCCTTATCCGAAAAACATCATCCAAAGTACTGTTGAAGGAGGTAAAGAGGTGGTGAACATTATCAAAGAGTTGTTGTAGGTGTTGGCTATGGGTCGAGTGTTTTGGGTGCTAGTTCGAGTGGTTTCTCTGGTTTTTTTTTCCTTTTTCATTTCGGCATGTTTGAAACTCTAGGTTCTAGGTCCTTGTAAAACCTGGTTGTTTTTTATGGTTTAAAATTTTGGTTTCAGGTCCCTGTAAAACTTGATTTTGTTGGTTTTAAACTTTAGGTTTCAAGTGCTTGTAAAACTTGGTCGTGCTTTAATGTTTATCTTTTGTTTTTTGTAAAGGGTTCTAGGTCCCTTCAAAACTTGTTTTTACCATAATCTACAATAAATATTTCAGAAATTAGCTAAGGTCATTAAATATCTAATTTAGTTGTTGGTCTGGTTTGCAAGTGTTTGGTCACTAGTCAGGTTATTGGTTCTGGTCTTCTATTTTTTTGTCATTCCTATCTTTTTACTGTATTAACTCTAGGTTCTAGGTCCTTGTAAAACCTAGGTTCGAACTATGTTTAGTCCTTTTTATGGTTTCAGGTCCCTATAAAACTTGGCTTTTGATGTTTAGTTGTGAACTTCAGGTTTCAGGTCCTTGTAAAACCTAGTGATCCTTTTTGCTTATCTTTTCTTTTTGTATGGGGTTTTGAGTCCCCTCAAAACCTATTTTTGCATTAATCTAAAACAAATATTTCAGCAATCAATGTCATATTCTCATATTCACATTTAAATACATATTTTTGTTTTCATTTGTTCTAGAAAATTCAATCTTAATCAAATAAGAGTGTAAAATTTCATGTCATGCTCTTGGTGCTTGCTTCGGTCCATATAATATCTTCTTTAGTTTGCATACCATGTTTCTCTGATTAGATTCAACAAATCCTTCATATTCTTCAATCTAGACTTTTTCTTTAAGTATTCCATTTAGAAATGACATCCATTTGATATACTTTGAACTCTTGTATGTAGAATAGGCCAATAGTGTTCTTACTCCTTCCAAACTTTCCATGGGTGAAAAAGTCTCACCATAATCTATACCTTCTTCCTATGCATAACCTTTGCAAACTAGCCTTGCCTTGTTCCTCACTACTTCTCCATTCTTGTTGAGTTTATTCCTGAATATCCATTTGGTTCCTATCGCATTCTTGTATGTAGGTCTCGATATTAAAGTCAATGTATTATTCAACTCTATATAATCAATTTCTTCATTCATAAAACTTATCCAATCATCATTTTCAAGTGCAGCCTTAACTATTCTTGGTTTAAAATCAGCTATCAAGCATGTACCTTCTCTTACCTTACTTCTTGTCATCACTCCAGCACTTTTATCTCCAATTATTTGTTCAAGTAAATGATTATTCCTTAAATGTTTTGCCAATATAGGTTCAAATATTCGATCACCATGATGTTCTTCACTCAGTTGAGGTGTTTCTTCCTATTCAAGTTGTCCTAATTAGTGCTTGGGCATAATGTTTTGTGACTTGGATGCTACTATCTTGTTCTCGATAGCTCTATGTTGTAACTCAAGTAGGGTATCATGTGACTCTTCATAGACATATACAAACTTGTAATCTCACATTCCTTCTTTCTTTCCATATCATTTCTTTCTACAAACTCATCAATCCTTACATTTGTACTTTCAAACATAGTGATTGTAGCCTTGCTCTTCGATGAATAACCAAGGAATATACCTTCATTTCCTTTCGTATCAAATTTACCATTCATTGTATCTTTGTGAATGTAACACACCTAATACCAAATATTTTGTAATAAATTACATTAGGTGTGTGACCATACTAGATTTCATAGGTTGTCTTATTAGTTCCTTTCTTCAATTAAACTCGGTTGAGAGTGTAAATAGTAGTACTGACAGCTTCTCTCCACAATCTTTGAGCAACATATTTTTCAATCATCAACGCCCTTGAAAAATACATAACAGATCTTTTTTTATCAACAATACCATTCTATTGGGGTGATCTTGGTGCGGACAACTATCTTTTAATACTATTTTCAGCACATATTTTAGAGAATTCAATAGACATAAACTCACCACCTCTATCAAACCTTAAACATTTCAATGGTTTACCATTCTATCTATCTAATCTAACCTTATATCATTTGAACATTTCAAAAGAATTTTATTTCACCTTCATGAACATAACAGTCATCATTCTAGAATAGTCATCAACAAACAAGATGACATATTTTTCACCATAATAACTTTCAACACTAATAGGACGACATAGATCAATGTGCACTAGTTCCAAGATATCATTAAAAATGTATGACTTACTTGTAAAGCTTAATTTTGTCCTCTTACCGAGCTAACATTCTTTACACATAGCATTCTCAAGTTTTTGCAAATTCGGTATGCCTCTTACTCATTTCTCTCTATTGACTTTCTTCATGTTATCAAAGTTTACATGACACAATCTCTTATGACATAACCATACATCCTCAAACCTAGAAAATAAGCATCTATCAACTTTAGGATCGAGATAAACAAAGTTACTTTTTGAGTGTACTCTCTTCTCATTTGATCTCCATTTTTGTATTTTGAAAGCAAGGTCATTATTTTTGAAGAGGATCATTCATAGAGTGTCTAACAGCTTCTAAAAAGGATCTCTAAGCATCTAAGGTAAGCATATGATCCATTTCATGAGCTTTTGAGTGATTTTTTTGTAGATGTTCAAGAATTTTTCAAGTTTTAGAAGAAATTTTTCAAGTTTTTTCATTTTTTTTTTAAAGAAATGAAGGAACAAGTTTAGCTATCTTTTTAAAGTATTTTGGTATCATATATTTGCACTTGTATGTTTCATGTTCATAGTTTATTTAAATATTTCTAATTTAATTTTTTTATGTTCTTATTAGATTCATAGTTTGTATTGTGTAAGAATGGCCACTACTTGTAGTCAAAGTTTAGCAAAAGGGCAAGGTCAACAAAGTAATAACTTTAATATTTATGTGGCATCTCCATTATAGTGATACACTGCAAGATTATCATAGGTTTTAGGAGGTGGGTCATACATTTGGAAATACAATGTATGTCATAATAGTAAACCATTCAATAGCTCATATTCTCGGGTCAAAGCTCATTTTATGGGCCCTACTAGTAAAGGAATAACATTGTGTAATGGAAGTAAAGATGGAAAAAGGATGAGCAATGCATAGTTAGCTAGATTTATAAAAGAGCAAGAAGCTACTAATCATTTAGTGAGAAAATCAAAAATAAGTTTGTATAAACCTCCATCCACAAAAAGCAAAGTGAATGTGCCCACTAATCATGTTGCATCCTCCAAATTTTTTTCATTCTTGGAATTGGGAGAGGAAGATGAAGAAGTAGAAGTCATTACCTACGAAAGAGTTCCATTGGATCAAGCATTCAAAATGGAGGCAAGAGAGCTTATTGATGAAGTAATTTCACATTGCCTTTATGTCAATGGTCTTCCTTTCAATTTGGAAAGATAATCATATTGGAAGGAAATGGTTGCAACCATCCTTAAAGTACTAGCTAATTACATTAGCCCTAAGTTTGAAAAGGTGTGTACAAATCTTTTACAAAAAGGAAAGGTTTCTATAGACAAATTTCTTCAACCAATTAGGTGTTAGTGTAGTTTTTAATTTTTCCTATTTTGATAGGTTTTTCCTACACTTTTAATAATCTCGCTTAGGTTAATAAAGCATGTCTTATTAGGTGAATGGTTGTGAGGTGTCACCTTCCTACATGTGAGCATCCATTAGCTATCTTGGGAAGATACTTTGCTATCTTTAGTCCAATAGATGGTTGCTCCTCATTGGTTGGTGTTGCCACCTCCTCCCTCTTCCTAGCCTATATAAGCATGCTACCTGGCTTGTATTTGTATCTCTTATTTTTGCATCCTCTTAATGCTATTTTGCTTCAAGCATTTGCATTACTCTCTTGGAGACTAACTCTATGATGCTATTTTGATTTTGTATCATTTGCATTCATAGTTTAGATATTTACTCTTTGCACTAGTTTTCTGGGTTATTAATCTTTTCAGATTCTAACATGGTATCAGAGCTTTTCTATGTGCAAGAGTAGATTTTAGTTTCCTTATTTGAGAGATTCGGGGGGGGGCAAACAAACTTTATTATAGTTTTTTGAAAAACGAAGTATGCTCTTCTCTTGCATCTTTGGATGATCTTGAGAATCAGAAAAGTTTTGACAAAAACAGTTTTTCTCTGGGGTTTTAATCTCAAATCTGACAACCAACATGCATATTTGGAGTTTTCAATCAGTTTTCCAGGTTCCAACATGCCATTGATGGACTTAAGAAGCTGATTCAACATTCGCATGTCATATTTTGGTTGCTGGGGTCATTTTTTGATTTTTGGAGCCGTTTTTTACTATTAAAGGCGTCTGATTTACACTACAGCAACATCTTCTGTTCATCAGCAAGAAAAACGCTTTCTGGGTTTTGTTCGCAGCCCCGAAAAACCATCTGGGTATCTTTTAGATTTTGCATGAAAGTTGTATTTTTTCAGAATAGAGCATGCAAAGCTACAGCCATACCCCTCTCCGTTGGCAGCCGCAGATTTGAATGCAGTTTTCAAATATCTCGTTCTTGCTCATACGGACTCTGATTTTGATGATTCTTGTCATGAACTTGGCTATTTTTTTGTGCTCTATCCACTAATGAAGTTATTTTTTGATTTTCATGCATGAATTCTTCAGAAATTGCAGATTCTCAGCCGTGACTGTGCACAGTTCTCATTTTGAAAACTTCGGAGGATCATAACTTTCTCATACGACCTCGTATCGAGGTGATTCTTTTTTTGAAAGTGCATGATTTTTCGAGTAGATCGCAATGGTGTTATTTGTTTCCTTGGTTATTGTGCCCAAGTTTCACTTTTAGCATATGCTCTTCATGAGGGTTTGTAATGCATTGAAATCAAGACCACTAAATATCTTTTTCTAGTGGTAATTGTAAATGCACTAAAATAAAGTGCCAAATCATATTTCTTTGGGGGGGGTTCTTTGATTGAGTAAAAAGGGGGGGGCATTGTCGTGGCTGGATTCTCTTTCTTTTAGCATTTCTTTGCATTCCTTCATCATGGATCAAACAAATATGCCCATCCTAACTCCATACAATTACTTTGAGTGGAAATCACGCATGATAATTCACTTAAAGAAAGCTGGATTAAATAGTATAACTATGGGACTTGAAACTGAACCTACTAAAGATGAAGACAAGCCTAAGTGGTTTAACAAATGTGATGAGGCATATGGAACATTGTGTTTGTCTGTTTCTCCTGACTTGCTATTTCACATTGAGTCTTTGGATACACCAAATGAAGTATGGACAAAGCTAGAGACACTATTTGGCACACAAGATTCAATGAGGGGTCATATGTTGGAAAATGAATTAATTAGTTTGAGTTCAGGCAATTTCAACACAATTCAAGATTTCTTCACCAAATTGAAATCACTAAGGCTACAGTTAAAACAATGTGGAATTGAAAAGAAAGATGAACAACTGATTCTTAGTATTCTCTCTAAGCTAAGTTCAGAATATTCTGTGTTTGTTTCTACCTTCTATGCTACTAAGGGTGCACTTGGTACTCAATTCACCATGCCATCTTTAGATGATTTTGCTGTCAATCTCACTCGAGAACAGGACAAGCTAATCCAGATGGGCATTCTTAAGTCCTTTAAGTCACATGCCTTGGCTGCTAACCAAGGCACAAAAGAACAACAAGGACAAAGTAGTAACAACAATAGTAAGGACAAGAAACAAAAGAATAGTGAGGAGAAGAAGGATCAGACGTCGGTTTCTTCAACTATTGATACACCATCTTCCAAGGGCGATAAGCCTAAGAAAGAAAAGGTCAAATGTGCTTATTGTAAAAGACCTGGTCATGATGAACATAAATGTTTATAGAAACAACTTGATCACTTGACATACATTCTTGAGAAGAATAATATCAGTGTTCCTGAGTCTATCAAACAAAGTTCTAATGAAGGGTCTAACAAGGAAAAAGAAAATAGCAAGGGGAAAAGAAAGGGCAAGGCCCTTTTTGCAGTCACTTCCTCACCATCCACTTGGGTTTTTGATTCGGGTACTTCACACCAAATGGCTTCATCTAAGGAAGAACTTGCATCCTTGGAGCCGTGTACTATGCCTTCTATTTTGATGGGTGATAACACTCTTGTTGAGGTGTGTGGGAGAGGGTTTGTTGATGTGGGGGACGGTACATTCCATGATGTTCCTTATGTACCCTCATTGTCAACTAATCTCCAATCGGTACACCAGATCACTCACACGGGTTTAGGCAAGCGAGTTGAGTTCACTCCTAGTTCAGTGGAGATATGTGAGTTGCACAATGATTCTACAGTTGCAGTTGGGAGAGCAGATCATCAGTCACGACTCTATATGTTTTCTCACTTTGTTCCTGATCCTCCTTTGACTGTTTCACTCACTCACTTTAATGATGTGAGCAGATTATGGCATGAGCAGTTTGGCCATCTTAACTTCCACTACTTGCATCAGCTTAACCAGGAAACCATGGTCATAGGGTTGCCTTCTACTTTGACATTGGAGTCACTTGGAATACATGATGGGTCAGATTCACTTGAGCAGTCTTGTACCTCCACTTCTGATGCAGAGAGTGATTCAGAGGACTCACCTCCTTCCTCTCCTAGTCATCATTTACAGGTTGATGATTCTCCTCTAGATTCTCCATCTTTCGGTCCACTTTGGGCTAGACAGACCTTGCAGTTTACAGGTGATTGTGTTGGGGATCCATCAGACACCAAGCAGACTCGTTCACAATTCCAGGATGCTCTACATATCTTCATTGCTACTGCCTCAAATCCACAGTCCTTTCATGAGGCTTCTGGTATTTTTGAGTGGGATACAGCTATGCAGGAAGAGTATAGTTCCTTGATGAGGAACCACACTTGGGATCTTGTCCTTTTTCCTAAGGGAAGAAAACTTGTTCGATGCAAGTGGATCTACCGGACAAAATTTGCAAGCTTTGCTGGAGGTGCAGGATGCTACATCTTTTGGGGGGGCCTCTTCCTCTCACTTGGAGTCCTAATCTTCTTTGGGGAGTCTCTTTTCTCTCTCTTTTGGGGGAATTTTATGTACATGGGTACCTCATCAGGCTTGACTTGTCGGGACCCATTTCTACATTCACCTAAGCTTCGCTTATGGGGGGGTGTTAGTGTAGTTTTTTATTTTTCCTATTTTGATAGGTTTTGTTGGGACTAAAAATTGCATGCTTCATTTTTAGTCACATTTTGAAAATTTTGGAAAATCATGTCCTAAAGTGCCTTTTATGCATGTGGTCAGTTGGTAGCTTGAGGCCTAGATGGTGTTTGAGTGGCTTAACACCTTTCATTTGACATATGCATATGATCCACAATGTTATTTTGCCATCTCGAATCATTCTGTGAAGTCCCATTTTGAGCTAGTGTCAAAATTTGCAATTCTACAAAGTGTCAACTAGCGATCAGAGGCCTAGTTTGCATCTGAATATCTTTTACCCAGGACTGTGTCATGACTAGTCACTTTGGGGATGTTTAGTGTGTATAACAAAGAACCTATGTTTCAATTTTCAAGTCTTTTCGAATCCGTTTGACTAGGTTTTGCACCCCGCAAAGTTGGTCATTTACTGTTTTGTGCATTTAACTAGTTGATCACAATTCTGGGAAGCCCTGTTCGACCAATCATATCTTTGACCCAGTTGACCCAAATGAAAAAATCCTTTTTGCATTGTGTTCTAGGGGTAAGACACTTCATATGTTCCAATTTTGAGATCATGTCGAATCCATTTGATCAGTTTGCTAACATGATCAAAAACCCAGTTTGCATTGTTTTGTTACGGCTACGGTATCCAGATTGATCCGTACCCCTGTTCGGCATGTTATAACTTTGATCGTGTGATTGGCTAGCCTAAATGGATTGTACCATTGTGTTGTGTCCTAGAAATCCTTGAAGTATGCCAGTTCTTAAGTCATGATGAATCCATTTGCATACTTTCTTATGTCCGTACATTTGCCAAAAATCACTTTTTGACACATTTACCAGTTAAAATTTCCAAGTGCATGTTTTCGAAAATTTGCCAAATGTGCCCTGTGATTCTTCATGAGCCCAAAACATGGAATTATATTCTCTTCATGGCAAAGAACTTATATCCTAGTTTTCAAAACCTCAAGTGATCAATAACCCAGTTTATAATGCCGAACCCGAGCCCAGTTTATGTTTTTTAACATTGTTTGCCTGCAGAGTAATTGAAGTATGGATGTTCGGCAATTAAAATCTCTTGACTGGGAATCCATCATGGGTTGAAAATTTGTAGTGTGATAGAGTATGCAGGATTGAACACTCATGCCGATTTTCGTGGCTTGGTAACTTGATTGGATCAAGTTTTAATTACAACCGGCAGGCCTCCAGACACTAATTCACAATTTGTATAATTGATTAAAAGTGAGTTTAAAATAATGAATTGATGATCATTATGCATATGATTCAATCTTATGACAAAGTAAATGGTGGAAATGGTTTCTTAAAAGCAAAATACAAGGAGCATGTGAAGATTCAAGAAAGAGAGAATTTGGAAAGTGTTCCATTAAAGAGGTTTAGAGGATCACAATATGATGCTGATTTGCCGGCAATTTCAAAAGATAGTATTAATCAAGAAATTTCCACATCAATTAAAATCCATGAGCACAATGAAGCTTTTTGTTGTGAGTTTGCACATTGAATTAAGGAAAAGATTGCATAAAGGTTGCTCTCTCCCACATTGTAGTCTCAATTTGAAAGTTGCAGCTGAGAGGTAGTTTTCAACATAGAAGATGTGCTCCATGTCTGAAGAAAACAAAGAGGACAGCAGCAAACATCCACAGAGGAAGAAGCATTCACGTTTTTTAGAGAAATGAACAAATTTGTTGGTGAAACAAAGCTCAAGGTAGCATGTGATTCACGTTTTTGCAGCAAGCAATCAATAAAAGACCATATGTGCATAAAAAAGGAAGCAAAGAACCCCCATTTTTCAAGCCCATGGCTTCTCTAAAGGTGCAGCCACGTTTTTGAAGGGAGTAGCAGCATTTTAAATGACCATGTGCATAAGAAATGACCATTACAATGAAAAGTCTGTAGATTCATAGCAAAAACAACCAGCAAGATGGAGTTTCATGTTTGGAATAAGAAAACTCATGCATTTAGCAATCACAGCAAACACAAAGAGCAAGAACCATTGAAGAACATTATCCCACATTGAGCAAGTGGGAAGTATTTTTAGTCTTTATATGCTTTTGCACCCAAACATATAGTGTCAACAACACAAAGCATTTTGAAAAGGCAAGGTAGGTGCACGTGGGTCCCAGTCAGCTAGAAGGAGTGAAGTAAATTTTGAAAGAAAATGCATGCCCAAATGATGACGTCAGCAGCTTATAGGCGGCCGAAAAAGTCAAAAATCTGGCAGGTCGCTATGTCGCTTGCCGGAAAATCTTGAAAAATCCGGCTAGCGACATAACGAGGTCGCTGGAAAACTCAGGAATCCGGCAAGAGTCAACAGCCAATCAGAAAGTGACACGTGGCATTGGTCAAACCTGGAGTTGACCCGAAATTAAAGAGGCTAGAAAAAATAAAATGATTTTAAAATTTTCATTTTAAAATTATTTTGCCAAGAAACTGACATGGGCTTTTTTTTTTTTTTAAATAAAGTTTGAACTTCTGATATAGTTTTAACTTTTGAAAGTTCATATATTTGTGAAATATTGTCATAGAGACATAAACAGAGGCCTAATTTTCAAACGGCCATATCTGGAGAAATTTTTAACCGAATTAGGCACTCCAATATACCGTTGGAACCGGGAGAACCTGAACTTTCCAAATCTGGAGTTTGTTTTTGCACAGGTGCTTCTTGGTTCAAGTTATAGGACAATTTGTGAAATCAAAGGCATTGGCGACAGAACAGGCTGAGTTCTTCAGTGATAATTAAGATTGGTTAGAGGATGGTTTTAGGGGTTAGTTGCAATCTTAAGGTGAAGAAAATCAATTTGAGGTTGTTTCCTTGGCTTCTTGAAATCACATTGTAACTAGTTTTTCACTTCTTACCGTGAATGCATCAAGAATCAGTTGCATCTTTTCATCATTACTTTTTCAGATATTTTGATGCCTTTGAGAGGTATAATGATGAAGATTTGATCTGCCAGTTGATAGAGAGAGGGAAGAAAGAGGTTTTTCAGTTATAGAGGATTGGATTTCAAGTGGACACCTGGCAATTGCATATCAGATCTGGGAATTCATTTCTTGCTATATCTTTCTTTCTTTCTTCACTTTTTAGGGGTTCCAATTTTTGGGAAGAAAAAGTTCATTGCTGTGATACCACTGGGGATTCCAGTTTTTGCACTGTGAGACCATTGGTTCCAGTATTTTGACATGTTTCCATGACTGTGACACCATTTTCTTCAGCAGAACTCTCATGTGAACAGCATTGTAGAGATAATATAGATAGTTCTGAGATATTAGGTTGTTTCATGTTTTAATTTTATGCATCTGAATGTATAGTTTCAAGGAAAGGAATACATATGAGCAACAATTTCACTAGTTTTGTTTTGGTTCTTGTCTCCTGTCTCAGCAATCTGTAAGTCTTATGTGGTTTTGGAACAAAGATTTGAGACCCATTTGCATCCCTTTCAGGTTGTATGTTTGATGTATTTTGCTGTTGGACCAAAGGGCCAAGTAAATGCTCAATATGTTTAAACAAGGTTACTGGTTGTTTAAGAAGGATATTTTGTGAGAATGAGACCTAAATGAACACTGATGTCTGAATCACAAGGTGGTTGGATAGATCTGATGTCTGGGTATATGAGATACGCCCTGATGTCATAGATGTATGTTTTGAATTCATGGAATTGCCCAATGGAGTAGGCACTGATCAGTTATAGGATCACTGGTTATACTGTTGCATTTTTGAAGTTTTGTTGAATCAACATCTTTAATCAAATGAATTTCCCTTTCATGTTGAAGAGCTCTAAACAGAATGCCCTCACTCAGCTTATGAATTTCATTGTTTTGCATCTAGCTATTGCAGATATACGTTATTTCATAAGTTATTAGGAGAAATAAGGGTTTCTATCTGCTTTGGATTAGATTCAGTGTATGCTTTGACAACTGGTACCATATAAAGAATCTATAGGTCCACCCGCCTAGGTTTTGCAGAGCCTAAAGTGCAGAAGGAGTATAGCCTTATAGTTGGCCTGGTGTTTGAATGGATGTGTTGATAATGGGAGTTAGCTGCCCCTAGATGCATCTTGTTCTCATCAGGGTAATTGGAAATAGGTAACCATTTCAAACACCAACAAAATGGCGACTCTGCTGGGGAAATAAGATGGCAATCCATTTTGTTGAAAGAACAGGAGCCTTTGATGTGAAACAGATTGGATATATCATATCAATAGCAAGATGTGTTCCTTTTCCTTGCTGAAGTTTCATGTTCCCCAGTTAAGCTTTATTCATTATCAGCAGTATGTTGAAACTGGATGAAAATTGTGTTCTATGACTGTCATAGGTCTATCTTCAATCAGTTCGGTTTTTTCAAATACTGTAGAAAAAGTTTCAGAGTCAAGAATTCATTTATAAAGTATATTTTCTTTTCAAGATGTCAGTGATCTGCAAGTTTCTCCTACATTGAAGGTCTGGTTCAAATTTTTCAAGTGACAAATTATGTTTTATTTCTCACCAAGTGTGAGTGGCGACTCTCAAATCTCTGTACCAGTTTGTTCCTAGTTGATTTCATTGCAAAATTTGGAAGGACTTTCAGTTGTATGGGCAGATCTGAAGCTTTTGGTAGTTTCTTGAAAAGGAGTTTCAAATTCTTGATAAGTTTTTAAGTGCTGGTTGCAATCTACTGTTATAAATAATTGAAATATAAAAATAGATCACAGCAGTGGTTATTTCATTCCTCTTGCAAAGAGGTGGCGACTCTACAAAGTTTGATCAGTGGTGTAAAGGATTTTCAGTCTTGCACCTGTGCCAAATCAGCAGATCCAAGTTCAGTATCAACACTGGAGGTATTTTGGTTTTCATGTTTTCTTTTCATGGAAGTCAAGTGTTTAAAGAAGTTGCCTCTATTTAGTGATTTTCAGCACTAGAAAGAAGAGGTAGAAAGTTTGTTTTATGATGGAGTCAGATCTTAGATCTGAGATTAGTTCCCCGAATTCTGAGAGTTTGAAAATCGTGAATAATAACATTACTATGCTGAATACAATGGTTTACAAAAGGATTGTAAATCTTATAAAAAATGAGGTAGGCAGTACTCAAGGTTTAAGTGTCGAACAATGTTATTTAAGGCTTAAGTCAGTAATCAGTAAGATGCCTTTTCATTGTAGACCCGAGGAATCTTCACTACCTAATATTTTCCTTGATGTTCTAGTACCTGATTCAGTCAATTGGCCAGCACCTATAAGATTACAAAAGTTTTTACAAATTGAAAGATTCATTCAGGAGATGGAAGATGATGATTACATATTTCATATTATGTCTCTTGATGATAATGAGTGTGCTGAAGGCCAAGGTAGTAATGAATACAATGTGTCCGTAGAGCAAGATAATCTATCTTCTGATTGTGAAGAGGCGGATTCAAATGTTAATGAATCAGGTAATAGCAATCAGCATGAAAAAGATGGATATAAAAGAGAAGATAAATTTTGTTACAGTACATATGAAGTTGAAGAAAGTTGTAACAACAGTAGATCTAGTGATTGCCACGATAAGAAAGAATATTGTAATAATGTTGATTTTCCATATTGTTACACTAAGGATCTTGCTGTTGTAAGTTCTTCATGTTATCCAGATGACAATCACAGCCAGGAGAAGATTTGTGAGGAAGTCTTTTTGAGCTCTAGTGAAATCTCAAAATTGTTGGCTTGTGAGTTTGCAAAGCACGTAAGTATCTCTAAGGATCTTCATATTTTCTCTCATAATACTTTTTCATTCAGTCAAATCAATTCCCCAAAGTTTGATGTGGAAAAAGAGGTAGAATCCGAACAATCTTTGTTAGACTTTGGAGGTGTAGGTGACAGTTCCTCAAATGTCTTTGCACATGACGATTTGTTGAATGCCGATTATGTTAATGAAGGGAAGTTTAATGCTGTTTCAGATTCTTTCCATGCTGGTTATGCTACAATAAGTTTTGAGTTTTCATATGATGAGAAGGAAAATAGTGAAGGTTGTCAATCAGATTATAGATTTTCTTCATGTGCTAATAAGTCTTGTAAAGATGAGTTCAAGGTGTATTCCGACATTCAGTTTGATGAAGAAAATGATAGTTATTAGCATAGTCTAGATCAACACTTTCAGAATGAATTTTCATATATGGTCACTAATCAATGTTTTGAGTGTGAAGAGGTTTCAGCAAAGGAGGATAAATCTGATTCAAAGTGTAACATGGTTGCAAGTAGGCAACGATTAGATTTCACATACTCTTCATTTATGGAAGCACAAGGTGAGTTACAATCTGCGCCATGTAACTCGTTGAATGAAATAGAGTACCAAGCTTTTGTGTTTCCAGTTGAAAGAATCCATGACTCAATCAGTAGTGATCAGTTTCATTTTCAGTATGATGTAAGTTATTATGATCACGCTGATTCATATTTTCATAGTGGGCAAGATGAAGAAAGTATATCTGATTTTTATTCGCACTATGAAGATGATGATAGTTTTGTTTTGCCTATTGAGCTGATTGTGAATAATGATGTGTTGGGTAAGACAAGGAAGAATGAGAGTTTCAGTTTTCCTCAGGAGAATGTCAATGAAAATAAGGTGTATGACAGAGGTAAAGAGTTCTGAAACTTTTCGGTGGCTTGGGGCCATCTCTTGTACATAGTTAAGAGTAGTTTTCTTGTTTTCAATAAAGTTGTTCGAGAGAGTTTTGTTGTTCAAGTGTGTGGTCTACTTCTCCCAAAGATCTAAATCCTTGCCATGCTCGCAAGGGGCATGCATCCCTAGACAGAGCCACTGTTGGGACTAAAAATTGCATGCTTCATTTTTAGTCACATTTTGAAAATTTTGGAAAATCATGTCCTAAAGTGCCTTTTATGCATGTGGTCAGTTGGTAGCTTGAGGCCTAGATGGTGTTTGAGTGGCTTAACACCTTTCATTTGACATATGCATATGATCCACAATGTTATTTTGCCATCCCGAATCATTCTGTGAAGTCCCATTTTGAGCTAGTGTCAAAATTTGCAATTCTACCAAGTGTCAAATAGCGATCAGAGGCCTAGTTTGCATCTGAATATCTTTTACCCAGGACTGTGTCATGACTAGTCACTTTGGGGATGTTTAGTGTGTATAACAAAGAACCTATGTTTCAATTTTCAAGTCTTTTCAAATCCGTTTGACTAGGTTTTGCACCCCGCAAAGTTGGTCATTTACTGTTTTGTGCATTTAACTAGTTGATCACAATTCTGGGAAGCCCTGTTCGACCAATCATATCTTTGACCCAGTTGACCCAAATGAAAAAATCCTTTTTGCATTGTGTTCTAGGGGTAAGACACTTCATATGTTCCAATTTTGAGATCATGTCGAATCCATTTGATCAGTTTGCTAACATGATCAAAAACCCAGTTTGCATTGTTTTGTTACGGCTATGGTATCCAGATTGATCCGTACCCCTGTTCGGCATGTTATAACTTTGATCGTGTGATTGGCTAGCCTAAATGGATTGTACCATTGTGTTGTGTCCTAGAAATACTTGAAGTATGCCAGTTCTTCAGTCATGATGAATCCATTTGCATACTTTCTTATGTCCGTACATTTGCCAAAAATCACTTTTTGACACATTTGCCAGTTAAAATTTCCAAGTGCATGTTTTCGAAAATTTGCCAAATGTGCCCTGTGATTCTTCATGAGCCCAAAACATGGAATTATATTCTCTTGATGGCAAAGAACTTATATCCTAGTTTTCAAAACCCCAAGTGATCAATAACCCAGTTTATAATGCCGAACCCGAGCCCAGTTTATATTTTTTAACATTGTTTGCCTGCAGAGTAATTGAAGTATGGATGTTCGGCAATTAAAATCTCTTGACTGGGAATCCATCATGGGTTGAAAATTTGTAGTGTGATAGAGTATGCAGGATTGAACACTCATGCCGATTTTCGTGGCTTGGTAACTTGATTGGATCAAGTTTTAATTACAACCGGCAGGCCTCCAGACACTAATTCACAATTTGTATAATTGATTAAAAGTGAGTTTAAAATAATGAATTGATGATCATTATGCATATGATTCAATCTTATGACAAAGTAAATGGTGGAAATGGTTTCTTAAAAGCAAAATACAAGGAGCATGTGAAGATTCAAGAAAGAGAGAATTTGGAAAGTGTTCCATTAAAGAGGTTTAGAGGATCACAATATGATGCTGATTTGCCGGCAATTTCAAAAGATAGTATTAATCAAGAAATTTCCACATCAATTAAAATCCATGAGCACAATGAAGCTTTTTGTTGTGAGTTTGCACATTGAATTAAGGAAAAGATTGCATAAAGGTTGCTCTCTCCCACATTGTAGTCTCAATTTGAAAGTTGCAGCTGAGAGGTAGTTTTCAACATAGAAGATGTGCTCCATGTCTGGAGAAAACAAAGAGGATAGCAGCAAACATCCACAGAGGAAGAAGCATCCACGTTTTTTAGAGAAATGAACAAATTTGTTGGTGAAACAAAGCTCAAGGTAGCATGTGATTCACGTTTTTGCAGCAAGCAATCAATAAAAGACCATATGTGCATAAAAAAGGAAGCAAAGAACCCCCATTTTTCAAGCCCATGGCTTCTCTAAAGGTGCAGCCACGTTTTTGAAGGGAGTAGCAGCATTTTAAATGACCATGTGCATAAGAAATGACCATTACAATGAAAAGTCTGTAGATTCATAGCAAAAACGACCAGCAAGATGGAGTTTCATGTTTGGAATAAGAAAACTCATGCATTTAGCAATCACAGCAAACACAAAGAGCAAGAACCATTGAAGAACATTATCCCACATTGAGCAAGTGGGAAGTATTTTTAGTCTTTATATGCTTTTGCACCCAAACATATAGTGTCAACAAGACAAAGCATTTTGAAAAGGCAAGGTAGGTGCACGTGGGTCCCAGTCAGCTAGAAGGAGTGAAGTAAATTTTGAAAGAAAATGCATGCCCAAATGATGATGTCAGCAGCTTATAGGCGGCCGAAAAAGTCAAAAATCTGGCAGGTCGCTATGTCACTTGCCGAAAAATCTTGAAAAATCCGGCTAGCGACATAGCGAGGTCGCTGGAAAACTCAGGAATCCGGCAAGAGTCAATAGCCAATCAGAAAGTGACACGTGGCATTGGTCAAACCTGGAGTTGACCCAAAATTAAAGAGGCTAGAAAAAATAAAATGATTTTAAAATTTTCATTTTAAAATTATTTTGCCAAGAAACTGACATGGACTTTTTTTTTTTTAAAATAAAGTTTGAACTTCTGATATAGTTTTAACTTTTGAAAGTTCATATATTTGTGAAATATTGTCATAGAGACATAAACAGAGGCCTAATTTTCAAACGGCCATATCTGCGGAAATTTTTAACCGAATTAGGCACTCCAATATACTGTTGGAACCGGGAGAACCTGAACTTTCCAAATCTGGAGTTTTTTTTTTGCACAGGTGCTTCTTGGTTCAAGTTATAGGACAATTTGTGAAATCAAAGGCATTGGCGACAGAACAGGCTGAGTTCTTCAGTGATAATTAAGATTGGTTAGAGGATGGTTTTAGGGGTTAGTTGCAATCTTAAGGTGAAGAAAATCAATTTGAGGTTGTTTCCTTGGCTTCTTGAAATCACATTGTAACTAGTTTTTCACTTCTTACCATGAATGCATCAAGAATCAGTTGCATCTTTTCATCATTACTTTTTCAGATATTTTGATGCCTTTGAGAGGTATAATGATGAAGATTTGATCTGCCAGTTGATAGAGAGAGGGAAGAAAGAGGTTTTTCAGTTATAGAGGATTGGATTTCAAGTGGGCACCTGGCAATTGCATATCAGATCCGGGAATTCATTTCTTGCTATATCTTTCTTTCTTTCTTCGCTTTTTAGGGGTTCCAGTTTTTGGGAAGAAAAAGTTCATTGCTGTGATACCATTGGGGATTCCATTTTTTGCACTGTGAGACCATTGTTTCCAGTATTTTGACATGTTTCCATGACTGTGACACCATTTTCTTCAGCAGAACTCTCATGTGAACAGCATTGTAGAGATAATATAGATAGTTCTGAGATATTAGGTTGTTTCATGTTTTAATTTTATGCATCTGAATGTATAGTTTCAAGGAAAGGAATACATATGAGCAACAATTTCACTAGTTTTGTTTTGGTTCTTGTCTCCTGTCTCAGCAATCTGTAAGTCTTATGTGGTTTTGGAACAAAGATTTGAGACCCATTTGCATCCCTTTCAGGTTGTATGTTTGATGTATTTTGCTGTTGGACCAAAGGGCCAAGTAAATGCTCAATATGTTTAAACAAGGTTACTGGTTGTTTGAGAAGGATATTTTGTGAGAATGAGACCTAAATGAACACTGATGTCTGAATCACAAGGTGGTTGGATAGATCTGATGTCTGGGTATATGAGATACGCCCTGATGTCACAGATGTATGTTTTGAATTCATGGAATTGCCCAATGGAGTAGGCACTGATCAGTTATAGTATCACTGGTTATACTGTTGCATTTTTGAAGTTTTGTTGAATCAACATCTTTAATCAAATGAATTTCCCTTTCATGTTGAAGAGCTCTAAACAGAATGCCCTCACTCAGCTTATGAATTTCATTGTTTTACATCTAGCTACTGCAGATATACGTTATTTCATAAGTTATTAGGAGAAATAAGGGTTTCTATCTACTTTGCATTAGATTCAGTGTATGCTTTGACAACTGGTACCATATAAAGAATTTATAGGTCCACCCGCCTAGGTTTTGCAGAGCCTGAAGTGCAGAAGGAGTATAGCCTTATAGTTGGCCTGGTGTCTGAATGGATGTGTTGATAATGGGAGTTAGCTGCCCCTAGATGCATCTTGTTCTCATCAGGGTAATTGGAAATAGGTAACATTTTCAAACACCAACAGGTTTTTCCTACACTTTTAATAATCTCGCTTAGGTTAATAAAGCATGTCTTATTAGGTGAATGGTTGTGAGGTGTCACCTTCCTACATGTGAGCATCCATTAGCTATCTTGGGAAGATACTTTGCTATCTTTAGTCCAATAGATGGTTGCTCCTCATTGGTTGGTGTTGCCACCTCCTCCCTCTTCCTAGCCTATATAAGCATGCTACCTGGCTTGTATTTGTATCTCTTATTTTTGCATCCTCTTAATGCTATTTTGCTTCAAGCATTTGCATTACTCTCTTGGAGACTAACTCTATGATGCTATTTTGATTTTGTATCATTTGCATTCATAGTTTAGATATTTACTCTTTGCACTAGTTTTCTAAGTTATTAATCTTTTCAGATTCTAACATTAGGATATCTTGGAAAACTTCCACCATAACTATTGTGTTTGATGGATGGAAAGACACAAGAAACTGACCATTTATTAATGTCATTGCAATGTCCCCCGAAGGGACAAATATGTTTTAGGGTGATTTATTGTGAAGGAAAAGTTAAGGGTTCACATTTTATGTCTAGAATTCTCATTGAGGAAATAGAGATGGTGGGTAGTGAGAATGTGGTTGAGGTGGTCATAGAGAATGCCAAAAATTGTAGGGATGTAGGTGCTTTGGTTGAGTCTCAATACGACCATATTTTTTGGGCATCATGCACTGTACACTCTCTCAAATTGTTCATGCAACAAATTGGAACCCAAATAGATTGGGTGAAGCAAATATACCAAGAGGGAGAGGAGATACAAATGTTTGTGACAAGACACCACATGTCACAATCTATATTCAGATCATTCTCCAAGTTAGAGTTGTTGAAAGTCAATTTAAAATTGTAATTACTTAGTTTTATTTATTTAATTATTTTGAATAAGTTTTATATTCATGCTCAATTATCAAATTATTTTTTGTTTGATAATTTTTCTTTATATTTTCTGACATATTGTCAACTTGCTTAGTTTGTTGAGACTAGATTTGCATCTCATACTGTTGTTATGGGATGACTCCTCAAGGTGTGATCAGCATTGCTCCAAATAGTTATTTGTAACCAATGGGGTGCATGGAAGGCTTCAAAAATAGAGAGATACTTGAAGGTCATGGGTATGGTCTTGGATGAGCATTGGTGGGATCATGTGCAATTTGTATTGGATTTTACCAAGCCTATCATGACTATACTATGCTTTGTCGATACATATGCACCTTGCTTAGGGGATGTGTAAAATGGCATGGACACCATGGTAGAAAAGGTAAATCTTTCTATACAAGCACATGAGACTAACCCCACAGAATGTGAATCCTTATGCAAAAATGAGGAGGCAATCATTCATTATCATTGGGAGAAGATGACTACCCCATTACACCTCCTTGCATATGCCTTATCTCCAAGGTATTATAGCTAGGAAATACTTGCTATGCTAGATAGAGTTGCACCATATGTGGATGAAGAATTTTCTATTGGTTGCTACACTACATTTGCAAGACTCTTCCTAGATAATGAAATGCACAAAAAGGTGAGGCTATAATTTGGCTTATTTTCTTTAGGATCAAAACTTTCTCCATATGCAATAAAGGACCAAAATGACATGGGATCTATCACATGGTACTACATGTATGGTCAACCATTTGAGAATCTACAACCTCTTGCAATCAAGATCCTCTCACAAGTAAGTTTTTATTTATTTTTTATTTTGAAATTATATTCTACAATTTAGTGTTTAACATTCTTTAATTTTCTTTTCATTTGTATGTTTAATTTTATGACCACCATCTAGGTTGCAAGTTCTTCTATTGCTAAACAGAATTAGAGTACATACTCTTATATTCATCTAGTGAAGTGCAACTAGTTGGGCTCAAAGAAATCTGAGAACTTGGTTTATATACATACCAACTTGCATCTTGTGTCATGTAAGGAGGATGGATACAAGGAAGGGTCAACCAAGCTTTGGGATGTAGCCCCTAAATGTGCAAACTTGGATGCAACACTTTAGGATCTTACTGTGATGATAGACGATGATGTTGATAACATCATTGTATGTGCATCTTGCACAATTAGAATAGTATTTGGTTGAAATGAACTTGCAAGTGTTGCAATAGAAGGAGATGATGAGAATGTGGTTTTGTTTTAGAATCCTTATGATTTTGATTGACTGAATTTGATTTGTGAATCTTGATTCTTGAGTCTTGATTGATCAACATTGAACCATGAACTATGTTTTTATTTTGTAATTTGAATTGCATTGGAATCTTGAACTTGAGTAACTTACTAATTAGATGATAATACTATTTCAATTTGAATATGCTAATTGCTATGGAATGGTTTTTTTAAAAATATTTCTTGAATTTCTTTGGATACGTAAATTATTTTCTATGTGTGTGTGTGTGTGTGTGTGTGTGTGTGTGTGTCTGTGTGTGTGTGTGTGTGTGTTTGATGTGTTTGGATGTATCCATATATAAATAGTTTAAATATGTATATATATAAACCATTTATATATGAATTCATCCAAACGCATCAAAAATCCCAAAAAAAAAATTGCATCAGCACCCTACACCTACATCGGTATTAGAACCAACATCAGGAACTTAGCAAAAACCCATTAATTTTGTGCAAATTGGAGTTGTATTATAGAAGATATTGTTGTTTGTTTGTAACAATTTTTTTAGCACTATATTTTAATCAAAGTTTTGATAAGCTATAGCATGAGCATAATACACCAGTAGAGAATAAAGGATTATTTAATTCAAAATAGTGATTATTGTATTCAATCCTAGAATATTAAATGCATTGATAGTTAAAAGAAACGAAAAAAAACCAAAGTTTTACAAAGTTTCTTAAAGATTAGAGACAATTATTTTTTCCAAATCAATGCCAAGCTGAAAAACTTTATCATTTACATGAAAATCCTTGGGATACAAAATAGATAGTGGTAGTAATAAAGAGTCTAGATGGTGCTTAAAGTATACAAATATCATTTTAAAATGGAAACATAGTGCATAGTAGAGAAAAATCACAACATATCCATTTTCATAATAGAAAGCACAAAATATTATCATAGATTATAGGGAAACTCACAATAGAGGCACATAAAATAATATAGAAAGCCCTTTATTTAGATCCATGTCATTATATTACAAAAGTCATAATTATATATCCAAAATAAGGCAACATGCACTCATATTCTATTAAGAGCCCCATTCGTGCATAAATAAAATAAAATATGTGTTAAAATATCAATAAAAGTCATGTTAAAAGCTACAATAAAGGGAATGTAATAGAAAGACCCTTATTGGGTTATAGAATAACATAGTACCAGAAGTATGCATAACCATGATTTACACATAAATAAAATTTAGTACAATAAACTTAGTTGATATAGTGAAAGCTGCTATAAAACAATATATTTTGACAAGCATCTTAGAGATATGGCAAAATAGAATGTCAAAGATCCCATAGCCCTAAATGACAAGAATGCATAGTTTTGCAACAAAATAAGTTGCAGAAGTAGGAAGTGTAAGTTGTGGCTTATGGCATGCAATCTGCTAGAGAGAGCTAATCCATAAAATTGAAACAATTTTGTAGAGGGTCTTCACCTCCATATTTTTAAATAAAATAGTATAAAGAGAGAGTATAAAGAGAGTATAAAAGAGTGCCCAACAAAGCACATTTAAATAGGTTATAGTAGAAAATTAAGACAAGAAGAGAAATAATAGAAAATTAATATTTAAATATCTTGCAAATAGTGAAACCTAGTTTATAATGGTATTTTCCAATCTAAAAGAAAGAATGGCCAGTCTAAAAGAAGATCAAAAGAGTCACAACAATAGCTTGTGGCATTACCATCGAACCACAAGAGTGAAGTGGTGAGTATTTCTAAAACCCTCAACAAAGATTAGTATAAATAAAATGGGAAGTGACGTAGATAAAAATAATCTTGGTAGGGAACCATTAAGGAATATCTATAATCTTTACAAGAAAAAAAATTATCTGTTTGATGTTCACCCACAAGTTGGATTTTTCACTTGGACTAATAGAAGAGTTTGGTTCCACCAGATTGTTGTTAGATTGGATCAATTTTAATGTTCACAATGTTGGAAATTGGCAAATTATATTGTCCAATCACATATACTACCATATTCTAAATCTGATCATTTTCCTATTCATTTGTCAATTTTTCCACAAGATTCTCCTCTTACTAGTTTTTCCAGAGCATATTTTAAGTTTTAAAGTGTCTAGCATCATCATCCTTATTTTGATGCCCTTTAAAACAATGGTGGAAGAATGCTCCACTAGAGCCAGGAACCAAAAAGTTTTAGTTTCACAAGACAATGCAGTATTGTAGGACTAGAAAATGGGCTAAATGCATAACATACTATGAGCAAATCACAAACTCAATCAACATACATTACAACCCACTAGTCTACCATGAAAGCCAAACTAATTAAGAAAGCAATAGAAACCCCCTTTTTCATTTGTAGCTCCCATGTTCTTCTTTCTTCTCCAAATGATTGTAGCTCCAATTTGCCTATAGTGCACACAAGGTTGAAGCCAAAGTCTATGATGTGGATCATGCCATGAGAATACTTGAAGTGTGATTTTATGAGAGAGAGAATGCAACATGCAAAGAAGTAGAGACTCAAAGATTCAAAGATTTGGACTTTCAAAACTTAGGCATTCGGATCCGAAATGAGAGGAAGGGTGTCCATTTTATAATTTTCATGTAGGGTGAGAGCATTGGATTTTTCACCCACACACATGCGATGTGGCAAGAGATTCCTATGATGCATATGACAGAATAAGCCAAAAGTAAAATTTATGACACATGCAAGTCAAATTTGGAAGAGAATCTATGATGCGTCATAAGATTCCTCAACCCACTTAAAGCCAAGAATCTATGATGAATAAGCCAAATAGGGACATACGTAAGAGGTAATAATATTTGATTATGAAAAATCTCAGCCAAGTGTCGAAGGAGAATCCATGAGGTGTCACATCCAAGTGTCATGATGACACAATATTTTATGGAATATTTGAATTAAAAATCCTCTTATTCCACAATATAAGAATTAGTAGAAAATGGAATTAATGATGGAAAATGGAACTTAGGAAATTAAGAATTTCCATGGTTTGCAGATGATAAACCAATTAATTAATAAAATTAATTAATTGAGGATGATAATTAGGAAGAATAATTAGAAAGAATAGGATTAAATTATGGGTTATTTAATCCTATAAAGAAAATTAGCAGATGATTGGCCAAATTGATTAAATGAATGCAACCGTATCCTTTGATGAAAATGTGACGATGATGAATATCGAATAAGATGATGAAAAGGTAGACCAAAGCCATGGTCAGATTGATTGATTGAAGTTGATAACATTCCAAGGGCACATGACATGAATTGGTTGATATGTAACATTTAACTGACATTGTAAATGCTACAGGATTGAAATTGATTGATAAGGTTGGATCATAATAACACTGATGGACATTGTCAATATTATTAAAATGGTTGATGATGCCATGATCTGACATTGAAAGCCTCAACAATGTTAAATATTGAATGACATGAGTGATATTTTGACCTAGTACCGAGAGCCATGACAGCACTAAGGTCATATTGATAGGATTGATAAGTTGATAGGTTTCCAAGGCACTGAAAGCCACAACAATGCCTAGGAGTGGATAAATGATGATTGATATTTAATGTTTAATATGTTTTGGGTTGATTAGGACCAATTTCGAGTGATTTCGAGTTGATTTGGGGTGATTCAGAGTTGATTTGATATGATTTCGAATTGATTTGATATGATTCCTAGTTGATTTGATATGATTCCGAGTTGCTATGAAATTGATATGAAAGGGGATACAAATGACAAAATATGGTCAATTTGGCCAAAAGATCAAAGTTAGTAGAATGAGAAAATGGGACAAATTAGTATGAAGAAGTGATGAGGTCGTAGATGTGAACCATTTTTTAGCGTCTACATTTTGCCCCTCTTTGATACAATGTGATTTAGAGCGTTGTGTCAAAGAATGCTAACGAAAAAGCAAGAAAAACATGCCCCACCAATGCGGTATATATTTATGCCCCCTTTAGAAATAGACCAACATAGGCATATGATAGGTTGATTTCATAGAAAAAAGGAAAACAAAGCCATAGGAACTAACGAATCAAAAATCAGAGTTAAAACGCAAAAATTATGGCCTCCGGATTGTAAATAAGCATCGCGACCAACACAGAAGGGGTCTTTGGCACAACCATCTAGGTAGTAGCAAGATATAAAAGGGCTTTGAGAGGATTTTGAAGGTCATTTTCACTCTCTCATTTGGAAGAAAAGAGCTTTGGAGCAAGGAGGATGGATCGACTACCTAGGGAGCAACATCGTGGTGAACGGGTGCAGACCTTCCGACGACGAGCAGATGTTGGACCTTCGGTGAGTACATTGAGGCCGTCTTTGTACTTTTTACTTTTTTCATGCTTTTTTTTGTATTTTTATGCTTTTTTACTGCTTTTTAGGCACCTAGGAGTCTGTTGCGGGGAAACGGGGTCAAATAGGGTCAACCGGGGGTCCCGGGGCCAGTTAGGGCTTCCAAATGCCCCAACTACGCCCAAAAAACATTCAAGTACATCAATGATGTAGTTGGCATTTCCGATTGCATCAATGACATAGTTGGTATGACCAAGTGCATCAATGATGCAGTTGGGAACCCCAACTGCACCCTAGGATGTTCTGGGGCTCCGATCAGGGTCTGAATGGTCTTGGATCAACCTGAAACTTGGTACAGGTTAGCATAAACCTAGGGGGATGTTAGAAACATGAGAAAATTTAGTCAAGGTGGTCAAAATGCTGAGGATTTGGTCAAACATAGGGCAAATATGGGTCAAACTGAGATAAATGCTGACAGGGAATCATGCAAAGGGCCTGAAAGGGTGCAAACGGACTCGGAATGACTCAAAATTTGGAATACATGTTGAAAACCCTAGGAAGATTTCAAAACATAAGTCAAATTAGTCAAACATGTTCAAAAAGTCAAACTTAGTCAAACTAGAGTCAAACTCAGTTAAACTTGGGTCAAAAGTAGGGTAAACTAGATGCAAACCATAGAAGGTTGACATAGGCTATGTGATAATGCAGGAGGAGCTACCCTTGTTATGGGTATGGGGATATAAGCCATGGAGCCTTGCACTACGTCATCAGATGACACCTAGTGAGCGAGGGATATTAGCCAGGTTGGGATTATATCATGTGACATTCATGCCAGAGGTGAGGGGGAATAGGGCTTTGTTGATAGCTTTGATGGAGAGGTGGCATTCAGAGACTAGTTCATTCCACCTACCGACTGGGGAGGTGACTCTGACATTAGAGGATGTATGGTGCATCCTTAGGATTCTAATCCATGGAGAGCTAGCAGTGTATGACCCGGCTACAAGGCGAGTAGCTCTGCATTGACTATTTGGGTGCAGAGATGCAGAGCTAGGGATCCAAGATTATGAGATGGGATGGGACTTATTAGTGGCACGCCATGAGCGACTGATAGTTGTGATTTTTTGGGTGGTTGGTGGATTGTTGATACCTAATAGACGGGGACATCGATTTCCAATTAGATGGGGTCGGGTACTAGAGCAGATGATTATGGAGGGCACGATGTTTTCTTGGGGCCCACGCATGTTGGGGATGTTATATTATTATCTGCATCAGGTAGCATACAGAGGGGGACTATCCTTCAACACTGGTGGCACATTATTATAGATTTGGGCATATGAGCATATTGTAGTATTTAGGCCTCTAGTAGATCGAGTGTTGGTGGATGATATGCCATATGCTTATAGTTATAGAGGTGTCCTAGCCCGAGGACCATTGGCATATGTGAGGTATTTTCGCCATTAGATAGACATGATGACTCAGTTCATATGGAGACCATATAGAGCTTGCCTTGGATGGGATGATGATGAAATCCACTTACCATATTGTAGGCAGGAGCGCTACCTCATAGGGCGTACAGTGATTGGTCACCTGGTTATAGAGATGTACCTACCAAAGCAGGTGCAAAGACAGTTTGGGGAGACACAAGATATACCTATAGGGTTAGCACTATTTGCTCGATCTAGAGTAGAGGTGTGAGAGTGGGGTCCGCCTATCAGGACATAGGTAGCATATGCACAATTAGCAGAGTTACAACCGAGGCTATGGGGGGCAGCAGCAGATATAGTGGATGCAGGTACAAAAACAGCATATGATAGGTAGTTTGCACAGCATCGACCGAGACCGTTGACAGATCCAGCAGTACCAGTACCTCAAGGGAGGCCACAAGATGAGGAGGATGATGAGGAGGAGGAGGATGGGGGAGAGGATGAGGAGGGATTTGATTATGACAATGATGAGGATGGAGATGACACTGAGGATGATGAGAGGGGGGATGGGGAGGGTGATGATGAGGGTGACGAGGATGATGTGGGGGATGATGAGGGTGAGGATGAGGGTGATGATGAGGAGGCTGCTATGGGAGAGGATGAGGGAGCTGATGATGAGGAGGGGAATCCCGTGGATAACACTGAGAGAGCATTAGTACTAGTAGAGGCAGGGCCTAGTCATTTAGATCTCTTAGAGGTTATTAGAGGGCTATAGATTCAGTTGGGTCAGGTTATAGGAGAGAGAGATGTGATTATGGTGGAGAGAGATCAGGTGATGGCTAAGGGAGATCAGGCTAGGGCTGAGAGAGAGGTAGCTATGCACAGGGTAGAGATGGTGGCACAGGAGTCTCAAGAGTTCATCAACAACATTAGGGATGCAAATGTACGAGATCAGGGCTCACATGGAGGCATAGTATTGGCAAGATCAGTATGAGAGGGTGGTACCACCAGGGTAGAGAGTAGAGAGTTTCCCTGCATTGAGGTCTCATTCCCACAAGACACAGAGCAGTGCGGGGGTGATGGGGCCTATGAGGCCACCACGGAGAGAAAAGGGATCATCCTCGAGGCCAGACATAGACCACGAGGCTAGGGATAGCACAGGATGACACTGATAGACTCACATATAGAGGGGCCTCTCTATGTTACTTTTTGGCTTCTATTATGCTCTTTCATGGTTCACACCTACAGGCAGTTAGTGTTGATGCAAACCATGGTCACATATTCTGATACTTTTGTGCAACATTTATGGGATGTACTTGTGTTATGATGACTATATGTTATGGACTAGATGACGACTTATGTTATGATGCCTATATGTTATGTTAGGCATATGCTTTAGATATTTTATGTGAATGCATTTATGCTTTTGTGTGGACTTATATATGATGACATCATGTGTTGATTTATTGTATGTTAGGTGTAGGAAATGCCATCTTTTTTTTTTTTTTGCCACATGTTTTTCTCATGAATGAATGCTTAATGTAATGTGAATGATATGGAAAGGATGTAAATGAATGCAAATGAAATGTAACATGGATGCAAATGAAACATGAATGTCATATTTATTGCTTTGGATCATTCTGACATATGCAGGAATGCAAGATGACAATGTTTTTGGTGTATCAGAGTATGAGACCAAGGTAGCAGATGAAGAAGATGTAGAAGATCAAGGAAATGAGGTGAAGAATTGTTAGTATGATGGGAAGAATTTTTCTTGTAGAAAGTGCACTATATGTCAAATGGAGCTTTATTTTGATATGGCAAATAGAATGCAATGCATCATGGCATAAAGGGCCAGAGCACAAATGCAAGCCTTTTGCGTAAACAAGCACGATGCAAACAAAGAATGACCTTGTCCTTCCTAAGGCATATGTACATGCCCCAGACTCTCAAAGGTACATTGTAACAGAAAAACATAGAAAAAGATGACCATGAACCATCCCAGCCACTCTCATAGATTAGTTTTATATCATCGAGTGGCATAGGAACATGATCAAAGAAAAACAAAACAAAAAATAAATCACTCACTAAACAGTGTGAGCCAACAGCTATCCTTGTCCATTATTACTTGCTTTTTAGTGTTTTAGGTGTTTAGATGGTGTTTGACATGTTGATGATGTGATAGCACTAGTTGTGGATTCAGTTGATAAGTTCATAGTGACATGTTGGATTGATTGTTGGTTCTTGTTGCTCAGATATTGGGATTGGCATTGAAGTGTAGTGCTTTGATTTTCAATCTGCAAAGTGCAAGTGTTTATGCAAAAGGGGTGGTTATCCACAGTGAAAATGTACAAGGTTTATTGCAAATTTTTGATGAGTTTTGTGATTTTTAGGGTTTTTTGAGGATATTTGATGTTTTTGCATGACTAGTTTCTTCAGGACATTTTATGATTTTTAGGGTTTTTTTAGGACATTTTATGATTTTTAGTGAGTTTCTCAGGACATTTTATGATTTTTAGGGATTTTTTCAGGATCGTATTTTAATTTTTAGGATTTTTTTAGGATATTATGTGATTTTTAGTGATTTTCTCAAGACATTTTATGATTTTTAGGGATTTTTTTAGGACATTTTATAATTTTTAGGGATTTTTTCAGGATCGTATAAGCATATACAAGTGTTAGCTCCAATGCATTATGTGATAGATCTAATGGATAAAAAGCACTTAGAGGTATGCCCCTAGTTCAAATTCAAACTTTCGCACCATGTAGGTAATATTCCCCCAGACAAGACGCAAATTATGTACAGAGGCCAATGACAGAGTTGTGTGTAGACAGGTGATACTTAAGCAAGGTAGCGAAGGACATTAACTAGTTCATGAGTTGTGATAAGGAACCAAGGATGTCTTGCAATATGAAGGGTATGGTCAAGGAATGATAGAGGGGGAAAAGACCAAATGGAATCTTGATAGATGGAGGAGCAATAACTAATTACACATGGCACCTATTTGCCAGGTTTTCACCATGGTACTTGCCCAAAGCGCCTATTTGCCAGGTTTTCACTTTTGGATGGAATTTTTCTCTTGACTCAAATTTTCATGCCAAGATGCCTGTTTGCCAGGTTTTCATCAAGGCATCCATTTTTTTTAATTTTTTTTCATGAAAATTTTTAATTTTTTTGGTATTTTTTCAAGACTTTTAGATAGAATCAAGTGTAGTACTTGCAAAGATGCATGTTGTTGATGGACATGGGCAATGGTTCACCTTCTGGAGTTGCAAGCTGATATACTCTGGATCCAAAAGATGTAGTAACTATATAAGGTCCTTCCCAATTTGGCTCAAATTTGCCTTGTTTTTCTCTGTGTTATTGTGTCTTGTAATTCATCATTAGGACCAGATCACCTACCTCAAAATGACGACCCCGGACTTTCTTGTTATAGCTTTGTTTCAGTCAATTTTGGTAAGCTTGCAAGTGTGTCAAGGCAGCTCGTCTTTGTTCATCAAGCATTTCCAGCTCATGAAGTCTAGATATTTGGTAGTTTTCATCATCAACAACATCTTGTAGGGATACTCTTAATGATAGAATTTCAACTTCAATGGGAAGTATGGCCTCAATGCCATAGACAAGAGAGTATGGTGTTGCACCAGTAGGAGCACAGACACTTGCTCGATATGCCCAAAGAGCTGGATTTAGCTGGAGGTGCCAGTCTCGATCCGAATCATTGACAGTCTTTTGGAGAATCTTAATGATGGTCTTGTTAGATGCTTTTTCTTGGCCATTGCCTTGTGGATGGTAAATACTAGAATATCCATGGTATATGTTGTACTTCTCGCAAAGCTTGTCTACATCTTTGTTTTGAAATGGAGTACCATGGTCACTAATAATAGCCAAGGGGACTCCATACTGACATATAATATAGTTTAGAATAAACTTGGAGATCTACTTGTCGGTGGTGAAGGTCAAGGCGACAGCTTCAACCCACTTGGTAAAATATTATGTTGTCGTGATAATGAAATTGTGACCATTAGAGGACGAAGGAGAAATAGCTCCAATGAGATCAAATTCCCATTGTGAAAAGGGCCATGGTGATATGACTGGTTGTAATTCTTGTGTTGGTGCATGGATTAGATTGCTATGTATCTGACACTTATGGCATGTTTTGGCAAAGTCATGGGCATCCTGCTCCATGGTGGGCCAATAATACCCAGCTCTGAAAAGCTTCTTGGCTAGACTCAGAGCATTGAAATGGCCTCCACATATACCTTCGTGAACCTCATGCAACGCAGTTTCAGCTTCTTGTGAGTCAAGGCATCTGAGAAGGGTTTGGTCAAAATATCTTTTGTAAAGGGTGTCACCGATGATGACATATTTAGCGGCTTGATGGATAAAGGCTCGTTGGTCATTTTTGGATAAGTTGAGTGGTAGGATTTGGGCATGTAGGTAATCATAAATGTCTTGATACCAAGGAGAGTTGGGACCAAAAAGTTCACACACAAACTCAGATTGGGAGAGCTCGAATGCTAGAATCAAAAGTTACTCAACAAGGAATTCAGAACGTTCCACATTTTGAGGCATATCAATCATAGAAGCAATGGTAGCCATAGCATCAGCTTGCTTTTTGTGTATTCTTGGTAGCTGATGAAAAGATATAGTAACAAATTTAGACTTAAGGAAGTCTGCCATCTGCTTGTAGGGCATTAGTTTATCATCTTTGGTTTCATAGTCATCATTGACTTGGTGGATGACCAACTAGGAATCCCCAAAGACTTGTAAATGTTGAATGTTCCATTGGATAGCTATCTTGAGCCCTGTGATCAGTTCCTCATATTTTTCTATGTTGTTTGTACAGTGAAATGCAATCCTATATGACTTGGGGATTATGTCTTCTTGAGGAGTGATAAACATAATGCCAGCTCCTAAACCATTTTGTGTATGTGATCCATCAAAATAAAGCTTCCATTTGTTAGCTACATCCATGTGAAATATGGCTTCATCTGGAAAGTTTATTAACATGGGATGATCATCTGACATAGGTGCTTCTGCTAATTGATCTGCTATCACTTGCCCTTTGATTGCTTTTCTGTCTAAATATTCTATGTCAAATTCACTAAGGACCATGACCCATTTGGCTAAGCGTCCTATGAGAGCAGCCCTACTAAGGAGATATTTCAGTGGGTCAATCTTAGAGATGAGCATTGTTTTCTGATGGAGCATGTAATGTCTAAGCTTTTGGGTTGCAAAGACAATAGCAAGGCATGCTCATTCAATTAGTGAATAATTTATCTCATATTCCACAAGTGTTCTTCTGATGTAATATATGGCTTGCTCTCTTCCTTGTTCATCATTTTGTGCTAGGAGAGCTCCTAATGTTGTATCTGTAGCAGATATATATAAGATAAATGGTTTGCTTGGAATAGGAGCCATTAAAACTAGTGGATGTAGAAGATAATCCTTGAGTTGTTGGAAAGATTCTTGGCACTTCTTATTCCATTGCAAGGATACTCCTTTACGTAAGAGGTGTTGAAAGGAGTGACACTTATCGGCCAATTGTGCAATGAATCTGCGGCTAGACTACAATCTTCCTTGTAGCCCTCTTAGGGTTTTTAGATTTGTTGGAGGAGGGATGTCAAGTATTGCTTTTCCTTTCTCAAGATCCACTTCAATGCCTCGTTGAGAAACAATGTAGCCTAGGAGCTTTCCAGAGACAACTCCAAATACACACTTTTTTTGGATTTAGACGAAGCTTTTAGCTTTCCATTCTGGTGAATATCTGATCTAGGATGCCCAAGTGTTCTTTCCTTTTATAGGATTTGCAAAGTAAGTCATCAACATAGTCTTCCATGAGGATGTGCATGAAATCATGGAAGATGGTAGTCATTGCTCTTTGATATGTTGCCCCAGCATTTTTAAGACCAAATGGCATGACATTCCAGCAGTATGTTCCCCAAGGACATGTGAAAGCTGTCTTGTGTTGATCTTCAGGGGCAATTCTTATTTAATTATAGCCAGAAAAGCCATCCATTAGTGATAACATCTCATACCCAGCTATCATGTCTATAATGATATCTATGTTTGGTAGAGGAAAATCATCCTTGGGACATGCCTTGTTAAGATCACGAAAATCGGTGCATATCCGGATGCCCCCAGAGTGTTTGCTTACTGGTACTAGATTAGATATCCACTCTGCATAATCAATGGGTCTTATGAAGCCGACATCCAATAGTTTCTTTAATTCAACTTTGACAAGGAGAGCCACTTGAGGATGCATTTTCCTCAACTTTTGCTTTACTGGTTTCGTTCCTAGTTTTAGTGGTAAGTGATGAAGGACTAGTTTAGGATCTAATCTGGGCATATCTGCGTAAGACCAAGCAAAGTTGATCTGCCTCTCTAGAAAAAATCTAATAAATTCATCCTTCTCTTCTGGTGATAATGAGGCCGCAAAGTGTATGATTTTGGGGTTGTTAGGAGTTCCCAGATTAATCTCTTCTGTCATTTCCACAAGTAATGCTGATTTTTCCTTTAATGGGAGTGTGTCCAATCTTCCATCCTCAGGCACCTCAGAGAGGTTTTCACCCTCAGATACGTCCTTTATTTTTACTTTTTCATGGTCTAATGGCACCTTTCAATTTTCACCAAGAGACCTATTTGTGTCTTTTTTGGTTATTTTCTCAATTTTGCGACTAGAAGATGGAGTTGACTCCCCAAAATATGCCATGATGTTTAGATTAATGGAAAATCTAGACTTTTGATCACCTTCTAGTACATCTTTACGGAGCTCAAAGAATTCTATGATGGCATCATCATTTTCAAACTGATCAAACATTGGTGGTCCTTGTTGGTCTCAATCAATAAGTTCAGGGAAAACTAAGGAAATGCCATCATCGGTGTTGAATAAGCTTTGGTCCAAGGCATATAAATGGATATTTGCTTTAGTGATGTCATCGGGATCATGTTCAGAAGTAGGAGGGCTTGGATCCCAAAAATTTTCAATCTAAGGTGAAGAGTTGGTTTGAGTGACAGGTGGATTAACATATTTATCTTCAATGGGTAAGCTATCTTGGTCTGCAAACATATGTTCAAGACAAAAGGAGGTATCAAGATTGTCAATGTTAGATACAAATTGGGTGGGTTCGGGTTGATTATTCTCAGATGCCTTGTCATCGTTTGAAGCATTCACCTCCTCAAATGAGGATGACTTGGTATTAGGAAGATCGAAAACAAATGGTTTGAATCCAATTCCCAAGCTATGAGGTTGTCCTGATGCATTGATGGGTTGAACAATGCCTTGTTTTTGGAGTCCTAGACCACTACATCCATCATATCCCTTTTTCTGCATGATGGTGAATCCAAGTCCATACCTGTCACGGGATATGGGAGTAATTTCTTGTTCTTCTTTAGCCTTTTCAATCCATGTAGAGGTATTTTCATAGACGTGTTCTTCATGTAGCCCACCTCCACTAATGAATGCCATAGAAGGTCTGTTTCGAAGTGCAAACTTAGGCTTGTTTTGTATAAGCTAAGGTTTACCATATGACTTGGGGTATAAAGGAAGTTTCCCAATGTAAAAGGCATGAGACATGGAGTACTCACCGCAACCTTGGTCTTGTATTTGAAGCTTTCCTTTGGTTGCGGGTGTGAGTGTGGAAGGATCAACATACTTGGAGGACTCTAGTGGATTTACTGCATGGTTTTTTGGGACTTGGTATATAGTGGTTCCTCTAAGATTGTCACAGAAATGGAAGGGATCTGGATCACCAAGGATGGTTACCTCTATATTATTATAGGAGAACTTTAGGCATTGGTGATATGTAGAAGGAACTGTTTTCATAGCATGGATCCATGGGTGACCTAGTATCATGTTGCAGTTCATTTCTATATCTAGGACGTGGAATAAAGTGTTCTCAGTAGCTGGACCAACTCTGATAGGTAAGATGATAACCCCTGTAGAGAAACACTCACCATCATCATAGGCTTTAATTGTGATCCTTCGAGAGGGATCCATATCATTTTCAGAATACCCCAAACCTTTAACTACTTTAAGTTTACACATATTCAGCCCCGCTCCTCCATCTATCAAGACACGTCTAACTCTAACATTGTGGACAAAGACTTCAAGGTGGAGGGGATCATTGTGGTTAGATTTTTCCTTAGGAATATCTCGGGGTGAAAATGTGATATGTTGTGACGCGGATAGGTTCCCAACCATGGCTTGGAATTGGGCAACATCCATGTTATCTGGGACTATTGACTCTTTAAGGGCTTGCTCCAAGATCTTTTGGTGTTGGGGGGATGCACGCAATAGGTCCAAAATGGATATTTGTGCAGGGGTTTTGCCAAGTTGTTCAACAAGGCTATAATCAACTAAAGTAGGAGCAGTAGGTCTAGATGGGGGTACAGGTCTAGTAGAAGCAGTAGGTCTAGCCGGGGCTCCAGGTAGGGTGATCTTGCTATGGCATGTAGTGACAGCACAACGAGGGTTTTCAACCTTCAATGTGAATGTGGATATGTGAAAGTCAGACTCATTAAAGCAATTGATGGTGTAGTCATGGCTAGTATGTGTGTAATTCACATTACCTTGCGAGTTTGAGTTTGAACTTGAGGGTTTCTCTTTGTCATGATTACCCAAAGGATCTTTGAAAATAGTGTGATCAGAGTTGGATGCTAACAGTGATGGATCAACTGTGATGACACCATTATCAATAAGGTCTTGTATTACATGTTTTAGTTGGAAGACTGATGAAGTCTTCTGTCCTTTGGTGCAATGGTAATCACAATACTTTTTGTCATCCCACCAATCAACTTTAGTCAATGGTTCATCTTTGATTGGGGGTAATTGCAGGAAGTTATTATTTAGTAATTGTTGTAATGCAGTCTCAAGTGGTATTCCCAATGGTGTGAATTTCCTGTCTTTGGTTCTAAGATGTCTTCAAGGTTTATCTTGCATGGGAGTCTCAGTTTTTTGTTGTGGAGCTGATGTTTGATTAGAGGTTTGTGAATTTGTAGGGTTTACACCTTTTAAAGTCAATTTAGGTTGTGTTGTGCTAATTATGCGAGCATCCACAATACCATCATTAGTCACATTCTTATTTTTGGAGAAAAATTTTGCCTTGTTATTAGACAAGTTGGTGTTTGTGTTTTCTTTGTTTATCTTGAGGACTCCCTTACGGATAAGAGCATCTTCAATACTAGCCCCTTTTTTCATTAGTTTAGAAATGGTGCTTGGACTCTTGATTTTGAGTTCATATATTAAGTCTAGGACTAAGTTTTCAATGCACAAGTGTATTTTTTGTTCTTCAAGGATGTCTAATGAGCATTGACTAACAAAGCTTCTCCAACACAGTAAGAATGTGATGAATGATTCTCCTATCTTTTTTTTAGTTGAGCACAAATCAGAAAGTGTCACCTCATTTGTGATGTTAAAGGCAAAGTGGGAGATAAACTTGTTTGCTAGCTCTGACCAAGATTTGATATTACCAGGAAGTTTGGAGTACCACTCAAGTGCAGGCCCACCTAAAGAACAAGGGAACAATCTCATAAGGTAAGTGGGTTCATCACTGAGTTCAGTACATGAAGCACAAAATTCTCGGATTTGATCAATAGGGTTGCCTTTTCCTCAGTATTTTTCAAACCTTGGAGCTTCAAAGTGTTTTGGGAATGGAGGCATATACGGACTTTTATCAAATGGGTTAGGACGTAGGTCCCTTTTCATATATAGAGCCTATTTATTTTGGACTCCTAATGCCTCAACTTGTTTGCAAAGTTGTTCGAATTGTTGTAATAGTTCTTCATTGGGGTTTTGCATGATGGTCTTTCCTTCAAGTCTTTTGTGTCTATGAGTAGACCATTTTCTATGGCAAGAACTATGTCTACTTGGTTCTGACATTTCTGTCTTCGATGAATCTGATGAAGTGTCGCTAGGTGGTGGAGGTATGTTGGCACCTCAAAGACATAAAGGTCCTTGTTGTTGGGGTACTTGTTGTGGTATTTGATGTGGCACTTGTTGTGGGATTGACTGTGATTGTTGTACCATGTGTTGTTGTTGTGTCATGTGTTGTGGTTGTTTTTGGGATACCTCTATTGGTTGTATGTGAGACCATGTGCATGCTTGTTGTTGTAGAGGTATTTTTTGAGGTTGTTGTGGCACATGTTGTTGTTGTAACAAATGTTGTTGGTATGCGATTTTTTGCTCAAGGCATCTTTGGTATTCCATCTGTTGCTTGAGTTGCTCTTATTGTTTAGCAGACATCATTTGTTGTTGTTGGAATTGCTGCTGAAATTGTTGTTGATAAATTGTGTGTAAGTCAAGTGGGTCCATATGGGATTGCGTGTTAGGAATGTTGGATGTTTGCCCCACTTGTGGTTGTTGTCGTTGTGTTTGATGTTGTTGTTGATATGTGGGATGTGTCAAGCGGATGTATACTTGGTTGTGCCTTGGAAGTGTTGAGTCCTTGTACCATTGTAGGTTGTTGTTGTCATGGGGGTTGACTAAGTCCTTGAGAATTGAACGTCATGTTTGTATAGTTGTTTTGGTACCTTTTTGTTTTAGATGTTCCTGCTTGCGACATCATATTGACTTGACTATGAGATGTGTCCCTATTAGGAATGGGTGTAATGTCAATAAGACTTTTCCTTTGTGCATCTATAGGGATGGTTGCACTTGATGTTTCACATGTTGTATTTATGAGAGGCTCCATAGTGTTTGATGTCGTAGCACGGGGTAAAGTTAGAAGCAAAGGTGTACTTTGTTGATTTGCCTCTAAAGAAGGTATGTCTAGAATCCCTACAGCATGAGTCCCTTTAGGTGCATCTTGTTGTTGCATCATGTGACTAAAATCAAGTCTTAATGTCCTTTTAGGGTGTTTAGGGATTGGTGGTATTTCATCAAACAAGGGGTTGACATTGATGTGTTCAAATGTACTTTGGAGGATTTCAATTGTTGGTTCTTGATGGGACCTTATAGGTGCCATTATTGTGTTTGAAAACTCTAAAGGTTGTTTTCCCTTGTCTAAGTCCAAATTTATCATGGGTTGGATATTTTCAATTGTTGTGTTGGTTTGATTTTTGGACCTAGGAGCTTCCAAGTTTGGGTTAAATTTGACAATTTCTTGGGCTGCCAAACGTTTGAAGTTCTTGCAAAAACTTTTGTCTTGACATGCCCTAGCCATTTCTTCATCAGTGAAGCCATAATCAGTGTCAAAGTCATCACTTAGGTGTATGGTACCTTTTTGTATGTGTGATGTGTTAGGTTGGCTGAATTCAAAGGAAGGTGATTGTTCATCTTCAGGTGAGGTTGGTACAATTCCTCCTCCTGGTGGCATTGGCTCGAATATAGGTTCAAAGTAAGGACTCCATTGAACCATCCCATGTGTGGGGGAAGTGTTTGGAGGAAATCTCATGGTAGGTGTATTGTTCAAGATTTTTTGTGCCATAGCTTGATTATGAGGATCTTGCAGATACATATTCAAGGGGTTTGCTAGCAATGGTTGTGATGCCTCGATTTGGTCTTCATCAAAGGTTTGTTGGTTTTTCCTGCTCTTTCTTTGTCTTGGATGAGGTTTTGGTTGTGCTTGTGCCTAAGAAAAAAAAGGTTGATAGAGTTCCTCAGGTCTCTGAGCTGATTGTCTCCTAGTAAGTGCTGGCATGATACCTAAGAGTGCAAATGCAATGGAATTTTTGAGTGTTTTGGGTGATTTAGAGTGGTGGGTATGCAAGATATGAGTGTTTTTGGGATTTTTAATTGTTTAGGAATGTTATGAAATGTGAGGAAATGCTAAATGAATTATGGTTTTGATGTGAAAAGTGAAAATGTCCTAGGGATATTATGCAAATGCAAAATGCAAGGTGATGTTTTGAAGTTTGACTAGAGGGGATGAAAATGACTCTAAGGTATGCAAAATGACAATTAGGGTTATGTTTTGGACTTGTTAAGATGATAAAGGTTTATCTATGCAAGGTATATCATGCAAAGGATGATGTTCTATGGTTCATAATGACGTTTGGGGCATGCAAAATGAGGGTAAATGCTCAAGCAGGTAATTTGGTTGATGGACAATTTGATAAGGTTTGGTAATGAAAATGATGCTAAGGATTTTGATCAATGCAATATGAAGGGGATATACCACTAGGGTAAGTCAAAATGATGTTTGGGGATGCTAGGGATATGATTATGCTATGACAAGGGTATATGGAAAGTTTTGAACTTAGGTAAAACGTTTTAGAAAGTATTTTGTCTAGGAGTTTAACCTTGTGATAAAGGTCTTTGGATCTTGACCAAAAAACTAATAAAAGACAAAAAGATCAAATTGATAAAAGATGAAAAGGTCAAATCTATCAAGACATAGATAGATTTTGACCAAAGAAAATGATAAGAAAAGAGAAAAAGACTAGTCAAGATCCATTATCCATCAACACTAGGAGATACTCTAAGACTCATACTTTGTTTAGATTTTTGACTAAATTCAAAGGTTTTGGGGGTTCAAAATGAAGTTTAGAGGACTCAAAATGGTGATGATGCTGAGTGGATATGTGATATGGACAATTATTATGATGCAAAAGGGGATTTTGGGTGCAAGATACGGTTTTGGGTCAAGTGCAGAATGGGTAGGTGTAGAGGCTCCTAGATGCAGTTTTGGGGTCCTAAAGTGCAGTTTGGAGGCAAAAAATGGTCATGCAGGTACCCAAGTGTGCCCTAATAGTGCCAAGTGCACCCTAACAGTACCAAATACATCATTGACACACTTGGAGCCAGTTTGGGCGAAGTTGGTAGTTTCTAGGCGCAGTTGGTAACCTAGGAAGAATGTTTGCTGATTATGAGGGGTATGGTTACCAAACTGACATGCCAGGAAGCCAGGATGTTGGGGTTGAAGTTAGGATGGGTTGGGAGATGTAAAAAATGAAGGTTATGACATATAGAATGATTTCTTAAGTGAAGGTGATGATGATTAGGTGTTGTAGAATGCAGATTTGGGCAAGCTAGTGCAAGGGGAGCTAACCAGGTACCTAAGGACACTGTTGAAGCCCCAAAATGTTATCTAGAACCCAAAACTAGATCTCAGGACCACCAAGTGTGCCCAGACAGTGCAAAATACATCAATGACATAGTTGGGGCCTAGTTGGGCGCAGTTGGTAGTTTCTGGGCGCAGTTGGTAAGCTGGGCTAAAACTGAGGCAATTCTAGAAGCTATGGTTTCAGGATTGATGTCACAGAGAGGTAAATGGTAGAGGACAGTGTTAGGGCTAGTTTGGATGCTCAAAATGATGATTAGGACACTCAAAATGATGGATAAAGTGTTCAAGATGATGAATAGGTATGCAAAAATGCAAGGCGATGAATGCAAAGTGTTGATTCTGAGATGGGAATGCAAAAACTAAGGAAAGTAAAATTGAACCTAAATGGATGCAATATGAAAAGTAATAGCTACTAAATGAGAACTAAAAGGTGAAATATGAAGTCTATATGATGCAAGAATGAAGCCTGGACTAGGGTGAATGCAAGTGAAATCTATGCAAGTGTGAGATCTACGTTTTGCCAAGCACATTTAAGAGCACAAGTCGCCATGTTTTCCAAGGTTCGAGTGTGTTGAATCAATGTTTGCAAAGTTTGATAAAGGTTGAAATTTTTTGGCAATGTGTGAGGTTTTGACAAGTCCAAATGATATCCAAGGTGTAAATTTAAAAGTTTGGCTTTTATCTTGATTATGTTTTACACACACGCAAGACACATTAAGACAAGAATAGCTGTTGTAAAAGTTAACAAACACACCACAACTTAGGCTTTTAGGACTGTATCCACTGAATTCCTACTTGAACCGAAGTTCATCTGCTCTTATCCAGAGTGGACAACCTAGGATCTTGGTACCACAAGCTCCCCCTTATAGCACACTCACTTCTCAGGGCTACCAAGATCCGCTTCCCAAGGGGCATGACTTCCCAAGGGACTGTTGCCTCTACTAAGGACCACGAGAATGTAGGATGTCTTCACGGGCATGGGTGACCCCTTGAGCCAATGGATAGAAAGGATTTTGGCCACTAAAACATGGTTTTTAGTAAGGGCATTCCGTTCGGAAAGTTAATGATAAACTTTCGCAGAAGGTCTCCCAGCCCTGAGAATCGGGGTTTGACGCACCACAATGGTACTGGAGGAGAGCTATCACGCAACAATACCGCCGACACAGCTTTCACCGTAATCAAATTTTATATAGCAGCTAGAATGTTGACTTGGCTTTGGCCCGTTACCGCTCTAAGGTCATCCCTTGGCATACCCAATATCGAGTATCTTGGTCCAAGACAAGCCTCCTATAGAAGTTACACAGATTTCTCTTACACCCAAGATCCATGAATGGCAAGGGGAGAGGATACATCCAATGCAACTCCTAGGGATTTAACACTGTGGACACGCCAGGCAGAAAAGAAAAAGGTTCTTTTTAAGAACCAAACGAAATGTTATCTAATCTAGGAAATCCACACACATAGTTTTGAAAGACACACAAAGTCTTCGACAACGTCCTGCAAAGCACACACATCAATAGTTTGTTATGATCATATCTTCATCCAACAATCACCACATGCTACTAATAGATCGTCAGTAAGACAAAATCACCTAATCTATGTCCTAGAGAGTGATAGGAGCTTGAAATGCAGATTTTGATTAGTGCATGTGCTTACTATGAACCTAGGTGTGCTCCGACAGTGCAAATTGCTCCCCAAAAAGCCAAAATGGCTTTGAACATCCCCAAGTGTGCCCAAATAGTGCAAAATGTGTCAATGACGCAGTTGGGTCCCAATTGGGTGCAATTGGAAATTTAGGGCACAGTTGGGAAGTCAGGTGCAGAGTGTGGGGAAATGGTGCCTAGACAAGACCCAAAAATTGAAATTTTTAAAACTACACTCCCAAGTGCACCCAAATAGTGTAGACTGCATCAATGATGTAGTTGGGGCCCAAATGGGCATAGTTGGTAAGTTGGAAATAGTAGAAAGAGGTTTTGGTGGTTTCTAGGCTCCTAAAACTGCTCCTAGGGGTCCCAAGTGCGCCCTGACAGAGCAGAGTGCGCCCTAGGACAGCAAGCTAGCAGAATGCATGAAACAAAAAACATATAAGCATTTTACTAGACCCCCTAATTAATCTAGGTGTGAAAAGGAAGAGCAGATAGTCGTTATACGCTTCCAAGTGAGCTGCTTCCTTGCACCTACAAGCACAAAACAAGAAAACCCAAGTTAGATATGCATGTTCACATCGAGTTCACCAAATGTAGGACCAAAAAAATGGGCTAAATGCATAACATACTATGAGAAAATCACAAACTCAATCAAGATACATTACAACCCACTAGTCTACCATGAAAGCCAAACTAATTAAGAAAGCAATAGAAACCCCCTTTTTCATTTGTAGCTCCCATGTTCTTCTTTCTTCTCCAAATGATTGTAGCTCCAATTCGCCTATAGTGCACACAAGGTTGAAGCCAAAGCCTATGATGTGGATCATGCCATGAGAATACTTGAAGTGTGATTTTATGAGAGAGAGAATGCAACATGCAAAGAAGTAGAGACTCAAAGATTCAAAGATTTGGACTTTCAAAACTTAGGCATTCGGATCCGAAATGAGAGGAAGGGTGTCCATTTTATAATTTTCATGTAGGGTGAGAGCATTGGATTTTTCACCCACACACATGCGATGTGGCAAGAGATTCCTATGATGCATATGATAGAATATGCCAAAAGTAAGATTCTATGACACATGCAAGTCAAATTTGGAAGAGAATCTATGACGCGTCATAAGATTCCTCAACCCACTTAAAGCCAAGAATCTATGATGAATAAGCCAAATAGGGACATGCGTAAGAGGTAATAATATTTGATTATGACAAATCTCAGCCAAGTGTCGAAGGAGAATCCACGAGTTTTCACATCCAAGTGTCATGATGACACAATATTTTATGGAATATTTGAATTAAAAATCCTCTTATTCCACAAAATAAGAATTAGTAGAAAATGGAATTAATGATGGAAAATGGAACTTAGGAAATTAAGAATTTCCATGGTTTGCAGATGATAAACCAATTAATTAATAAAATTAATTAATTGAGGATGATAATTAGGAAGAATAATTAGAAAGAATAGGATTAAATTATGGGTTATTTAATCCTATAGAGAAAATTAGCAGATGATTGGCCAAATTGATTAAATGAATGCAACTGTATCCTTTGATGAAAATGTGATGATGATGAATATCGAATAAGATGATGAAAAGGTAGACCAAAGCCATGGTCAGATTGATTGATTGAAGTTGATAACATGCCAAGGACACATGACATGAATTGGTTGATATGTAACATTTAACTGACATTGTAAATGCTACAGGATTGAAATTGATTGATAAGGTTGGATCATGATAACACTGATGGACATTGTCAATATTATTAAAATGGTTGATGATGCCATGATCTGACATTGAAAGCCTCAAAAATGTTAAATATTGAATGACATGAATGATATTTTGACCTAGTACCGAGAGCCATGACAGCACTAAGGTCAGATTGATAGGATTGATAAGTTGATAGGTTTCCAAGGCACTGAAAGCCACAATAATGCCTAGAAGTGGATAAATCATGATTGATTTGGGATGTTTGATATGTTTTGGGTTGATTAGGACCGATTTCGAGTGATTCTGAGTTGATTTGGGGTGATTTCGAGTTGATTTGATATGATTCCGAGTTGATTTGATATGATTTCGAGTTGATTTGATATGATTCTGAGTTACTATGAAATTGATATGAAAGGGGATACAAATGACAAAATATGGTCAATCTGGCCAAAAGATCGAAGTTAGTAGAATGAGAAAATGGGACAAATTAGTATGAAGAAGTGATGAGGTCGTAGATGTGAACCATTTTGGAGCATCTACAGGTATGTCAAAGGGCTTATTGAGATTTGGAATAAACCTATTTTCAAATATATGTTTGAGGAGAAAAGGCAGTAGAGGGAAAACTAGATGAGATTAATCGATATATTTTACTCCATGGTTTATATTGGTGTTTGAAAACTACCAAGTTGCAAAATACCCAGTACCATGATGCAGAAGACACAAAATAAGACTAAGGACTAGCTAGATCCCATATTCAATAGGATTTTCTTCAGATCTGGACCAACTTTAACATAATCACAAGACTCTCTACATTTTAGGCTCTACAGGGCCAAGTCGGGTGCACCTTAAGGATGGAAATGACTAGATATTTTGATATTCTTCTTCAAAACTCCTTCACTCACATTCTTCCCCTATAGTAGAAAATGGTCAAAAATTCTTCTTAAATTTGTAATGACTCCTTGACTATAGACGCTAACTATAATTTAGAGAAATACTAGTACAAATAAGTAATGACCAGCAGTTTGATTCTTTGTTATAAAAGAAAAAATATTGATTTTATTTTAAATGTGGTTTGTACAACCACATGAACTTATTAATTTGCATCTGAATAGATGATCATTCCATTACTATACAGAGTCCCATTAATAACCATAGACCTATTTAATTTCCTTTCAATTAAATTTATCAGTAGTTAATCCTAAATTTCATTCTTATGATATCTCTCCCATACATCTAGAAACCCTATAAATTCATGAAAGCATTTACTTAACTTCTTGAATTAAAAGAAATCAATGAAAAGATATACAACCCATCAAATTTGCATTAAACTAAAAGAACCTTGTTCATTTTATCCCAAAATTATTGATGTATGAAAATGGAGACAAAACTCAAAGACACAGATATTGCAAAACCTTCCTTTGTATTAATCTTTCTTGAAAGCAATACACTACTAGTGTAAACTCAAGAATAATAGGACATGACAAAATTGTCATTCAAGATTCATTTGTATTCCTAGACTAGCAAAATAGAGTACATTGTTAGGATAAAACCACAGATAGAAATAAAAACTACATGAAAATATAACCAATAACAAAATAATAATAGATCACACAGAAATGAACACAAGGCACCAAGATTTAACGTGGTTCACCCAATCCTTGGGCTACGTCCACCAAACAGCAAGTACAATAGTATTACAATCCAGTGATTACAACCTGATTACAATATGTAATCCCTTATAGCTCAATACTGCCGCAAGAAGCAATTTCGCATCACAACATAATGAAAATACCCAACCCTAAACCCTTTTATACAAGTATTAAACCACTTTAGGGTTATAACATGTTGGCCATAAATTAGCCATAACTTTAGTGGTGAATCTACAAATGGCGAATCTACAAATAGTATGAATAGTAATTTCCTGAAGTATGAAGTATGTACAGTACTTTCCTGATTAGTCACCACAATCTAACAATCTCCCACTTGGGGATTGATCAGGCTCCACACTAAACAACAATTTCCCACTTGGAGACTAATCCTGTATCAATACTACTACCACATGGGGCTCCCACTGGATCAAATCAACCTGGACTATGTTGTTCTTTTATTCATGTTCAGTCTAAAAGACCAACCAAAGCTAAAGAGGAGTTCAACTTCTCCCGTGTTACAACCTTTGTCAACATATCTGCTGGATTGTCATTGGTATGTATCTTCTCCAGCTTTAACTGTCCATCCTCCAAAACTGATCGAATGAAATGGTACTGCAACTGTATGTGTTTGGTCTTAGAATGCAAAGCTTAATTCTTTGCAATATGAATGGTACTCTGACTATCTGTGAACAAATAATTATCCTTCTGAGGATGTCTCAATTCTTCCAAGAAGAACTGAAGCCATATCATCTCCTTGGCTGCCTCTGTAGTAGCAACATACTCTGCCTCTGTAGTGGATAGAGAATTAATCTTCTGTAACCTAGAAACCTAGCTCACAGCTGCTCCACCAACAGTAAAGACATAACCTATAGTAATCCGCCTGGTATCAATATCCCCTACCAAATCTAAATCAACATAGCCCTGTAAATCAGTAGTAGAGCCCCCAAAGTGTAAACACTTATTGGATGTTCCTCTCAAATATCTGAGAATCCACTTGACAATATTCCAATGCTCAAATCCTAGATGACTCATATACCTACTAACGACTCCCACTGCATGGGCAATATCTGGCCTAGTGCATACCATAGCATACATCAAGCTTCCTATAGCTAAAGCATAGGGTACCTTGGACATCTTATCCTTCTCTTCCTGTATCTTAGGACACATCTCCTTAGTCAATTTCAAATGACCAAGTAAAGGTGTGCTGACATCTTTAGCATTCTCCATAGAGAAATGTTGCAACACCTTCTCAACATAATCAACCTAAGATAGTGTCGATGTTTTGTTCTTCCTATCTTTTCAAATCTTCATACCAAGGATTTGTTTTGTTGCCCCCAACTTGTTCATAGCAAATGCATGTGCTAACTGGTGTTTCAACCCCTTAATATGATCCATGTTAGACCCAGCTACAAGTATATCATCAACATATAAACATAAAATAATGTAGCTATCATCATCCAACCTCTTAAAATAAACACAATAATCTGGATGACACCTATTATAGCCATGCTCATGCATAAACCTGTCAAATTTCAGATACCATTGCCGAGGTGCTTGCTTCAAGCCATATAAACTTTTCTTCAATTTGCACACTAAGTTCTCCTTACCTTTGACCTCACATCCCCGTGGCTAAGCCATATATATATCTTCATCCAAATCACCATGAAGAAAGTTTGTTTTAACATCCAACTACTCTAAATGCAAATCTTCAGTAGCCACAAGACTTAAAATAGTATGGATAGAAGTCATTTTAACAACAAGAGAAAATATCTCATCAAAATCAATTCCCTTTTTTTGTGCAAATCCTTTTACAACTAACTAGGCCTTAAATCTTTTCTTACCTCCTTCCTCTTCTTTCAACCTATAAACCCACTTATTCTATAAAGCCTTTTTACCTACAGGCAACTTGCATAGATCCCATGTCTTATTCTTCAGCAAAGAGTCCATTTCATCTTTCATTGCAGACTCCCACTGAATCTTAGTATCCACCTGCACAGCTTCATCACAACTTTTAGGTTCACCAGCATCAATAAGTAAAATAGAATACAAAGAGGGAGAAAATCTTTGTGGAGGTCTAATTTGCCTCGTTGACCGTCTAACATTCATTGGTGTGTGTGGTATTTGTTGTTGCAGTTGTTGCACATCATGAAGAATGGTTGGAACATCAGCTTTTGGAGTATCATCCAACACTATATAATCATCTTATTTCTTCTCATGTTGCTGCAACAGATCTTTGTACAACACTTTCTCATTGAATATGACATCCCACCTTCTAAAATTTTTATGATTTTCAAAATCCCAAAGCCTATAACCAAATTCATTAATGTCATATCCAAAAAAGACACATTTCTTTGATTTAGCTTCTAGCTTGGTTCTATTTTTAGAGTATATATGAGCAAAAGCTTCACAATCGAAGGTCTTGAGAAAAGAATAACTCACCTTCTTACCAGTCCATGCCTCCTCTAGAATACCACAACCCAAAGGAGTAGAGGGACCTCTATTAATCAAATATACAGTATTATTGACAGCCTCTACCCACATGTGTAAGGGCAACCCAGCATGCAACCTTATGCTCCTGGCATGCTCCATTATAGTCATGTTCATGCATTCAACCACTCCATTTTCTTGTGGAGTCCTTGGAATATTTTTCTATCTATGAATACCATTAGTGGAGCAATAATCTTCAAATTCATGACTGCAATACTCACCACCATTATTAGATCTGAGACATTATAATTTCTTACCAGTCTCATTTTCAACCAAGGATTTCCATTTCTTAAAAGTTTGAAATACATCATATTTCTGTCTAAGGAAATAAACCCATACTTTTCTAGTTGCATCATCAATAAATGTAACATAATAATGAGAGCCACCAAGGGAAGATACCTGAGCTGGTCCCCATACATCTGTATGCACAAGCTCTAATTTCTCCTTTTTGTTTTCCTTCCTAGTCTTTACAAAACTCACTCTCTTTTGTTTTTCATATACACAACTTTCATAGAAATTCATATTAACACATTTCAGACCTGTTAAAACTTTCTTTTAATGAAGTACTTTCATACCTTTCTCACTCATGTGCCCAACTCTATTGTGCCACAGTTTTGTATCAGAATCTATAGCAGCGATTTGTTCTCCCTGCTCAACTGCAACAATTGTTCCTGAACATTCATTTTTCTCTGAAACAATCAAAGTAGAAGGAATAATATGACCTGTACAAAGATATAAGGTGCCTACTTTCACACCTTTTTCTACTACAAGGGAACCTTTTGCAACCTTCCCATTTTTATCATTAAAAGTAACTACACAAGCCTCATCACCGAGTTGCCTGGCTGAAATTAAATTCTTACTCAGCCTTGGAACATGTCTTACCTCATGTAGTAGCCAATGATTCCCATTCTGTAACTTAATCTTAATTTTTCCCTTTCCAACAATCTGACAGGGTTCATTATCCCCCAAATAAACAAGCCCAAAATCCTCTTAGACATAATCAATGAAATAACCTCTATGAGGTGTAGCATGAAATGAAGCACCAGAATCTAAAACCCATGAATCATCAACACTTTCTAAAGACAAAAGCAAAGCATCCTCTTCGGATTTGTTACTTACCACATTTGCCTTCTTGTCTCCATCTGATTTATCTCCATTTTTCTTTCGATTCCAGCAATCTTTCTTTTTGTGCCCTAGTTTCCCACAGTACCAGCAATCATTTGGTCCTCTCGATTGAGACCTCTTCCCCTTTGACTTTCCTCTTGATTTCTCACAATTTCCAAAGTTACTTCCTCTCTCAGTCGTTCTACCCCTGCTTTGTGCATTCAAAGCACTTCCTGATGTAGATCCACCTAAGGATTTCCTACGAGTTTCCTCACTCAAAACAACACCGATCACATCATCATATTTTAGGGTACTAGATCTAGGAACAGAATTACTCACCACCATTACCAAGCCATTCCAACTTTCAAGAAAAGAACACAAAATCAAGATAGCCCTAATTTCTTCATCAAAATTGATACCCACAAAAGATAACTGACTAGTAAAAGTATTAAACTCATTTATATGATCTGCAACAGACCCACCTTCTGTCATTTTCATATTAAATAAATGCTTCATGAGAAATACCTTGTTTGAAGCAGAGGGCTTTTCATACAATGTCACTAGGGTTTTCATCAAATCTTCTATCATCTTTGCTTTTGTAATATTAAATGCCACCAATGGTGCCAAGCATAACCAAATGCTTTCGAGTACCTTTTTGTCCAAAAGATCCCATTCAGCCTCTGACATAGTTCCCTGATTCTTGGCTTTGCCTTCCAACGGCTTCCATAAATCCTTCTAATATAGATAGTCTTCCATTTGCATCTTTCATAACTGGAAGTTTTGCCCATTAAACCTGTCAACCCTTAGCTTACCCTCATTTGCCATTGCTCCCACTCAACCGTGAGACTCCTACTTAATTGTGAGACTTTCCTACAGAGGATAACTGAAAGACAACCTCGCTCTGATACCACTTGTTAGGATAAAACCACAGATAGAAATAAAAACTACATGAAAATATAACCAATAACAAAAAAATAATAGATCACACAGAAATGAACACAAGGCACCAAGATTTAACATGGTTCACCCAATCCCCAGGCTACATCCACCAAACAACAAGTCCAATATTATTACAATCCAGTGATTATAACCTGATTACAATTCATAATCCCTTACAACTCAATATTGTCGCAAGAAGCAATTTCGCATCACAACATAATGAAAATACCCAACCCTAAACACTTTTATACAAGTAGTAAATCACTTTAGGGTTATAACTATTGGCCATAAATTAGCCATAACTTTAGTGGCGAATCCACAAATGAGGAATCTATGAATAATATAAACAGTATTTATTGAAGTATGAAGTACGTACAGTACTTTCCTGATCAGTCACCACAATCTAACATACATCACATAAAATTGACAGAAAGATTAACTAGACCGATTGCAAACTAGCATAAACACTAAAATATACAGACTCCGGACCCTCACTCCACATCTTGGAAATATTTTTATATGAAGGATTGTAACAAGCTTTAGATGGGAGGATACATGTTAAACTCTATTGGAAATAAACTAAAAAGATATTTCATATAGTTACATTACTAACATTCTTTGTACTTTGATCAAAAAAATTAGGATACAGTTGCAAAATTGGCAAGTGGTACTATCTACAAGTGTCTTCAACATATTTCTATTTGTCTTTAACTACCTATTGCTTTCTTTTCATTTTCTTTATCCTTTTTGTCCCTTTTTCCTTTAACTGCACCCTTGATCTACCTAGTCACTTTCAATAGATGGTATGGCCTTTGTATCTGCTATGACTTTCCAAATAGCAATATCAATATCCACATCAGGCAAGGTGGCATCCTGGGTGGTATTTAACTCATCTACGATTTGTTCCATTTAGTGTCAATGATTTCCTTTAATTCTCCATTCATTTTTCTCATATATGATTCGATTCTAAATAGAAAATCAATCATTTCATAGACAATTGTTACATCTATCTCATTATTGCAATAAGCAACAAATCGTGGATGCCTCAAAATATCCTTGAAAGAGGAAGACCATTCCTACCACTCTTTTATGACTCCATTAACATCTAATATAGTAGGAATAAAATTTGGAATCCCCATGGAAATTATCTTCATTTTACCATGGATCAATTACATTTTTCCATAGAAAAGACCATTTAATTTCTTTACGTTGTTTATCATCTTCCTAACATTGATAATTAACCCCTTGGACAATTCAATCTTTTGAGGTAACAAAGGGACCAAGCTATCAAAAAATTCTACGTATGGTCCTCATGTTGTAAATAAAGGGCATAGCAAAGTAATGCCTCTCATCATTGAAATTCAGTTCCTTGCATAGAGATATAGATGCCATGCACATTTTGTGAAACAACTTGCAAGACACCTATCTTATGCATCACCAGTCTCCAAATTATCATGATTTCCACCTCCTTTTCACCATCTCACTCATCAATATCCATTTTTTGGCTTTCTCCCACATTTTTTGTATCAACTTTTGTTTGGGATTCTTGGTCTTTCACCTCTGTGATGGGCCTAGCCACATTTCTAAGGCTTCTTACCTCTTCTTTAAAGGCAGCTAATCTTTGTTCCAAGACATAATTCTCTTTACCTCCTCTTCATATTTCTTTATGGCATCAATGGATATGATGTATGTTTGATAAAATTTTTCTTCCAACATATCCATTTTTCTCTTCCCCATGAGTGATGTTGTGTTCATCAAGTTATGTATTTGGTCACTAGACACAATAGTGACATTCCAAAATATAACATTTCCTTAGGGAGAGTCTTTTATCTCCATAAGGGTTGGTTTCTTTCCCTCAAGATCCATACTCCATACTATCATTGTCTTCCTATCAATGTTGAAACCAGACCCCTGCAACTCACTAGCAATGTTTGTCTCTTCAAAAGAAATCGATTTGTCTTGCCTTCTTATTTGATTGAGCATGAAAGATGAACTAAGCTCCCACCCTGGGAAAAGAAGCATCCCACTTCTCTTTACCAACTCTCTAGCTTCTTCCATAGTGAGGATCTCACTGTTTGGGTCATACTTCTACAACCTGTGCACTAATTTTGCAATCTTCTCTAGGGAATCTATTGATTGCAATTGCAAGGAAAGCTTATTTTCCTTGACATGTATAAGAATGACTTGAATTCATCTAATTTAATGAATTTATCATCCTTCCTAAATTCTTCATACTAAATTATTCACTCATCCAATATTTGAATTTGTAGCTTAGTTTTATTAGGGATTTTCTCATTCTCCTTAGCTTGTTTTAACAACAAATTATGCCTAATTGTATCAAAATATTGAGATCCTCTAAGAAAAGTTTGCAGTGCATTCCCTCTGACCTTATCAAGGATCTCATTCATCTTTTGTCTTTTTCTCCCCTGAGCCCATGAAGAGCTCTCTAGTTGATCATCATCTACATCAATAGTTATAACATCCTCCTCGTGAGGGGCTTAAGGCTCTGCTCTGTCTCTGATTTCTGCAGGTACTTGTTCCATTATTTGATCAAAATTATCCAAGTACTTATTATACCTATCCAAGCATGTTAATTCATGATAGAAACCTTAGAAAGATGGATCTATTGCCTTCATGGCTTCTTCTATTCTCATTATCCCTCTCCAATTATAGGTTTTATCCCTACAGACCTCTGTGTCTAAACAATTTATTATACAATCTTCCTCCCAATTTGGCTTGCTATTAGGAAGAGTATATTTTCTCATAGCTTGAGATCATGCCTCACTGAATCATTTGGATAATAGGTCTAGGTAGGGACTTTAGGAATCATGAATTCAAAAATGTATTTGTCTATTTCTTCTATTGCATCTTTTTCTATCACAAAATCCCCTTATTTGGTATTCCTGGCTAAAAAAGAGCCTTTCTTAACAACATGACCTAAATATTCCTTTTTCATCATAAGTAATTTCCAAAATAATTCTAACTAACCTAATCTCTCTAGAACATATTTAGGTAGCACATGAGGGGACTGAGGATACCCAAAAACCCTTATTATTGAAAAATTTCCAAAAAGACACAAACTAGCCCAATCATGGCTCATTACCCTATCTCCATTCAGACAAGCAGATGGTCTTATCAACATTCTAACTCCTCTAGGTATTCTTTCAATTATAGTAGCTAGCATATTTAACATTGAAAAAACAAAATCATTAACAAAGGCAATAGAACTAGCATAAGGATAAAACCTTTGCCAAAAATGGGTCCACAACTGCATGGGCTAGTTCTCTCCATTCTCCTTAGTGGCTTCAATAAAATCCAAACTGACATGCCCTATATTCTTATTAAGAATAATGTGCATGAGCAATGAGTAATAGAAAACCAAAAATTTCCCAATTCTCCCTTTTGAGCTGCCACAATCTCATCATGTATCATGTTTATTATATACTCAACAAAATCATATCCAAAATTTATGAACTGGGCCCTAGATGTCTAGAGCCATAATGTATATATACCCAGGGGCATTCATGGTATCATCTAATCCCACCAGTTTGTTGATACTAAATATGTTATATTTGGAGTATTTTTAGAAGAATTCAAGTGGCATAAGATCTCCTACTTTCTTTGGTAGTTTACCCTTTTCCTTCTTTGCTTTCAGGATGTGTCTTCCCATAACCCTTCCAGTAAAGAAACTTTTCTAGCTCTTGAATGTTTCATTTATTTTTTACTTCTCAATTGACCTTGTCATAGGTCCCCCTAGGGTAAAAGCTTTAGTAAAAGTCTCCCTATCTTGCCTACACAAGATACTCATATCCTTCCAATGAAATCCTTTAGTAGTAGGATTGTATGATTTGATCAATGCTTTCATCAAATCAACGTCTATTATTACCTCTAGCATTATCAAATTTTCCATGTTCCTTACCCAAGGGTTGCAAATTGGTGATTTCTCAAACCTATTATTATAAAAATAACAGAAAAGCTCATTCCCGTTGGTATCAGGCATAATAGCATCTCTTCAGAAAGAGTATGCATCTTTGAATATATGGGAATTCGTGGTTTGAGCACGGGAAGACCCTGGAAAGAAGTACACCCATTCCTCTACATATAAACTTGCCAACTTTGGTTTGGCCTATTTAGTGGCTTGTGAAGACTCTTCTACATCAACCCAGGCTATTATCATGCCTTCTTCTTGTGCAATGATTCTAAATTCAACTCTTCAAACAATCTCTATCAATGTCAACTCTGAAAATGTTGAGTATCTCTACAAATTCTAGAAAATTCTTAGCAATAACACTTCTATCTCTAGATTGTGCAAAATATTGTAGCTCAAAAAATTGTTATGTCAACTTATTTAGTAGAGAAATGAGTAGCAGAGAAGCATTTATGTGTCTTTATGTCATTGTGTGTGAAAATTCTATAATTTTATAAAAGTGCCAAAATCAACTTGTATTGCCAGCCTTTCAAATCTTTTTATGCACTTTTTAACAGGGCATCACTTTTTAATCATGATGAGGCTCTTAACAATCATTTTTGCTTTAAAACTCATGCTTGTGACCCAATGAATCCTATTAGTCATTGTTCTATGACCATTTTCGCCCTTAGCATTTAAAACCAACTACCAGTTGGCCATAGCTTCACACCTTCATCATTGCTTCATAGTCTAGTTAATGTTTTGAACAATTAACTATGTGACTAAGTGCCTTAAGGATTTAAACCCTTTTAAAACTTTAATCACACAGTTGCTCCATCTTATTAACATTTTCACTTACTATTTGTGACTGTGTGAATGTCTCTAACAGTCATGAAGTCATGACTTCACACACTTTTTCTACATTTGGACCTTCCTTGCTTTAACCACATGATCACCTCTAGCTTACAATTTATTCAAGACTTCACAGGGTTGCAACTTTTCTTATCTCGTAAAAACTTACCTTGTGTTGTGCAAGCAAAAGAATCTTCGTGCACTCTTAACCTAGTTGCTACTTCACAGCCCATCCTTACTAACACCTCTTTAACATCACAACTATGTGGCTTACTACATTTTTCTTTCATTCTGACTATATCACCTGGTCATGGTCTAAACACTTCTTACAATCCTTAATCATGTGATCATGCGAATGAGTATCTTTAGTTGGTTTTTCCATATCGCAACTTGTTTTGATTAATTTCCTCTTACCCCTGCGATAGTGTGATCACATATATTCTTCCTTCAAAGTGACTACATCACCAAGTCACTAGCTTTACAACTCTTATTCTTGTCAACTGTGCAACCAAGCGAACAAATAGATTCATGCACCTTGCAACTATATTCGCCAAGTCATAGCTTAGCTTTTATGTTATGACCTAACTACCTTGACTGTGTGACTAAAGGTGATTTTTAATGTTTTAACCCTAACATTACTTCATAGTCAAACCTATTGATTATATGTTGAACATTGTGACCATGCAAATAAAGGTTTCTTCAAGTGCTTCTAACCACTTTTTCCCAGTTGCAGTCATCTCAAACTCTTTAGTTTTTAAGGCCTCGATCATGCAAACACATCATTTTGCTTAGTCATTGTTAAAATTTATGGTATCCTTTCTACTTAGGAGAGTGCACGACTAAGGCTACACTGACTACTTCACTCAGTCATAATGCAAAAAGGGCTTAAGCGCTTAATTTTCATGACTCAACAAATAAAAGAAACTTAAACGCTTCATTGGGTCACACCATAAGATGGTGCAGTCTAATGATAAGCATTAACTGTAAGATCAGCTTGGTCACATAGTCACACACTTTAAAATTTTATGATCTCGGTGATTATTAAAATTCATGGTATCCTTTCCACTTAGGCGACTACATGACTAAGGCTACACTGACCTCTTTGCTTAGTTACAATACAAAAAGGGCATAAGAGCTTAACTATCATGACTCAGCGAACAAAAGAAAGTTAGTTGTTTCATTAGGTCACACTATAAGATGTTGCAATCATATGAGTTTAACGCAAATATACATTAAAACAAGATAGAATGAAAATAATTTTTGAATTTTCAATAATTCAAAAACAGCACGGATTTAAATCCAGGGTTTGCTAGGGAAAAAATAAACTATGAAGTTCAAGGGAAACCTATCTGGAAAAAATGGGAAAACTTATCAAGTTTAGGGTTTTCACCAAAAGATAGATAACAAAATATAACAAACCCTAATACAACACACTTTACAACATTTTTACATTAAATTTTTTAGAATTTAGGCATAGTAAAAAATGAGGGCTATTAGTGGCTCTCTGAGGATGATGGATAACCTGTATCCATGTAAGAAATCAGAATTTCTAAGTTAAGCAGACCATACACATTATAGCACATTTTGACAAATCTGAGAGAGCAACACGCAAACAACAAAAATAACAAATATATACAAAAGTCCAGACATATTCACAAGAATTTACATAATGTATAGAAGATCCTAGACTATTGTTCATGGAAAATTAAGTATTTTAACAAAAATACCTCTTCAAGAACCATCCATGAACTGGCAGCACAAGAACATAGCCTAAAAGCTCCTTTAGAATATAAGAATCTTCACACCATGTAGAATCAACCAAATAAGGACCTAACTAGATAGGATCAAATTTACCATGTTTACCCTTAATCTCAATTCTTACATTCCACATTAAAACTAGATCTTGAGGTTCAAACTTCCTTGCCACTGCTTTCCTGTCATATAAACATTTAGCTTGCAACTATAATTTTACATTTCTTGTAGAGGCTTCTTTTATGGTTTCTATCATTCCTAACAACTCATCCATTATCTCATGCATATCATCAATAACATCATCATCATACATCTAGATGTAATTATATATGCCTATCAAATTATTTTGAGGCATTCTTTCTTGGGTTCCATATACTAGGTCAAAAGGTGAAACACCTATTACCTTCTTCATTGTTACTGTGTCAGCCCAGATTGCCAAGTGCAACTTAGAATCCCATGTCTTCTTATTATCATCCAAAGTCCTCTTAATGACTCTCAACAAGCTCTTATTCATATATTCAACTTGTCCATTTCCCTGTGGATGATATGGGGATGATGTTGATCTTATAATACCATATTTGTCACAAAACTTAACAAATTCTTCTGATCTGAAACACATGGCATTATTAGTCATAATTCTTTGAGGACATCCAAATCTTGTTATGATGTTGTTTAACAAGAATTTTTTCACTACCTTAGTAGTAGCATTACGAGTAGGAATAGCTTCTACTTATTTTGTAAAGTAGTTAATTGCTACCAATATCCATGAATAACCACTACTAGATTTGGTAGAGATTTCACCTATGAAATCCATTCCCCATTTCTAAAAGGGTGCTTGTACCTCTGTTGATTTTAGAGGAGTGTTCCCAGAAATTTTTATCTTTCCTTCAAATATTTGGCATGAATCAGATTTTCTGACCAAAATTTATGCATCTTGTGGGTAGTAGTCTTTGCCATATAATGATCACCACATACCCCTGAATGCATATCATTTAAAACCCTTTTAGTTTATTTGTGATCAATGCATTTCAAGAGTATCCCTTCAAAATTTCTTCACCACAGACTTCCATTAACAATAACATACCTAATGGCATGTAGCTTAACACTTCTCCTTTCATTATCTATCAGGTGGGACAAGGCTTCCATGTGTTGCAAATAATATATAACATTTGCATACCAGACACAGTGATCCATATCACAAGTGCTTGATTTAAGGTCTTCACATACAAGATTTATTTGGTCAGCACCTAAATTTGACTGAGCCATCAATTTTGCTAACCCTTGGCCTCTCACTAACTTAGTGATCTAGATGTCGATATTGAATTCCTAAATCTTGTTTATCCATATGCACCTCCTTCCAGATACCTCCTATTAAGAATATATCTTCAACTGCTACACTTGACACAAATGCAATAACAGTAGCACCAATTCAATAACATCTAAAAGCTTTCACAACTTTAACTAAAGTATAAGCCTCCTTTTCATTAATTTCATATTTAAGCTCAGCAGGCTGAAGGGGTTTTCCAAAAAATGCAATTGGTTGCTCATAACCTTCTTCATTCTTTTGCAGCAAGATTGTTGTAATGGTGTGGAAAGATGCAAAAGAAAAAATATGCATTTTCTTTGCATAATTTGGGATCCTAAGGACTAGTGCATTTTTAATATTAGTTTAATTTCTTGAAAAGATATAGTAGGCTCACCTTCCCAACTGATGGTTGCCCCTTTCTTAAGCATCTTGGAGATTGGTCTACTGACCTTAGCAAAATTTGTTACAAATCTCCTTAAGAAATTTACTTTTCCAAAGAAAGATTGAATTCCTTTGACATTCTCGGGCTTAGGGACTTTATCAATTGCTACCACTCTCTTAGGATCAATCTTAACTCCTTCTTTAGATACTATATAGCCAAGAAATTTCCCCTCCATCACTCCAAAAGTGCATTTCCTTGGGTTTAAAGAAACAATATACTCCAAAGCTTTGATGAAATTTTTTTCCAAATGCTTACAGTGGTCATCATCCTTTTTTGAGTATGTTGTGAGATTATCTTGATAAACAACCAAAAATTTATCAATATACTTCTTAAATGCAACATCCATAGCTCTTTGAAATGTTGTTCCTACATTTCTCAAGCCGAAAGGCATCCTTACATATACATAAGTCCGCCAAGGAGTAGTGAAAGTTGTTTTAAATTATTCTTTTTAACCAACAAGGACCTAGTTATATCCTGAAAAACCATATGTCATAGACATTAGCTCTGGACTAGTAACTTGCTGCTACATGGCCTCCATATTGGGCAATCCATAATTATCCTTTAAGGATGCACTATTGAGGTTTCTAAAATCAAAACATAGCTTAATATCCCCATTCTTTTTCTTGGCTAGTACTAGGTTTGACACCTATGAAGAATGTTTGATTGGTTTGATGATCTCCCCATCCCTAAGCTTCATAAGTTCTTCCTGCATTATGGGGGATAAAGTAGGATTTAAAGGCCTCTGCTTTTGTCTAAATGGCTTGACATTTTCTTTGAGGGGTATTACATCCTAAATAAATCCTCCCTATAAGCCTTAAGGTCATCATATGACCATGCAAAAACATGCTTGAATTTTCTAAGTAGATCAATCAAAGACTTCCTAATTGCAGGGGATAAAATCTTACCAATATATACATTTTTAGGAGTTTTAGCAGTGCCAAGGTTGGCCTCTTCAAGTTCCTGCAGCTTCTAATCTTTGACTTATGAATGCACTCTATCCTAGTTGTCAAAAATATTTTCTAAAACTACCAGTCCTTTAGGTACCTTTTTTTCTATAATTTCAGGATTTCCTTGCCAAACATGGTTTCCTTTCCATCTGCTATTTCAACCAAAGCACTATATTCCAACTCTTGGCCATGATACTTATCCTAATTTAGGAGAAAATTCAAGATGTCTTTGTCATCTTCAAATACTTGCCAACTTTCCACATTGTCAGGAATTGATGGCCTATTTTGTATTTCAATCTTAGACACACCAGTAAATGATATGGCATTTGGCTTGATTTCTACATTACCATATAAGTTAGCCATCTTGTTGTTACTTCTATCCATCCAAGAAATGAAAAAGTCATCAGATGCTTCTATTTGGTCCCAAACAACATTCCTATATTGTTTTAGCCTTTTGTTCTTGGAAGCATATGTCTCCTTAACTTGAGACACAACTAACTCTGAGTCACCTATAGCATGCAGTTTCTTAATTCCATGACTTGATGCCACTTTTAATCCTAGTAAAAGTGCCTCATATTTTTCAATGTTATTGGTGTATGTAGAATTTAGAGTAAATGAATACCTAAATGTATTCTTATCTAGAGATATAAATACTACCCCAGCTTTTGATTCTTCCTTAGAACTTGCTCCATCAAAATACATAATCCATAAGTTTTGAGAATCCATACAACAAGTTACCTTTTGTGCAATTTGTGGGGGTAATTTTTCAATCTCTTGAATGACAAGTTTGGCTCTAAAAGCATTAACCTCAGTATCCAAAAAACATGTGAGTGACCCTTGGTTCTTTATCAATTTTGATAGCTTTATCTTCTATATAAAAAGTATCATATGACAAGTCACACTGCAGGATACCTCCCATTGCAATACTCCATTTTATAGAGAGTAACATTCCATAATGGGGAGGAATATCAACTACAAGGATAGTCATAGTCAACTCAACATCAGTGTAGGTAGCTAGTCTAAAAGGTAAGGCATGATTATACCTATGACAGGCACTTCCCTGCATCCATTTCTCTACACTTATCCTATTTGGTATCTACCTCTAAGCTAAGGGCTTCCATAACTTTGAAAGGCATAACAGTGTTTGATGCTTTTGAATACATCATGTAGTTTTTTCAAATTCTGCCATTTATGACTAGAATGAGAAAGAAAGGATCAATGTCTTATATGTAAGCTATAGATGAATTGTCCAAATACATCTGGGGTATTTGGGACATGACTCCTTCATCTTTTATTATGAGCGGTGTTTGTTGCATGACTGTGGGTTTTTGTTCAAGAACATGACTATTTCGTATCCCACTTAACCAAGACAAAGCCTTATTTTTATGTTCCTCTATTCTAAACATTTCAAACAAGGGACTTTGATAGTAATTTGAGACAACATTGCAATCATGTCAATAGGATCATAAATAGTAGGTTTAATAAAATTACTTGCAGATGTTGGTGCTTGAATATCAAGCTCCACTTTCTTGATGATATCAAAATTTGATTTCTTTTTTGGCATATTTACCTTGACAGTTTCAACCCCTTGAAACTGTACTTTCTTTTTAGGTTCCCACTTTTTGTTCTTACTATCCTTGATCTTAGCTATCACTAGATTGTTCTTTTTATTTTCATCATTCATTTTATGAGTAATGTCTTTAATGAAAATACTAGATGGCTTACTAGTATCATTGTTAATAGCTATGTTTCTCAGATTGTAAGTACTATGCACTTGAGCTATCATTTATGAAGTAATCCTATCAATCTCTTCATTTGATGGATTCCTCAAATTCATGTGATCGATACTTGACAATGTATTGCATATGATGTCTTCATCTTGATCTTCATCATCTAAAAACTTGTTGATGGTGCACTGATATACATTTTTCTAATTCACAATAACATTTTAACAATCTTCTAAGTCAGATTCCTCACCATCAACACATAAATTTCTCATATTACATCCTACACCCTCATGAATCTTTTCTTCCTCTCCTTCTTCATTTTGTGCATGTTGATTTGTATAAAAACATTGGGCCACTGCACAATATGTTGGAATACTTTATAATAATTGAGAGGGGGGGGTGAATCAGTTATCTAAGGTCCAGATGTATAAATAAAACTTTTCATAGTTTAGTGAACCCATATACATTATTCATCATGCATGCATCCATAATATTATGCAATCACTAAAAACTTGTAGGTTACTATCAAATCAACTTGTAGAAATGTAAACATGAAACATAACAAATTCATCAAAACACTTGACACAATGATTTACACGGAAACCCAATTTGGGAAAAACCACTACTAACATGCTACTCTTTTCACTCTTCTGAAGTGATGTCCTATGAAAGGCCAACCCTATTAAAGGTTACATTACACACTGTTAAATTTGACCCTGTTAAAGGATTTCAATCACCCTACTAGGAGTGAGCCTTGTTAGAGGACTTTTAGACCATTCACTTGGAATGTCACCTAGTTAAAGGATTTACAAATTATTGTTAGGTCAACCTTAATCTAAAGGATTTACCCTAGACTAATATAATTGTTAGAGGGTAATAGTAAGGCTTTGATCTAATACAACTTACAACTTCATTTGTAGATTACAGATCATTATTCTCTCCTCCATTCTGCTTGGCCTTCATACATTGCAACTCTGATAGCTTGTTCGCCCTTCAAGCATTCATACCCTTAAGCTTTCTTGCTTAACATGTCATTGCAGACACTTCTCTTAGGTCACTAGATGAATCAAAACCCTTGACTCCTTGTCTTCCTTAGGTTCTCACACATGACAACCTTGCTTTATGACCAACCATTCTCATAAATAGGAAATTAAGATCTTTCTTTACTCATTCTTAATCGTCCAAATTAGGGTTAAGATGGATTAGTTAGGATACAATGTATCTACCCCACATTCCATATCTCTTCTAGAAACTTCTCCTAGAATCCTCTTTGAATTCATCTAAAAATAGTTTACCTTGAATTTTGTGCCACTAGCTCATCAACCTTATCTTCCATCTAGCTCACAAAATCCAAGAAAACAAGCTTTTTGGCTTAGATTCATCGAATTCACAATCTTTTAAATAATGCAACAACTTGGCATTATCTAGCTTCTGATGCTCGACACATACTACGTTGCTTAGCATCCTCTGTGAAATTACTTGGCATAAACTAAAATTTACTGGTGTTTGGCATCAACTAAACTTTACTCAGCATCCACTATTTTGCTCAACATACACTAGAATGAACTTTTACTTGGCTCCAATTAATTTTCTTCTCAGCTTGCACTGACTTTTCTCGGCACCTACTATCCACTTGGTCAATCTTGGCAGACAAACTTTATGTAACTTGTTCTTCTAAACTTTCTTAGTGTAACCAACCTTTGTAACCTTAAATAGATTATCAATACATCATGTCATCACTATCTTAACTAATTCTTGTACTTTATTACATAATCATAACTCAACCTTTCCTCTAGGTGCTATTGTTACATCTTTTGATCAAATCCTCTTCATCAATCAACTAAGTGATAGTACTTGAATCTTATAAGAAATTGTCTTACCAGCAAATAACAGGCTTGACATTAGTGAAAAAGCAATGATTGAAGCATATTTGGCATACTTGTATGTTCTCAACAATCTCCTTCTTCAATTAGCTTCTTCAATCTATTCCAACACAATAGTCAGAGGAATGAGGGGATTGACACACAATACACCAAGCCACATCATCTATCATGTTCACAGAATTTCTTTGTAGTGGATCTGGTGTACCTTTGTCCTTAGTGCCTTGAGCAAGATTTGGAATAGGTTTTCCATATTTCCATTGTGTGGTACAGGGATAGCTTTGTATCCTAGGCTTCCTATTGTAGTGGGTATTAAACTAAGGTTTATCACCAGTGCTTTTCTTATTAGCTTGGTTTGCTGATGGAGTTAAATTCTTTAGTAGGTTTGTAACTTGACCCATTGTATCCTCTTCAAGTTTCTTACCTACAGTTGGCTTCTCACCTTCTTTCTTATTATTCCTTGGATTGAACAATTTTGGGTCATCTCTTCAACCCAACTTACCAAAATCTCCTCTATTTTCTCAATATTCACTGCCATCTAATAATGACCTCTTAATGCCTTAGGGTCTTTATCTCTGAGAGTATAGGCCATCTTACTAGACATACATCTTCCCCTAGTCTCATCTCCTGAACTAACTTGTACGTCCCCTTTTGAAATCTCACATTGAAGTCGAAGGTAGAATCATTTGGGCTCTTTTTAATTTTATTGAAATCATTTAGCACAAAACTAGCATTGGTGTTGTCACCATACTGCTCCTTAAAAATATTTTCTAAATCACTCCATGAGTTGATGCTATCATCAGGCAACCTCCTAAACCAGTCACTAGCATCCTCTATCAATGAGTGAAAAAATAACTTCATCGCTACATCTTCATGCTCCACCTCATAATCATTAAGTATGTCTATAAATTTTCTTAAGTGCTCCTCACTAGCTATGGAATTATTGCCTAATAATTTTATGACCTTATCCCTCAAATCATTTGAAATAGGATTGGGAAAATCAAGAATGCCTATAAAGAACATTTGTTTATATTTCTCCATATAAATGGGCCTTCTCTAAAATCCTACAATATTTGAGGTGCATAGTCCAGCCCCTTGATTTTATATAGGGATTTGAGGCTATTGGACTTGTTGAATTAGAGGTATCTGACTACTTATAGTAGAAGATGTGGTAGGGGCTGACTAACATATGTTTTGGCTAGTCATTGTTGGTCCATATGTAGGGATTGAGGGCATAGCTTGTGAAGATAGGTTTGGCCAAGATGCTAAGGTGACATTGGATTTAATAAACTATATTTTCCTTCTAGTTTCAGTAGCTTGGGCTTCATTTTCAACCTTCTCTAGTTCTTTGGCTAGATCTTCTCTTTCTTTCTTAGCCTTTTCTAAATCTAAGTCAAGTTTTGACATGACAGGGTTTGCAGATTTATTAGGAAGAGCTTGATTTATTTGTATCCCTAGAACCTTCTATTTTCCTTTATCAAGGTGTTTTATATTTAAATCTATGATCTCAAGTTCAATAGGTTTAGTGGGCTAGATTTGAGATATGACATGCCCTTCTCTTTCTTTTATACATTGTTCTTGTTCTTGAACCCTAGACTTTAAATAGTATCTCCAAAAACATCATAATGCAAAGTAGAAGATCTTTCTTCTAGTTTCCTATTTTGTTCTTTCAAAACAACCATTCTCCTAAGAAAATTATCTCTCTCAATAAGAGTGTTTGTGGTAATTTGTTCTTTCTCCTTTTCTAAATGTATGTATTTGGCCTCTTCTTTAGCAACCCTTCTTCTAAGGACTTCTACTTTAGAAAGAAAGTCATCATGGTCTACGATTGTTACTTTAAATTCTACAAGGTCATCCAAATCTATTAGATTTCTTTCAATGTATGGGGCTTGCCCAAGATATGGCCTATTAGATTAAACACTTCTAGGTCTAAGACGTTGGTTCATTTCTTCTACAACACTTGGTCTGAAAATAGTATCTCCCATAGATGATACCATTTTATCTTGGTAAAGCCTATCTTCATGACATGGTGTTGTGAAAATATTACCCGAGAGCCTAGTAGTTTCAAATTCAGAACTATGGATGAATCTTCCTTCTCAATTGAGGGTTGGTATTGTGGGTTATCTCAGGCTTCCATGTATGACAAGATTCCCCTTTATTTTTGGGCCAATTTATTTTACCACCCTTTGGTAACTCTATATACAATGGGATATATAGGTTTTCCCTTACATAAGCTATCGTATTTTTCCTTCTATTAGCTATCTTTCACTTTAATACAAGAACTAGTAAGAAAACCAAAGACTAAGTCACCACCCACTAGACGAAAATAACTTTTTAAGATGGCTAAAAGACAATAATATTTCATGGGAATAATATTACTCAAAATAGATCAGACAGAGGGACCCAAACCAAATAATTTTAATTGTATACTTTGTGAATATAACACTATTTGACAAATAAGGCACTTGCAAGCACATTACACATCATATGACTTCCATGGTATTGGGATATTTATAAATTCTCAAGGTTTGTCTCTCAAAAGCAACCAATACCAAAGCACGGGTTTACAAGATAACAGAAAAATGACTGTAGATACATGACTCATAGCAGAGATTCCAACACTTCCAAGTTCATTTCTTTCATTGGCTCCCTAGTAGAGTCACCATTTTGTTGGTGTTTGAAAACTACCAAGTTGCAAAATACACAATATCATGATGCAAAAGACACAAAACAAGCCAAGGACTAGCTAGATCCCATATTCAGTAGGATTTTCATCAGATCTAGACCAACTTCAATAGAATCACAAGACTCTCTACACTTTAGGCTCTACAGGGCCAAGACGGGTGCACCTTAGCGATGGAAATGACTAGACATCTTGATATTCTTCTTCAAAACTCCTCTACTCACACTCTTCTCTTCATATCTATCCCCTATAGTAAAAAAATGGTCAACAATTCTTCTTATATTTGTAATGACTCCTTGATTACAGACACTAACTATAATTTAGAGAAATACTATTACAAATAAGTTATGACCAGTAGTTTAATTCTTCGTTATAGAAAAGTAAATATTGATTTAATTTTAAATGTGCTTTGTGCAACCATGTGAATTTATCAATTTGCATCTAAATATATGTTCGATGTCTTATCCATTGCTATACAGAGTCACACCAATAACCATAGACCTATTTAATTTCCTTGCAATTAAATTTATCAACAGTTAGCCCTAAATTTTGTTCTTATGATATCACTCCCATACATCTAGAAACCCTATCAATTCATGAAAGCATTTACTTGACTCCTTGAATTAAAAGAAATCAATAAAAATATATACAACCCATCCAAGTTGCATTTAAAGTGAAAGAACCTTGTTCATTCAATCCAAAAATTATAGATATATGAAAATGGAGACAAAATTTAGAGACACGGATATTGCAAAACCTTCCTTTGTATTAATCTTCCTTGAAAATAATACATTACTAGTGTAAACTTAAGAATAACTCAAGACATGACAAAACAATCATTCAAGTTTCATTTATATTCCTGGATTGGAAAAATAGAATATATCACATAAAATTGACACAAAGATTAACTAGACCGACCGCAAATTAGCATTAACACTAAAATTATACAGACTCCGGACCCTCACTCCACATCTTGCAAATCCTTATATAGGAAGGATTGCAACAAGCTTCAAATGGGAGGACACATTTCAAGACTCTATTGGAAAGAAAATACAAATATATTTCATATAGTTACATTACTAGCATTCTTTGTACTTTAAACCTTCATATTAATGGAGCCCCATCTGATTTCTTTAAACCTTCTAGAGGTCTCAGGCAGCGAGACCCCCTCTCTCCTATCCTCTTCATTATTTTAGTTGAATGCATTGGGAGGCTTATTGAACGTAAAAAGTCTAAAGGAAGTCTTAAAGAGATTAAGCCTTCTTCGAGAAATGTCCCCTTCGCTCACCAGCAATTTGTGGACGACACTATAATGGGGGGGGAAGCTTCTGTGAAAGAAGCTAAGACTTTGAAAGAGGTTCTTGATACTTACTACAGAGGGACTAGACAGCTGATTAACTGGAACAAAAGCTTGACCTTCTTTGTTAACACCCCTGAAGTCAGACAAAGGAAAATTGCTAGAATCATTGGTTGTGGGGTGGGCTCTCTCCCTTCATCCTATCTTGGGCTCCCCTTGGGCTCCTCTCCCCCTGACTCTTTCTGGAATGGTATTCTAGACAGATTCAACAAGAAGATGGTTGGATGGAAAGGTGCCTCTCTCAGCCAGGCTGGGAAATGTTTACTGGTCAAATCCACTCTTTAGAACCTTCCCATTTATGCTCTGAACCTTTTTCGAATTCCTGTGAAATTTGCAGAGAAAATGGAGAAAATCCAAAGAGACTTTCTATGGACCAGACTTGAAGGAAAGAAAAGGTACCCTCTTGTTGCCTGGGAGAAGGTCTGCCTCCCCAAGGGGTATGGTGGTCTAGGCATCAAAAAGCTTACCCATCTCAATAAGGCGCTTCTTGCAAAACAAATCTAGCGAATCTTCAATAACACTGGAGAATGGAGAGACATTCTGGAAAATAAATACCTTAGAAGACCCTCTCTTCATTTTACTTTATTCAATGAGGACATCCCTAAAGGGTCAACTATTTGGAATGGTATCCTAAAGGCCAGGGACCTGGCTAAGGCGAGGGTCTCATGGAAACTAGACAATGGGGAGGATATTTAGTTTTGGTCTGACAGGTGGTTATGTCAAGGCCCACTTTCTAACAACCCAGTATTTGAGAGATGGGTGCAAGAATGCACAGAGCTATATGGGTTTAAAGTAAGCAATTATAGGGTTGGTCAGGAATGGAGAGACCTTTCCCTCATTTTTGAGGATTTGAAACCAATAATGACTATGCTTAACTCTTTGATCCCTAGTAATAATAAGGATGAGCTGGTCTGGAGGGATAATCCCAATGGAAGTTATTTTGTTGCTTCTGGCTACAACTCTCTCTGAGGATTAAAGGAGAAACCCCCTTGTGCAGATGCCTGGCTCATGGGCCTCACTCCAAAGATCAACATATTTTATTGGTTGGCCCTTCAGAACAAAATCCTAACGCAAGATAATCTCATGAAGAGAGGCCATGTTATACCCAGCAGATGCCCGCTCTGTAAATGTAATCATCTAAAAATGGTCATCTAGACTATTAGCCCCCTTCTCAGCATTTTGGCTAAATTAATTTAATCATTTACCTAGACCAAATTGCTAATAATCAATTTATTTGATTATAACCTATAGTTTGACTATGCTATCCTAAGTTCATTATTTGATTAAAAGAACATGTCCCCTTTTAATTAAATAAAACACCCCATTCTTCTAACCCACTTAAAGTGCACACATAAAGTCCTTTTTCTATTTTGCAATTAAAAGAAAAGGCTTTGTGACTTTTGTCTTATATGACAAGTCAACTTATATTCTATTGGTTGATTTGTGTGTGCACATAGATCACTCCTCTTTTCAAATTCCACCATTGATCATCCACCATCTTCATCTTGATCTCCACCGTCCATACATCTTTAAAAGGGAGAGAGCTTTCCCCCTCAATCAATCCATTTTTTGAATATTGTTATGCTGCAGGTTTTCTAACAGGTTTCTTTGGAGCTTTGTGGAGAACTTCTATTTCTTGTCTACATTCTCTCATACCATAGCATCTTAGCTTAGATTTCATTTTTACATGTAGCTTAATCTCACATAGCTTAATAATGGTATTGTAACACTCTCATACATGTTTTAGCATAGCTTCATTTTGCATTATCATCCTAGTTTAATTTTCATTTGCATTGCATTCTTGAGGAACTCCTTGGGACATTTGCATTCTTGCATCTTGTCTTTGGAACCTCCCATTGCATGGTTTACTAGCAAGAAGAGTATCTCTAAGGCTCATCTGAGAGCCTTCTTATTCTTGAAATATACTCTCTTGCACTCCGTGGATAGGGAGCTCTAAGCCGGCATCCAAGCATTCCCATCTCATGGAATCGTTTGGATAGAAGGGTTTAGAGTGGGACACTTTCGAGTGTACATTTTTGGCGCCCACCGTGGGGCTTGAATCAAATTTTCAGCTCCATTTGCTTTCATTTCTTATCTCTGGTTTTTTTTACAGCAGCATATTGGGTCTAATCAAATGCTTTTGTAGAATTTTCACTTTGGTTTTAAGGCCAAGCCATAAGTAAATTGGTTTGAAGGCCAAAAACTTAGTTGGTTTAAAGATTTGATCATATCTTTTAAACCGCTTAGAATTTGGTTCTGAAATTTTGTTTGCAGGTTGCGTATATGCTCAAAATGTTTCAGTCCAATTTTCAGAGCATTTTGACATGATTTTCGGAAGTTATGATATTTTCTTTATTTTCCATAAAAAGCCGTTTTTGATCGCAAATCAGCGCATTTTTTGAAAAAACTTACATTTTCAGAAAGCTTTTCGAATTCTAATGGGGGTTCTTTCTTTGTGTTTTTAATTTTGAGACCGTATTAAGAATAAAAAATTCGATTTGATAAATTTGGCCTGTTTTGACAAAATCAATCTCTAGGGAGCAAATGAAGAGATTTTTTAAAATTTCTTGCATTTTTGGAAAGCTCTCTGATTTTTAACAGGGGTCTCTTTTTTTCATTTTCATTTTTGGATACGAAATCATAGCAAAAAAGTTCAATCTTGTTGACTAGGTCAAAACCAAAGAGTAAAAATGAAAGCATTTGTGATTAACTTGCACTTTCTTTGCATGTACTTGGTTGGAGGATAAATTAGATTTTTGAAGCAACTCACCACTTTTTATTGCAGATTTTTATGTTATTTCACACTAACTTTTGTTGCTAACAAGTTGTGATTTCATGTTGCCATCCTTGTGAAAAAAAAAATTGAAACATTGCATAAAAAGAACGCATGTCAAAGCTTCAAATGCACAAGGGCTACTAACGATTGTTTGCAGGGCTGCCCAAAGCATAAAAACCCAAATTTCTTGCTTTTTTGTTTTCATGTGTGGCATTGAATAATTGTTCATTTTTCATAGGCACATAAAACTTGTGATTGGAGTCTTTTGGTAATAGGAGAGTATGCTCTTCACCCTTGTGGTGAATCAGAAATCTTGACTTGCCATTTGGTTTCAAAAGCAAGGGGTAAATGAATCTTCTTGGCATGTTTGGGAGAAAATGATTGGAATAGGAGAGTATGCTCTTCACCCTTGTGGTGAACCAGAAATCTTGACTTCCAAAATTTGATCCACTTTGTGTAGTTAGAATCCTTTAGAGGGCCTGCTCTTGGACAACCTGAGAGGAACGACCCAAGTGGGAACAAGCCGATTACCTGGCTCTTCCAACCCACTATAAACTCAAGGCTATCAAGGACACAAAACCTTGGTAGACGTAGTGTTTATCTTCGTCTAGTGTGATCGCTTATGGGATTTCGACCATAGGGAGATCACTAGGCAAGAATGCTTAAGGTACTCTTGTGATCGCGAGATCGGTTACTCATCGCAAGGTGAGGTGTCCTGTAATTGGGAGCAAGAGGAACACTATGAACGGAAGCCCTATCTAAACACTCTAAGTTAGTAACTACCCTTTTTTAGCCGCTCAACTTCTTGGTGCAAGGATCGATCCTAGTGGACTACCCGGATCACCCCAAGATTTACACTCACCATATGTGTTCCCTTGGTTATGCTTATGGCATTTCCATGACAAAGCCAATATCTCTTGTGGGCAACCACTTGGTGTGAGGCGAAGGAGCATCAAGCGTGGGCCAAGTTGTTGAGTAATGAACCATGACTTCTAGGTAGATATTGCTTGATGTGTTCTCGAATGTGGTATACTTGTAAAAATCTTTTGAAGATACACATGACGATAATTCTAGGGAATTCTTTTGAGACGTCACATATGCTTGTATCATGTAAGGTTGCTTTGTCCCTTGCTTGATTGTTTGAAGACTACTCCATGTGTCACTATCTTGCTTGGAAAGAAATTTCTTTTGAACATCAAATTTACTATGCTATCAACTATTGTCAAACTTTATCAACCAAGTCAAAACATCAAGTGCAAACATTTTCTTGTGTTACTTGCTAAGGGGAGTCTCATCATTTGACTTTGATTTGCTATGTCTCTAGTTTTTTAACATGCTTAAAGTGACTCTTTGGTCTTAGTGCTCTTGGTCTTTTTGTCTTCATGGTCTATGCATGCTTGCTAGTTATCCTTTTGCTAAAATGGTTACCTTGATTTCTTGACTACACTCTTGGGTTGGGAAAGTTGTTCACTTGTCACCCTGCTTGCTCTATCTATTTGGCTATTTGGGCATCTTGCCTAGCTATTGACTTGAGTCATTCATGTCGTAAGTTTCTTGGACATATTGTTTGACAAGTCTCTTTAATCTCTATCTACTATCTTGGCAAGTGAACACTCTACCTCCTATAGTTTCAACATCAAGTTATCTTCTAGGCTCTTTCATGCTTGATTATCTATCTATCACTATGGAATTCAAATCTTGTGCTACCAAACTTCAACTGAATCTAGATGATCATGATATCCTCCATGTCACTAAAGAGTTTCAAGATCTATATGCACAATACAAAGAACTAGAAGAGACAAATGATCTTCCTTACCTTCATCTCTCTAAGCGCATGATAGAAATGAAGTCTAAACTTGAGAAAAGGTTGGAGGAGAAGATTGCATCATTACATGAATCTTCCTTAAGGTCTTTACATGCATGTGAGTCACCTTCTTTGAGGTTATCCTCTTCTTTTAGGTGTACATGCTCTACTTCAAGACATCAAATGTCTTCATCTTCTAGATCTAAAGACCTTTGTAGAGAACAAGCACTTGAGGCTATGCCAAAATTTCACGATGGACCTATCTTTGACGAAGCTAATGATGAAGACATGGATGCATACCATTCACTTGAGAAACAACAAAAGGACTGTAGACATACTTCTAATAGAACTTTTTCTCCCTTGGAAGATTCTTATTATGACACTTTGCAAAAACTTCTTAGCAATAAGATCATCATGTTACCAAAGTCTAGCTCATATGGAAACCCATTCTTGAATATCTATTGTTCTTATCATCAACATAATGAGCATAGTACTTCAGATTGCATTGAGCTAAAACATAAAATCCAAGATCTTATTGATAATGGAATTATTGATACCTCTAATGATTCATGCGATGAGGATACTTTTCTTGAGCAAGATTATGTTGATGAACCTATGTCTAGTAGTGGCTCCATTACATCTTCCACTTCTTCCAACACTCATGCATCTCCCAACACATCAAAGCTTTCCAATATGCCTCCATCAAATAAAGAACCTAATGCTTTTCACATTGACTATGTGTATCCTCAAGGGCTACCTCTAAAAGAAACTCAAGCTAACCTTCATTTGGCTGCAAACCTTTTCCATGCTACCAATCCTAAACATCCTCAACCTTCATGCACTACTCCATTCACTCTTCATTCTCCCTTGTCCTTGGAAGTGGCTCCATGTCAAGAAGACTCTCAAAAAGAAAAATCTATAAATGTCAAGAAAGATCAAGATCAAGCACCCTTTCATCTCTTTCAAGATTTTTCCCCTCCATATTCTACATCTTGTCCACCTCCTAAGTATGATGAAGATACCACTTCCATCATCTCCCTCGAGCTTACTGAAAATTATGAGAAAAGTTCTCTTCATATGCTATCCAAAGCTACTTGTCAAGATCAAAGCATCCCCTCATGTTCTACTTCTCCATATCCACTTCAAAATTGTGCTCAAGCTTCAAGTGCTTCTATTAAAAATGTTGGTCCTATCAAAGGTACTTATGAGTCTATTGATGGCTTTGACCATGTTGCTCATTCTAAAGATGTTGATATCCCTTCCCACTATCCTTTTGCATCTTCTAAATCTATCCTTGGTCCTTATCCATCTAAGCTAAAGCATTCAAACCTTCCATCCATTTTGGGGCCTTATGTTCCTCCATCTCCTACATTCACTCCTACCTCATTCCCTAGCTCTCCCATCATACTTAAAGATCAACAAAGACACTCATCCTTGATGACTTTTCACCCATCTATACATCTAAACCAGTCATATCATCCTTATTCATCCACAAATCCAAATTCCTTTGGAAGTGAGAATAAACATAAGAATCCATTGAAAAAGAAAGATCACTATGTCCCATCTAATCGACATATGAATGCTAAGAAGGAAAATGCACAAAAGAGACTACAAAGGTCCACTGTTAAGAGAGCTAAATCAAAGCAAATGTGGGTTCCTAAATCCATCATTGAAGAAATGCACTCTCAAGCACCCAAAGAACAAGGAAAATCTAAAGCTATATGGATTCACAAGTCTCTTTTAAAAGACTTGAATATTGAAAATATTTCAAAGTTGACATTCAAGCTTCCAAAGGCTTCTATTCCATCTTCTTCCAAAAATCTTCCTAAAAATATTCCAAAGCCTTCCACTACACTTTTTTCCAAATATTTTCTACCACCTCATACATCTAAATCTCAAGCTATTTCATCCATGATTCCTCCATTATTCCAATACCCTTCAAGGTGTGTGTCAATGTTGATCTTGTCCAATATTTTAGCTACCCACATGAAATCCTCCAAAGCTTACACTTACTTTCTATACATGAACTATTATCCTCAATATATTCTTCCTACTACCATTTCCCTTTCATCACCCTATCAACATCTATGAGCATACCTTTCTATGGTCTTGTCTTATCATGACTTATCTTTCCTATAGGAGCACTATCTAAATTCAAAAAGCTTGAGCTCTTTCTAAAAATTCAAAAAAAAATGAAAAAATGAAAATGTGCCTTGGTGAAAACCACTTATTGTGGCACCTTGGTAGCAAAAGTAAAGAGAAATAAATCCATCCTATGGTGAAAACTACATCTTGTGGTACCTTGGATAAGTACCATGATGAAAACCTGGCAAACAGGCATCATGCGTAATTCTTCCATCATCCATCTATCCCCTCTTCTCTCTTTGATCTTGACAATGTTGAGCTATCTTTGCATATTGGCTATCTTATCCACCAGATTTTCTATTGTGCTCTCCCATTCACTCATAGCCTCTATCTTGAGCTTTATTCTTATTGCTCTATCCCATTGCTATACTATCTAGTTGACCCCTTGACCTTGATCATAATAAATGAAACATGGTTCTCATAGGTCTCTTGACATGTCTACTCTTTTGGACTACATGCTTCATGCTATCTCACTTGTTGGCTTCACTGCTTATCCTAAATGCTATCTTGCTCATTTCTTCCATTGCTTATCCAAAACATGCTTCATATGACTATTTCACCTCTTTCCCTAGCTTGGGTACTCTTGAGGAGTCAGTTCTCTAGGATCACTTTCACTTGCTTCACATTCCTTTCTTATGCATCTTTTCTTATCTATCGCCTTGTTTCTCCATCATGTCCTATACCTTGCTAGACATTGGGAGAAAATGATGTGATCTTGCTTGAGAACTAGTGATCTCTAAAACCTTCTAAAAAATCCAAAAAAATCATATATGATGCTGAAAAAATCCTAAAAATCAGAAAATATCCTGAAAAAATGATCATCTTAGTGAAAACCTCACTTTGATGTATCACCAAAAAAAAATCAAAAATACAAAAATACAAAAATTTGAAAAAAGTCTTGAAAAAATCTATCAATTTGGTGAAAACCTGGAAACAGGCGCTACTTGAAACCCTTGCACCTATGTCTATCAGTCTCAATCATCCACTTCGCTACACATTTCCTGGCTTGGAATTGTTTCTTGTCCTCATCTTGGGGCATAGCTACTTAGCTTATTGAGGTATTCTTGTGCATTAGGGTTTCTTTGACAACTCACAAAATAGTGTTTCTCAACACTTCCCCCACTTTGACATCAAGTGTTTTTTTTAACACTTTACAGATAGTTTACCTACAGTCTCCGATGTCGCAATATTTCTCACTATCAGAATCAAGTCTGGAAGAAATGGCCAAGTGACTTACACACACACACTTTAACACTTAAACGACTGAGCTATGCTGACATTTATCTATTTTGTGTGCTGTCTATGATGATTTCTTTGCCATGTATTCCCTCCCTAATAGTCTTTCAAGGATGTCATTCACTAGAAGACTGGGGGCATGGGACATATTTTCTTGATTTCTTCTTGTGGATATACTTTTGTTTGTCTATAGTGTTGTAAGCATTTATGCTTGACCTATTCAACACTTTGACTTATAAATGTATCATCCTTGACTGTTTCGCAAGACCACACTCAGGGTTTATCCTGGCACTTATGCCTTGATACAGGTGTAATCTTGCTAAATTAAACTTAGGGAATCTAATTGCGTAGTTATCTTGACTTACATGTCTTTGATGCTTAGATTGGATTTCCACATACCTATCTGATCTCAATCATATTCATATCCTCATAGTTTTACTAGTGATGGTTGTATGATCTCATGATGTCCCTAATAAATGCTCAATGATGAAATTAAGAGTCTAAATGTTATGCACTTCTTGCTGGTAAACCACTTTGCATATTAGCTTGCATTTTAGGTTCATTTTCTAGCTTAGTCTTGCATTCTTGCATATGGGGAGAGCTCTCTTTCTTCATCTTTTTGTGGACATATCAGCTAACTCCTTTCATATATTTCTTTACTTTCTTCTTGTTCATGTCTTTTCACCTTCTTAATCTTTCACTTCATCTCTTTTCTATCTTATCATCACATTATATAAATTTTTGACCTCTTAAATAATTTTGATGTCCTAGATTCATTTTCGGGATCAAAATCCAAATTCGAGTTAATCTTGATGGTCAAAATTGTCTTTTAAAATTCTACTTTCTTCTGAGCAGTTAGTTGACCTTTTGAGGTCTAATCTCTGAATCATCACTCGGGCATCTTCATTTCTTCATGTCTTCATCATGTCTATGCTTCATATCTACTTCTAGTCACCTTTTCAAATCTAAATAATCTTTCTACTAGATTTGACCTAATTTTTATGCTATATCCTTCAAGGTCAACTCTAGTCCAACTAGGGCATTTTGTCAGTTTTTAAAAGTCATTCTTGGGTTCTAATCAGCTATCCGTCATCTTGGACATTGCTATATTCTAATTTTCTCATTTCTAGCCAATTTTTTGCATCCCCTTACCTCATTTCAATTTCGATCCCGAGGGGGCAAAAATACTCTATTGCTGATTGTTACAGCTATCTATTTCTTAGGAGCATTTGTTTGATCTTATCACTTGCTCTCAATATATTCGCTTTGCTAGGTGTTAGAATTCTTTTAAGATCCTAACATCATCTTCCTAGTGTTCAGTACTACTGCTATCAGGCTGTGCATTTAGGACTTGCTATCTATTTCTGCATTTCACTCTTCGAAATCAGACATCTATATCTACCACTACCTACTTGGCTTTCTATTTTCTTTGACATAATGTGTTCCCAGATCGATCACACATTAGTCAAAGAGGGGCAAATGTAATCATCTAAAAATGGTCATCTAGACTATTAGCCCCCTTCTCAGCATTTTGGCTAAATTAATTTAATCATTTACCTAGACCAAATTGCTAATAATCAATTTATTTGATTATAACCTATAGTTTGACTATGCTATCCTAAGTTCATTATTTGATTAAAAGAACATGTCCCCTTTTAATTAAATAAAACACCCCATTCTTCTAACCCACTTAAAGTGCACACATAAAGTCCTTTTTCTATTTTGCAATTAAAAGAAAAGGCTTTGTGACTTTTGTCTTATATGACAAGTCAACTTATATTCTATTGGTTGATTTGTGTGTGCACATGGATCACTCCTCTTTTCAAATTCCACCATTGATCATCCACCATCTTCATCTTGATCTCCACCGTTCATACATCTTTAAAAGGGAGAGAGCTTTCCCCCTCAATCAATCCATTTTTTGAATATTGTTATGCTGCAGGTTTTCTAACAGGTTTCTTTGGAGCTTTGTGGAGAACTTCTATTTCTTGTCTACATTCTCTCATACCATAGCATCTTAGCTTAGATTTCATTTTTACATGTAGCTTAATCTCACATAGCTTAATAATGGTATTGTAACACTCTCATACATGTTTTAGCATAGCTTCATTTTGCATTATCATCCTAGTTTAATTTTCATTTGCATTGCATTCTTGAGGAACTCCTTGGGACATTTGCATTCTTGCATCTTGTCTTTGGAACCTCCCATTGCATGGTTTACTAGCAAGAAGAGTATCTCTAAGGCTCATCTGAGAGCCTTCTTATTCTTGAAATATACTCTCTTGCACTCCGTGGATAGGGAGCTCTAAGCCGGCATCCAAGCATTCCCATCTCATGGAATCGTTTGGATAGAAGGGTTTAGAGTGGGACACTTTCGAGTGTACAGTAAAAACTAGTCTGAGTCGAGAAATCATATATTCATTCAATGTGACTTTGCTAGGGAGGTGTGGAGTTCTCTTAATCAAGAAATGGAGATTCTCTGGTGCTGGCCAAATAATCTTATCAACTTTTTCAGTCATTGGAAAAGCCTTTGTAAAATTGTAGGCTGGTAGGATAATTATGCCTAGTTTTTGCCTCACTTCTACTAGAGCATCTGGAAGGAAAGGAACAACAGAATTTTCAGGGACAGAGAGGAGCCGGCAATAATTCTGGGAAGGAAGATTTTGAAAAATATAAAAGAAAACCTTCGAGTGATGAAGGAGGGGGAAGTTGATATAGGGGACAGGAAGACGGTTAAAGAAAAAGACAAGAATCCCAAAAGACAGGATGCCAGATGGATTCTACCCCCGGAAGGATGGTCCAAAGCCAACTTCAATGGTGCTTCTAAGGGAAACCCTGGCCCCTCTGGAAGTGGTGGAATAATAAGAAATAGTTTTGGGGAGGGGATTTCGGCCTTTGCTCTCCTGCTTGGAACCTAGACCAACCATTTGGTCGAAGCCAAAGCCGCGTGCAGTGTGGTAAAGCTGGCTTTTGAAGCTGGCATTTCCAAACTTTGGCTTGAAGGGGACTCCAAAAACATAATAAAAAATATTAATGGTATCTTCCCCCCCCTCATGGTCGATTGCAAATATAATTGATGGGACACGTGCCGCCCTCACAAAATTTGAGAAGGTCTACATCACTCATGTGTTTAGAGAGGCAAACCTAGTTGCTGACTGGTTCGCTAATAAAGGGGTGGGAGTAGACAAAGAGATGACCTGGCATTCCGAAAAAGATTTTCCAATGGAGGCTAAGTCACTAATCGAGCCAGAGAAAATCCACGGAAGTATGGGTCAATCTAACTATTATCATGTTTAATAAAGAAAGATTGGATGTTGGTATGAGTCATAATAAGTTTCTTGGTTTTCGTAATCTCAAGGGATTTTTTTTGTCATTTTGACACGTTTGGAGGATCGTTATGATTTTTACTTACTATTGTATCAGAGAGGCGAATGATCACAAACCCAATAAAAGAAACAGAGCCAAAATATTGGTTGGAAAAAAATTGCAGAGATTGGGGCTCATGAGAATAGTTGAAGAAAAAATAGATGTCATGACTGGAGAATGGAGCAGAAAGGAGCCGACGGGTGAAGTGGAGAAGTGGAAGAATATGGGCAAAGTCTAGAAAAAACTACAAAAGGGCGGGGTTGCGAATTTTTTTGAGAAGCTCCATGGTTTTGACCCTGAGGTCACCAACAACATGGTGAACTCATGGAATAATGGCAAGGTCAAGGTGAATGGGTTTCTTTCCAGATCACATAGGAGGTGGTTGCGGAGGTCACTGGTATCCCTATGGAGGGTTTCAAATTCTACAGGGACAAGAAACTCTTGTCCAATGCAGTCAAGGAGTTCATGAAAAATTCTGCAGAGATGAACAAGCTGGTAAAGAAAGAGTCTTTCTTTGTGACGGAGACTATAAAGAAGTTTTGGAGGTATGTTTTATATGCCCTCATTGATTATGTTAACCTGGACCCTAGGTCTAATTGGGTCAGAACTCACCATTTTGTGATTTTAAATCATTTTCGCCATAAGAGTAGAATTTCCATTCCCTTTTACCTTCTCACTTCTATGAACAATGCAATCTCTAGTTTCAAGAAGAAAGTCACTATTAACCTTGCTTTGCATGAGGGATTATTGCTCCTCATCCATGAGCATTTCAAAGATCAGTCTATATGCAATAACCCTCCTCAAGTTAAGGATGTCGACAAAGGCAGCTCCAACTTTTCTTTAGACTCTGATGATATTGAGAGCATTAGCTCGGAGGAGGAGAATATTTCCTCAGGAAAGAAGAAAAAAGGTCAAGACAGGAAACAGTCCATAGCTACAACTCCCAGCAGGAAAAGCCCTAGGGATCACGGCCAAGCTCAAGCAAAAGAGGGTTATGTTGAGGAGGAAGAGGAAATGGATATAGAAGATTCTAACAAAGTGTCGAAGGAGGAGTTGGAAGAGGAGAAACCTGGGAAAAAATGAAAGAGGGAGGTAGTGAGAGTTGAGGAGACTAGAAATCAGAGGACGGATGCTATTCCTCTTCCCCTCTTCCCTGTCTAGTCTCAGCCTCCTTTGGAGGAAAAAGTGAATGTCATCACTGGTGAGAATGAGGGGGAAGTACAGGTCAAAAATAGAATAAGGGCCTAGAAAAATTTCAATGTGAGGACTACTAGTATGGGGATTTTTAGGGAAGTTATGAACCCTCAGATCCTGGTGGACAACTTGGAGCAGCCTAGGCTCAATGAGCTCATAAACCCAGCTATCCTGGCCATTTCAAACAATGCAAGGGAGACTGGAATGAACCTTCTAAATAATGCCCGCAGTAGTATGATTGACAACTTTAGATCAATCAAATGGCTCTTCCATAAGCTGGAGGAAGTTAGAGAAAGGGTATCCCAGATGGAAAGTACTAAGAATAAGATAGGTAATGACAACCAGGAGGATCAGGATAACAGAGAAAGCTTAAATGAAAGGAGAATTAGAAATCTTGAATGCTACAACCACAACCTGGCAAGTCAAATGATTTCTCTCTTGAGTTCGATGAATGACAACATCCAATCCCTTGCTAGTAAACTTAAGGACAAGGGCTTGCTGGTGGAGGAGGGAGGACAGAACAGGGATAAGGCCAGGCCGGATGATGACAAGGCCACAATCAATACGTTCACCAGTATGGATTAGGGCATCGAGAAGGTCCAGGATCAAATGGAAAAGGAGCAACAAAAGATAGTCGAGGCAGCTCAGACTATGCAGGAAATGGAGAAGATAATCGAAGACTAGTTTTGTTGTCTTTTGTCTTTTCGTCTTCTTGGCTTTTAGCTTTTGGACAGGCTTGTTGTACTCTATTTTAGTTTGTTTATTTTCTAGCCTTTCTGTGGGCCTTTGTTTTGGGCTGGGCCTTCGAGCTTTTTTCAGCTATTGGACATCTGTTTTGGCTAGGCTTCTTTTGCTTATTATCAACCTTGTTTCTGTAAAACTAATGGGTTTCAGAATCCCTTAAAACCTATTTTTCTTATCAAAAACATTCTTTGTACTTTGATCAAAAAAATTAGGATGCAGTTGCAAAATTGGCAGGTGGAACTATCTGCAGGCGTCTTCAACATATTTTTTTTTGTCTTCAACTGCCTGTCACTTTCTTTGCCTTTTCTTTATCCTTTTTGTCCCTTCTATGTTTAACTGCACCCTTGAGTTGCCTAGTCACTTTCAATAGATGATATGGCCTTTGTATCTACTATAATTTCCCAAATAGCAATATCAATATCCACATTAGGCCAGGTGACATCATGGATAGTGTTTAACTCATCTATGCATTTGTTCCAATTAGTGTTAGTGATTGCCTTTAATTCTCTAGTAACTTTGCTCATATTTAATTCAATTCTAAATAGAAAATCAATCATATCATAGACAATTGTTACATTCATCTCATTATTGCAGTAAGTAACAAATTGTGAATGCCTCAAAATATCCTCAAAAGAGGAGGACCATTCCTACCACTCTTCTATGATTCCATTAAAATCTAAGATAGTAGAAATAAAATTGGGAATCCCCGTGGCAATTATCTTTATCTTACCTTGGATCAATTGCATTTTTCCTAAAAAGAATCCAGTTAATTCGTTTACCTTGTTTATCATCTTCCTGACATTGATAATTAACCCCTTGGGAAATTCTTCCTTTTGAGATAGCAGAGGGACCAAGCTATCAAAAAATTGTGTGTATGGGACCCATGTTGTAAATAAAGGGGATAGAAAAGTTAATGCCTCTGAGCATTGAAATTTAGCTCCTTGCATAGAGATATAGCTATTATGCACATTTTGTGAAACAATTTCCAAGGCACCTATCTTGTGCATCATCAGGCTCCAAATTGTCTTGATTTCCACCTCCTTTGCACCATCCCACTAATCAATATCCATTTTTTGGCTTTCTCCCACATTTTTTGTATTAGCTTCTGTCTGGGATTCTTGGTCTTTCACCTCTGTGATGGGCCCAGCCACATTTCTAAGGCTTCTTACCTCTTCATCGCAAGCAGCTAATCTTTGTTCCAAGACATAAGTTCTTCTTAGCTCCTCTTCATATTTCTTCCTGGCATTAATGGATATGTTGTATGTTTGATACAATTTTTCTTCCAACATATCCATATTTCTCTTCCCCATGAGTGAAGTTGTGTTCATCAAGTTATGTATCTGGTCACTAGACATAGTAGTGGCATTCCATAATATAACATTTCCTTAGGGAGGGCCTTTTATCTCCATAAGGGTTGGTTTGCTTCCCTTAGGAGCCATGCTCCATACTTCCATTGTCTTGCTACCAAAGTTGAAACCAGACCCCTACAACTCACCAGCAATGTTCGTCTCTTCAAAAGAAATTGATTTGTCCTGCCTTCTTATTTGATCGAGAATGAAAGATGAACTGAGTTCCCACCTTGGGAAAAGAAGCATCCCACTTCTCTTTACCAGCTCTCTGGCTTCTTCCATAGTGAGGATCTCACTATTTGGGTCATAGTCTCGTAACCTGTGCACTAATTCTACAGTCTTCTCTAGGGAGTCTCTTGGTTGCAATTGCAAGGTAAGCTCACTTTTCTTGACCTTGTATAAGAATGACTTGAATTCGTCTAATTTTATGAATTCATCATCAAATTCTTGAGCCTGAATTATTCACTCATTAAACATCTAAATTTGTAGCTCAGTTTTATTAAGGATTTTCTCATTCTCCCTGTCTTGCTTTAATAAGAAATTATGCTTGATTTAATCAAAACTTTGAGATCCTCTAGGAAAAATTTGCAGTGTCTTCCATCTAACCTTATCAGGGATCTCAATCGCATTTTCTCCTTTTCTGCCTTGATCCCATGAAGAGCTCTCTAGTTGATCATAATCTACATCAAAATTTATAACATCCTCCTCCTAAGGGGCTTGATGCTCTACTTTATCTCTTATTTCTACAGGTACTTGTGCCATTATTTGATCAAAATTCTCTAGGAACTTATTATACATGTCCAAGTATGTTGATTTATGATAGAAAGCCTAGAAAGATGGATTTGTTGCCTTCGTGGTTTCTTCTATTCTCATTATCTCTCTCCATTTACAAGTTCTATCCCTACATATATTTGTGTCTAAACAATTCATTATAAAATCTTCCTCCCAATTTGGCATGTTATTAGGAAGAGTATATTTTCTCATATGTTTGAGAGAATGCCTCATCAAATCATTTGCATCATAGGTTTGGATAGGGGCTGTAGGAAGCATAAATTCAACAATGCATTTGTCTATTTCTTCTATTGTATCTTTTCCTATCACAAAATCCCCTATTTAAGTATTCCTAGCTACAAAAGAGCCTTTCTTAATAGTAGGAACTAAATATTTCTTGTTCATCATAAGTAGTTATTAGAAGAATTCTAACGAACCTAATCTTTTTGGAACATATTTAGGTAGTGTTGGGCATTCGTTTTGCACAAGGTCAACGACAGGAATCCATTGCGTAATTCCTCTCTTGAAAAGAAAATCTTTTTAAGGATCCACTCCAAGGTTCAGTATTTGTCTTATGACATACCAAAATCCACTCAATAGAAGATAAATGTGAGTGTTCACAAGGAGGCCTTTGCTAGTTCTAAAAACTCCTTTATCTTGGAATTGAAGTAAAATGTGTTCGCTATCTCAAAATATCACACCAAAAGAACAATATTTTTCTATTTTTCTATTTTTCAATGCATGCAACTCTAACAATGCAACTACTATGAGGTCCTACTCTAAAAAGGGGTTACCAAAGCAAATAAAATCAAATCAAATTACTTGAAATTGAAATTCATAAACGGACATAAGCTACAAGACACAACACGTTGCGAGTTAAACCTTCGAAGAGATCGATATGAAACTAATGAAAATAGGAGCAGCGCTTCCTAGAATCCACTGATACAATCATCGGTGAGAATATTTAACAAATCGAATGATGTTTCACTCTTCATCAAATCACAAGGCCACAGAAAGTGTGTTCGTGCGAGACAAAAAGCTATGTAGACACAGTCGGGTGATCTCTTCTCAAGCTCATTACGTTAGCGAAATTCATATATCTATAGCAAACACCAGAACTAAAAGATCTCACAACCAGAAACAATACAATAAACCTTTGATTCAATCACAATCTCATGAATAAAATCCACAAAACAATGACACATTCAGGAAAGAATAACTACACTCCGAATGCTAGCACCAAAACCATAACTTTATTGCATAATAACGGCGGCCATTCTTACATTTTGCAATGGGGTATTTATAAGAAATCATCTCCTCAATTTGTGTTGAGAGTGAGAGATATCCTCATGCAATAAAATGCTTTTAAAATATTAAAACAAACTAAATATATACAAACTAACAATCTAACTGGTGCTTAGAGGGACTTCATCCATATTTTATTCATTTATTGGATGCATGAGCCCTCTACATGTCAAAAATAAAGAAGAAGTGAGAGAGAAAGTAGGAGGAGGCCATTAGTCGAAGTGGAAGTGCATGGAGGCATCAAAAATGGAATCCGGTCCTTCACTATGCATGTGTCAGAGTTAACTTGCCATCAGAATGCGCTCTCGATGCATGGAAAGTGCTATTTTTGGAACTGGCAATCATCTGTCGGTGCACCTTTGAATTGTGGAGCTATGAAGCTCAAAAATGCGAAGCTGTGAACTTGTGTAGTTGTGAAGCTCAAAAATGTGGAGTTGCAAACCTACGTAGCTACGAAGCTCAAAAAATGCAGAGCTGCGGACCTATGTACCTGCAGAGCTGCGGACCTATGTACCTACAGAGCTACGCACCTCGATAGCTCAAATCACCAAAAAATCAAAGTTGTTAATTTTGAAAACAGTTTATGGGTTTTGCTCAAATGAGGTTTTCGATCACTTTTTATATATATTCTTTTCCCGTTTTTGATGATTTATACCCTCGTTATAGCCAATCATTTTCATAAACTTGAACTCCTTCTGCTTCTTTGATCTAAAATCCTAAGCCACCTGTGTTGAATCTTGCCATTAATAGCTGCATAAGATGAGGAACCTATTCCACTTCATGTGTCCAACCTCTGTATCTTCGACCTTTGTCTTCTCTCCAACTGCCCTATCCTTCTTGACAAGAAACCAAGTGATCCAAATGATCAAATGTTTGAAACTTTTTCATATTTTTTTTGCAAATTTTTCTAAGCGTTTCTAAATGGCTTTTTCGGAGGTCTTCTGCTCAAAATTTCAAGTTGAAATTTTCATCAGTACCTAAAATTGGGCAATTGAAGGCTCACTATTTTAGGGACTAAAATTAGATCTTTGGTTCTTCTTTCCAACGGTGTAAACGGTTCTGAATTCCGAGCTCTGTGTCAAAAGTTATGACCCTGACAAGTTCAGGATACCTTTTTCACCTACAGGAAGAAGCAAACATTAGTCCAAATAGTTGAAAATTCTTAATTAAGACAAACACCTCTGAAAGACAAATTTTGGACCTTTTATTTTATTTATTTGGGTGCACGCACTAGGGGGCACACGCGACACCTTTTATGAGGGGCGTGGCATGGCGCGCCTCCATGGGGGGGCGCGGGGCACCTCCATTAGTGGCATGTGATGCCTCCATGGAGGGTGCACGCGACACTGCCATGGAGGGCGCGCACGCGGTGTACCTCCATGAGAGGCGCGCACACGCCTCCATGAGAGGTGCAAAATTTTTTATTATATATATATATATATTTTTTTTTTTTTTTTAATTTTTTTTTTTTTTTAATTTTTAATTTTTTTAAAAAAATTGTAATTTTTTTTTTTTTACTCTAAAATTTTAACTCTAACAAAACTTTCTTCTCCTGACTCCCAAACTATGAGTCTGGGAGTCAAAAAAAGTAGGGGGTCCCCATTCCTAGTAAGGAATGGGGTGTGTGTTGTGGACTGAGAGGTGCATGTGGCACCACCATGGAGGGCGCGCGCAGTGCGCCTCCGTGAGAGGTGCACATTTTTTTATTATATATATATTTATTTTATTTTTTTTTTAAAAAAAATTGTAATTTTTTTTTTTTTACTCTAAAATTCTAACTCTAACAAAACTTTCTTCTCCTGACTCCCAAACTGTGAGTCTGGGAGCGAAAAAAGTAGGGGGTCCCCATTCCTTACTAGGAATGGGGCATGTGTTGTGGACACTACAACAGGTAGCACATGAGGAGGCCAAGGACACCCAAAAACCCTTATTATTGAAAAATTTCCAAAAAGAATCAGACTAGCCCAATCATGGCTCATTACCCTATCTCCATTCAGACAAGAAGATGGACTTATCAACATTCTAACTCCTCTAGGCATTCTTTCAATTATGTCAGCTAGCACATTTGAAATTGGAAAAACAAGATCATTATAAAAGGCAATAGCACTAGCATAAGGATAAAACCTTTGCCCAAAATGAGTCCACAACTACATAGGCAAGTTCTCTCCACTCTCCTCATTGGCTTCAATGAAATCCGAACTAACATGCCCTATATTCTTATAAAGAATAATGTGCATCAACAATGAGTAATGGAAAAAACTAAAATTTCCTAATTCTCCCTTCTAAGATGCCACAATCTCATCATGCATCATGATTATAATATACTCAATAAAATCATATCCAACATTATGAACTAGGTCCTAGATGTCTAGAGCCTTAATGCATATATACCTAGGGGCATTCATGGTACCATCTACTCCCACCAATTTGGTGATGTTGAATATGGTATATTTGAAGTATTTACAGAAGAATTCAAGTGTTATAAGATCTCCTACCTTCTTTGGTAGTTCACCCTTTTCCTTCTTTTCTTTGGGGATGTGTCGTCTCATAACTCTTCCAATAAAGAAACTTTTATAGATCTTGAATGTTTCATTCATTTTTTCCTTCTCAATTGGCCTTGTCATAGGTTCCCCTAGGGTAGAAACTTTAGTAAATGTCTCCCTATCTAGCCTACACAAGATACTCATATCCTTCTTATGAAATCCTTTAGTAGTAGGATTGTATGATTTGATCAATTCCTTCATCAAATCAATATCTATTATTACCTCTAGCATTATCAATTTTGCCATGTTCCATATCCAAGGGTTGCAAATTGGTGATTTCTTAAACCTATTATTATAAAAATACCAGAAGAGCTCATTCTTGTTGGTATCAGGCACAATAACATCTCTGCAGGAAGAGTATGCATCTTTGAATATATGGGAATTCATGGTTTGAGCATGGGAAGACCATGGAATGAAGTATATCCATTCCTTTACATATAAACTCAGCAACTTTGGTTTGGCCTATTCAGTGGCTTGTGAAGACTCTTCCACATTAACCTGGGCTATTATATTGCCTTCTTATGCCATGATTCTACAATCAACTCTTTAAACAATCTCTATCAATGTCAACTCTAAAAACACTGTGTATCTCTACAAATTCTGAAAAATTCTTAGTGCTCAAACTTCTTGTTAGTGTAAATAATTAATTATTATTTCACTTTACTTAAGTATACTTAATAGTTAATGCATTATCATATTAGTTGTCATGTAGACACCTAGGAGTATGCATAGTCATATGAGTTGTCTTGTTGACAACACAAGAGTTTGCATATTCATCTGAGTTGTCATGTTGACAACATAGTTTGTACTCCAATTGAGCACATGGTGTCTACAACATCTCTTTACAAGATATACCTAAGTAAAATTATCCTCTCATTATCGCACAAACTCTTGTGCTCAATGGAGGATAATCCACTCTTGATGGACATGTGCTTAGTTGTGAGGCTTATCACTTTGCTGACTCCTAGTCATTCTGGATGCCTTTATATATAGGCACTTCTAGTGTGTATTCATATTATATTCATTCTCATTATTGTTATTATGATCATCCATTATTGATCCATATTGTGTTAGTGCTTGAGCTTCTTGATCTTGGTGTCATTTTTCCCTAAGGAAAATTCTTACATGGTATTAGAACGATAGGAGATCTCTTCACATAGCCATTGAAGACCATTTTTGCTTCACCTCTTAGAGGGCCATGATTCAGATCTGGAGTATCTACAATTATTGGGAGCGTCTAGAGCCAATGTAGACCTCACCATTGTGTTTGGAGGATTGATTTGGCAAATTTTGACTAAAAATTTGCCTACCCTAGGCTATTGTCAAATCAAAGGACATTTTTTTTTTTTGCAAACCAGAACTCAAGTGCCTAATTTGTGAAATTGGTATGATCATTATAGATCTGTACAATTAATTTTTTAGATCTACATTTTTATTTTCTTTTTCGCACCTGTTTTATTTGGATCTGCATTTTTGCTCTTCAGATTTTTTTATTTTTTTTTTTTCCAAAAAATTATTCAAAAATTTTGGCCATTAGGCCAGTTGGAAAGCATTGGTTGTTGCAAGAAAATTGTGCAATTACACCTCGAGCCCTATGGGTTACAATAGGAGGTTAACGTAGACCACAAGTAGATTGAGTGTTATACACCGTAGGTGGCACCCAACATAACTGCAAGCGACCAAACCAAACCGCAAACCACAACTGGGTGAGAACATACACCATGGCTCTTTAGCTACTAAAAACTTTGTGGGCTCCCACCTTTATTCACCTTTGTTCCCATAGATAGGGTGAATGTGGGATTAATCCCTACGGAGCTCAACCATTGATAGGCCACCCACCACCGTTCAGTGCCAATGCAATGCTCCACTCTACCAATATAGTGCCACCACATCACTTAGCCCAATACCACCACCTTCCTTAGCTCCACTCTGGCCTACCATCACCACCCATGTGGCCTTTAAACCCTATAACCTGCCACACGACATCCTCGGTGACACATTAGAATCTAATGCAGTAGCACCACATTAGTAGTAGGTGAATTAGCTACCACGTGCCCTCCAGGAATAGTTAGCAATTTGTACTAACATGTCATCTACCACATTGACATCCGTACTATACAGACTGCATAGTCAACCTACCTAGCTGGATTTTTTGCTAACATCATCACTTGATGAGCTTTAATTTGATGGTCATTTGACCATCACTAGAAGGCCAAATTGTATTGCCATGATAGCCATTTGGATGTCACATTTAACACAATGTTTTCCTGACGTCATCAAGGCAGACCCCTCACCATATGTAGTTTTAATTTGATAGTCCAACTTTGGGAAGCCATATCTCAGTCATCTAGACTCCAAATTAGGTGCAATTTTTTTTATTTTGGCTAGAATTTCCTGAAGTTTTCAATGGCACTAATTTTTTGGTTTTTGTGCATAGATTTGTCAAAAAAATTAGTTTTTGGCAACTGTGCCTATCCAATCTTGTATTTTACAACTTCAAATGCTCCATACGGGCTCATTAGGACACATAATAAGGTTCCATTTTTTATGAAAGTGCATAATTTTTTGTCTACTTTCAGGATCTGCAATCAAATTATAGGCTTGTGTGGACATAAATACCACTTTCAAAAATAGGTCCTTTTTTGCATTGTATTGCTTTGATCAAACTTCAAAATTGTTGTATATCTGAGCTACATTGCTAAGTACTAGGTTTGAACTCCAAGAGGAGGTTGTAAATAACAAAATCAGAAGTCTACTTAGGCCCCAAAATTGGCAAGTGATTATTGTAATCACACTAATTATAAAGTGCTTAAATCATTCATTGGGGGGTTTTGATTGAGTGAAAAAAGGGGGGTGTCTCTTGGTGTTGTATTCCTTTCTTCTTGTTGTTATCTTTATTTCCTTGCATTATGGGAAACATTAAGGTTCCAAAATTAACACCACATAATTATTCCACATGGTTAGTTAAAAAATGGTGTGAATTAATGAATGAAGAAGTTTCTTAATATGTAGATGGATCTCTTCCTAAACCCACAGGTGATCAAGTAACTCAAAGTGACATCCATGCTTGGGAATTTGCAGATAGGAAAGCCCTAGGAATCATTAGGTTAGGGGTTGATGATAAGATCCTTTATCAAATCATAAAATATGATACATCCAAGGAAACTTGGGATGCCTTTAAAAAGCTATATGGGAAAGTGACTGAGGAGGATGTCTACAAGATTGAAGATGAACTTATCTCCCTAGATCCTAAGAACTTTGATTCCATCCAAGATTTTATCATTAAGGTGAATGAGTTGAGAATAAAACTTAATGATTATGGTAGTCCCATTAAGGATGAAAGGTTGATTTATCTTATTCAAAATAAGTTGTCATCAGACTACTCCACATTTGTCTCTTCTTTCAACACCTCAAGGGCTACCTTAGGGGCTTCTTATAAGAAACTCACTTTTGATGACTATGTCTAGTTGTTAGAGGATGAACAAGCTAAGTTGATAACAATGGGGATTCTCAAGTCTTCAAAGTCTAGGCATTGGTGGCTAACAATGAGAGCTCCAAAAATCCAATTAGTGAAAGTTCAAACAAAGGCAAGAGCAAAAAGAAGAAGAGGAAAGATAACAAACAAGGGGAGATAATTAAGTCACCACCCAAATCAAATCAACAACAAGGCAAGTCTTCTCCTAATACCAACAAAAAGAGAGACAATAATTAGGAAAAGAAGAAGTGTTCCTATTGTAAAAGAATTGGTCATGATGAATATCAGTATTATCACAAGCAAATTGATGAATTGAAAAACATCATGAAGAAGCACAATGTTCCATTGCCTAATACTTATAAGGAAAAAGGGTCTTCATCTTTAGATTATAAGAGTAAAGGGCAAGCTTTACTCAAACACACTCTTAGTCAAGAAGAATGGGTTATTGACTCAAGTACCACACATCACATGGGCGCTTCAAGGAGAGATTTTTCTTCAATGACACCTTCAGAGGTACCTCACATCTTTGTAGGGGATGATACTAAAGTGAAATTTGAAGGAAAAGGTGAAGTTGAGATGGAAAGTGGAGCATTCAAGGATGTTCTTTATGTTCCTAATTTGACCTCCAACCTTCTTTTAGTCTACCAAATCACTCATTATGGAGGTGGAAACAAGGTTGAATTTCTTCCAGATTTAGTTGTTGTGAAAAGCATCAAAGATGATTCTATGGTTGTAATAGGTGAAGCTAATCATGATTCAAGGCTTTACACTTTCTCTTCCTTTGTGTCTAAATCTAATGCACAAGCCTTGTTAATTCATTCAAATACAAAAAGCAAACTGTGGCGTGAGAGGTTTGGACATCTCAACTATAGGTATCTTCAATAGCTTAGCAACAAGAACATGGTTCATGGTCTACCTAAAGTCTAGTTCTCAGATGGTGTTTGTTCAAGTTGTACACTTGGGAAGTATCTAGAAAAAATATTTGACAAGGCGAAGTCTTGGAGAGCACAAAGTGTTCTTGAACTAGTTCATAATGTTGTGGTGGGCCAATTTCTAGTGCCATCATTTGGAAAGTCTCACTATGCACTCACCTTCATTGATGACTACTCTTGCTATGCTTGGGTATTCTTCATGGCTCATAAGAGTGAAGTGTTTGAATGATTTCTCACCTTCAAGGCTTAAGTAGAAAAGTAGTTAGAGAAAGCCATCAAGGTTCTTCAAATAGATAATGGAAGGGAGTACGTGAATTCAAGACTTATAGAATTTTGTACTCAAGAGGGAATTGACCTTCAGCATTCAATACCATACACTCCACAACGTAATGGTGTTTCAGAAAGGAAGAATAGAACCCTCAAGGAGATGACCACTTGTATGTTATTGCATAAGTCTCTTGATCAATTTTTTTGGGTTGAAGCAATGAATTGTGAAAACTACATCCAGAATAGGAGTCCTCATAAAGCTTTGGATGTTGTAACTCCTTTTGAAGCTTGGAATGAAAGGAATCCTATTCTAAAGCACTCTAGAGTCTTTGGTTGTCCAACATGGGCACAGATACCTCCATAGAAACGCAAGGCATTGGAACCTCAAAGTAAACCTTGCATCTTTGTTAGTTATGTGAACTCTCATAAAGCCTACAAGTTGATGGATCTAGAGACACATGAGATTTTCTATGAGAGGAGTGTACACTTTGAAGAAAGTTGTCCAAGCTTTACTTCTTCAACTCCTCCTTATTCCTCCTTCATTGAAGACAGTGACAGTGATGACAGTGACTTGGAAGATGTTCATCCATGACCCAATAGAGGCAGCAAACATATGAGGTTGAAGAAATTCCTTCTACTTCTACATCTTCTTCCACTAGACCTAAATGGGCTCAATAGACATTGGATGCAACAGGACCATTGGCAAGGAATCCTTCAGATATTAGGAGGACAAGATCACAACACAACTCACTCCTTCATGCTTATATAACAGTTGCTTGTGAACCTCAATCATTCAAAGAAGCTTCAGGAATTCTAGAATGGGATAAAGCAATGGAGGAAGATTACAATTCTCTTATGAGAAACAACACATGGGACTTAGTCTCTCCTCCCAAGGGAAGAAATTTGGTTCGATGTAAGTGGATCTATCGAACCAAGTTTGCAGCAGATGGAAGTGTGGATAAGTATAAGGTAAGACTTGTTGCAAAATGTTTCTCTTAGGTGCCTGGTATTGACTACACTGAGACCTTTGTACTGGTAGCTAAAATGAACTCCATTCATTTAACACTAGCTATAGCTGCAACTCAAAGATGGATTGTTCATCAGATGGATGTGAAGAGTGCATTCTTGAATGGTGATCTTTATGAGGAGATTTGTATGAAACAACCACAAGATTTCATTTAGGATTCTACTTTGGTTCGCAAGTTGAAAAATCTATTTATGGACTAAAACAAGCTCCAAGAGCTTGGTATGCCAAGATGGATTCTTTCCTTCTCTCAATAGGGTTCACCAGATGTCATTTAGATCCAAATGTCTACATTCTTTAGCGGGATGATTCTCACTTGCTAATTGTGCTTTATGTTGATGACTTAATCATTACAGGGAGTATAGCATCCATCATTGATAGTGTCAAGTCTACTTTGCAGGACAAATTTTCCATGTCTAACTTGGGTAGATACTTCATTACTTCCTTGGTATTGAGATACAACAGTCTTCATCAGGGATCACATTATCACAACCCAAGTATGCTCTTGATCTACTTGCTCGATTTCACATGAGTGACTTCAAGGCTACATCTATGCCATTTCTTTCAAGTGTTAAGTTAGAAACAAAGTGTTCCACTCCACTTGTTGATGCTACTTTGTATGGATAGTTGGTTGGAAGTCTCATCTAATTGACACATACATGTCCTGACATATCCTTTGCAGTTGGCATGGTTTCTCCCTTTATGTAAGAGCCACATGAACTTCACTAGAAGGCAGCCAAACACATCTTACACTATATCCAAGGTACACATACATATGGGATATGCTATGTAACTGGTATTGGACTACAGTTAGTGGGTTATATAGATTTAGACTATGTAGGGGATCTTGATTCTTGCAAATGCACTTCAAGATACATGTTTCATCTTGGTTCTGGCTCCATTTGTTGGTAGAGTAAAAAGTAGAACATTATTTCTCTTTCATCTATTGAGGTTGAGTATTGAGGAGCTATCACTGTGGCTACAAAAGCTATTTGATTACAACATATTCTGAAGGAGTTTGGTTTTGACATACCTAGACCTATGGTCATACATTGTGATAATCAAAATGCTATTGAAATCTCAAAACATCCAGTACAACATCAATGCACAAAACACATTGAGGTTCATATGCACTACATCAAAGAATTGATTCATGAGTAGGTCATTGCATTGCAGTATTGTCCTATATAATAACAAATTGTAGATATCTTCACCAAGCCCTTCAATGAGGTCAAGTATCTCTTGGGGGTGCGAGATTTTTCACCAAGGGGGGTCACATGGCTTTTCTCTTCTTTATTATACTTATCTCTCTTTTTGGGAGAGGGTTTTTCCGATGAGGTTTTTCCTCTTTATCCATTTTTAGAGAGATTGCATTGCATCATATTATATGTAGAGCATTGCATTTGTACATGGGTACTTAACATGGCCTAGTAGTTGAGACCCATCATGCATTTTCATCATAACTTTTGTGAGCTTAATTGCATTCCCCTAAGTTGCACTTAAGGGGGGTGTTAGCGTAAATAATTGTTAGAGTAAATAAATAAATAATTATTAATTATTTATTCTATTTACTTAAGCTTACTTAGGCTAATGCATTTATTTAATATTTAGTATTTAATGCATATAGTGATGAGTTGTTGACAACATAGGAGTTTGTTCCCTTCTAGCATGTTCCACCTTTTTGTGGATGCTTGGTTGTCAACTTTATCTTCTACCACCTTCTAGCTTGTTCTACAAGCTTCCATGAGGCCTTTATATTTGCACTCTCTCATTGTATTTTCTCATTCCATTCTCATTGTAAATACAATTTTATTGTTTTGCAATATGTTCTCTCTCATGTCCGTTTAGGGTTTTTCCAAGCTCCACCACTTCCTTCTTGGTTTCCCTTCAATAGGTTATTTTGCATGTAGGTGATCTTGGCGACTGTGGAGTTGAATTTTATCAACTCCTACATGGTATCAGAGCCTCCCTACTGGCTGCTTCATTGAAAGTTTTTTGAAGTTGTGATTCAGAGACACAAACCCTAGTTTGTTTGTGCATTTTTCTTCAATCCAGGGGAAGAGCATTTTTTGGAGCACATTGGACCAAAATGGATGCTTCCATTAGATCTGGAAGGTCGTTTGTAGTTAGGATTCATATAAAACTTTCTAATTTTGGAGATGGGGCTCTGGGAGGCAAAAAAATTTACTACGGGGGGCTTCAGTACAGTCGTACGAATGATTCCATTAAAAAAATTAAAAATCATGGCCACCACCACCACGCCACCTCATGGCTGCCACCATGCCACCCGAGCATCGCTCGTTGGCCACCATAGCTGGCCGCGCTACCGCAGGGCAACTCGAGCTCGGCGGCTACTAGTGGACCACCTAGTGGTCACCACAGCCAGGTGGCGCCCCCACCTCCTGCAACTTCTGTTAGAGTTCACCACCAGTTCGCAACTCCTCTACCTCCAGACCTCTACCTACCAACTCAACAGTACAACAAGCATTCTTTTGCACACTTGGTAGCTCATTTTGCACAGTCAGTGTGACACGTGGCACTTTGCCATGTGGACCCTACCACATCATCCATACTTGCCACGTGGCCTCTCTTTTTTCTACAACAACTTCCAAGTTGTCAATTTTAAGATAATAGATTGCTGACATTAACATGATGTCATCCTGCATCATCAGCCCTCTTACACCTCCTAGGGTCATTTTTGGACCTACTTGCAATTTTTTGGCCATAACTTGAGCATACGAAGGTATTTTTCTGATCTGAAAGAAGAGCCAAAAAGTTGGTTCTGAGATGGAGACATTGGTGTAGATATTTTTAGGTTTTGATGCAATTTTTTTGCCTTATTTTAGTTGAAGTCCAAAGTTCTTTTTTTGACTCCGACATGCATATCTTTTGCGTCCCATGTCAGTTTTTTGAAAACGTTATATTTTTGGAAAGCTAGTTTTGTCATCTTTTTAGAAATATAGTTTTTTTCCTTAGATTCTGGCCCATGTTCTTTCTATCATTTTTTGGCATTTTTGCTCTATGATGGATATCTTGGGTGTTTCAAGTCCGAGGATCATTTTCCTGGCATGGTTTCTTTTGTTTTAGACTGTACTTTCCGTAGTGTCAATGTTTTTCCTATTTTGATCATTGTAGACATCATTTGTAAGCTCTTTTGTATATGCCCTAAGATAAAGTGCCACTTTTGCATTTCAGGTTCATGAACGCTATTTTTTGAGACAATTGTACTTGCACTATTTTTATAAAGCACCATAGGGGGGATAGTTTGTTGTTTTAGGCCTTCTCCCTTTGTCAAGTGAGTGTCCCTTCCATGACATTAGCCCCATGTAGCATCGGTGTGACCGTGTCTTTATAGGTGTTTGTACCTCTTCCTCTCTCATCATTCTTGATTTTGTCTAAAGAGGATTTTTGGCCCACCTTCTCAGTTGCCTGTCATCTCACCCCATCTGCATTAGAGAGGGTTATGCTATTGTTCTAATGCATCCTTGGGTCAATGGTTCGATAGTGTGAACTATGTATTCAGTGGTTGATCCTATATACGAGGTGATTGTAGTGGCTAGCTACCTATGCATTTCAGTGAGATGGATCATCTACCATATAGGCACATTCGGTTCATGCCTTCTTCTTCCATGGACGTTCTTCAGATCAGCAGTTTCTTTCTGATGTTAGATTTTGCGACTTCTTCATACTTCAGCAATGCTCTTCATGATCACTTTTTGTTCCTGTTTTAGTGGACATTTCCCTAGTTGGAGGCTTCTTCAATTTTTCATTAGGTTCTTACCTCTTTTTGGGGGAGGGTTTTTCCCACATGGTTTTCTCTCTTTCTTTGTTTTTAGAGGTTGCATCTCTTTGCATTGTACATGGGTACCTAACATGGCCTTGTTGTCGGGACTCATTCTGCATTTTCATCTTAGTTTTGTGAGCTCAAGGCATTCCCCTAAGTTGCACTTAAGGGGGGGTGTTAGAGTAAATAATTAATTAATTATTCTATTTACTTAAGCTTACTTAGGTTAATGCATTTATTTAATATTTAGTATTTAATGCATGTAGTGATGAGTTGTTGACAACACATGAGTTTGTTCCCTTTTAGCATGTTCCACCTTTTTGTGGATGCTTGGTTGTCAACCTTATCTTCTACCACCTTCCAGCTTGTTCTTCAAGCTTCCATGAGGCCTTTATATTCGGGCTCTCTCATTTTATTTTCTCATTCCATTCTCATTGTAAATACAATTTCATTGTTTTGCAATATGTTCTCTCTCATGTCCTTTAGGGTTTTTCCAAGCTCCACCTTTTCCTTCTTGGTTTCCCTTCAACAAGTTATTTTGCATGTAGATGATCTTGGTGACTGTGGAGTTGGATTTCATCAACTCCTACAATAATTCCTTATTGTTACACTTTACTTAAGTTTACTTATGTTAATGCATTATCATATTAGTTGTCATGTAGACACCGAGGAGTATGCGTAGTCATATGAGTTGTCTTGTTGACAACATAGGAGTTTGCGTATTCATTTGAGTTGTCATGTTGACAACACAGTTGTTTGCACTCCAATTGAGCACATGGTGTCTACAACATTTCTTTATGAGATACACCTATGTAAACTTATCCTCTCATTATTGCACAAACTCCTATACTCAGTGGAGGATAATCCACTCTTGGTGGACATGTGCTTAGTTGTGAGGCTTATCACTTTACTAACTCCTAGCCATCCTAGATGCTTATATATATAGGCACTTCTAGTGTCTATTCATATGATATTCATTCTCATTATTGTTATTATGATCATCCATTATTGATCCATATTGTGCTAGTGCTTGAGCTTCTTGATCTTGGTGTCATTTTTCCCTAAGGCAAATTCTTACACTCTTCTTCCCCCTCTTTCCTTTCATAACTTTCCATCTCTCCTCCAACTTTGTTACATCCTTCTACCACTAGAAAAACCTCATCAATTAAATTTCTCCCCTTCCACTATGGTTATAGTTTTACTTAGCCTCAACTATCCCTGCAACAACTTTACCTGACCTAGCAATGGCACTATCATTTATCTCAGTGTCACATGAGACCCCAACATAAGTACTAGATTCTTCCTCCTTTTTAAAAATAGGAAAAACATCCCATTTCCAAATATTTCCCATTTATTAGGGTTATGAATCTTGAAGTTTTGTTGATCTTTTTTAGGGTCTTTTTAACCAAAGCTTGTTGGCCCTATTTAGACCCCAACCCTAAAACAATACGTGAAATAATTTTAGGAGTCTTTCCTTGCTTAGTCTCAGAAGGAGCAATTTTTATGAAGGGTGCTCTTTTTAATACTACACATAACAGAATTAGAGAAACAACAACAATTTGCGAGAATGAAATATGGGCTTCTCAGTATCTCCAAAAGTATGGAATTACAGATTTTATAAATACAATATGCAAAGCCACATGAGCACCTTCCTTAAAATATTTAACAAGATAGAGTTGAGACCACCACCCAAAACTCCTCTAAACAACCTATGAGCCTTCCTTATATAGGTAAGTTTCCATGCCAGGAGAAGGTTCTAGACATTTAGCCCTAACCCTTGATACCGACCAACCTAAAATTAAATTATTTTATTACATAGAATCAACTTAAAATAATTATAGTTTATATTTTTAGAATTTTCAGGTAGCCCAAATTCTGGAGACCATAACTTTCAAATCGTTGATCCAATTGGTTATTATAACCCCTTCTTAGAAAAATCCAACTTTTGTTCTACATTAAATGATCGTGCAAGTATCATTTTGGCAAGGTTTGACGTTATTTTTAAACTTCCAAGGCCTTGAAAATTGGGCTTAAAGTTTTTATACCAAAAATTCATACCAAAAATCTACGATAACTTCACCAATACATAATATATGGCAATGAAACTCATCCGACGACTTGATATATCCAGGATGAACCTCCATCTTGAAATTAGAACATTCTAAGCTTGTATGAATAACTTACTAAAAGTAGTAAGATTCTACAATGAAATAATCCTTATTCAAAAGACATAAATAGAAATATTTTTGGGTGATGCAAAATTGTCATTACACCCAATATGCTCCAACATCAATTTTCTAAGGCACCCTCTTTTTTCATCATCCTCCTCATTTCCCACTATATACAATTGGGTAGAAGCTTCCTTCCATTGAGTTGCCTATTTGTAGATTTTCTTCTTTGCATAACTAGTTGACACATGCTTGGTTGAAAAATATATTTTGGACCTAAATGTGATGCCCTCATAGTCCTTATGTTGCATCCACACTCCTTTTGACAATTTCATAAATAATTCTACTAAAGGGGCTTTCAATAAATCCATCTCAATTAGAATGCAAACATATGCCATGTAAAATAAATTCTAAGACCCCTCATCCACCTCCAAGAACCTACCCAATGCATTTCCAATTGCCTCAAAATAAGAAAAAACTAGAACTATAATGACATAATTTGACGGCTTACATGTAGATGGATTTTTGAAGAGTTTGATAGTTGGGTTGAAATATGGTACTTAGGTTTCAGTATCAATGCAAACTTATTCTCCTAACTCTAATGAGATTCTTGGAAGATTGTTTGCCCATCTTGTTCATTGTCAAACACCTACAAAAAACCCTTATTCTAGTTTACTTTTCATGCTGGATTGCCAAATTCTTTTAGGCCAATTTTATGGTTATCTTTTATGATTAGCGGTACTTGGTTACCAGATTTGATTGGATGTTATTTCATACTTAGTTTATATATTTGATGAGCTACTTGATACTCAGCTATTTCATATGCTCGTGATTATTCTTTTGATGATACATGTATGTTTATATAGTGATTTCAATTATTTCATGATGATAGTCAATGTATAATTTTATGCAGTTTCTATGGATACTTACCCTATACTTGCATGTGTATGTTGTACTTGTATGTTTTATTTTATGTTTGATATTTCTGATGTGGTTGAGGGAGGGAGTTGTAGTCACCTGCTAGTCAAGATCTACACGATGCACCACTCCTTGCTATTGCATGTTTTGTTTAGATTTATATGTCTATGTACATGCTCAACTTTTGTGCAGATTACAAGTATCGGGCATAGACTTCTCTGAATTGCCAGGATGAGTGTGCCCTATCGCAATATCTCAATGGTAAAAGAGGGTCCAGCTAGTTCTTGAGTCTAAATCCTAACCCTAAGCCAATTGTCCTAGAAAGTAGTACAAGTATCTGAGTTATTTACCCTTCTGAATTCATCAAGAAACGTGAATTTGAGATTTTGACCATTGAGTTTGATTTAGTACCTTGCCTTTATTATGGGTTTTTTTATTTAGATTAGTGAGTTTGTTGTAATTTTCAGATATAATTAAATCAAATAAAAGATTATTAAATGATTTAATTTAATGAAAAATTTATAAAGAAAAATCAATATTTAATTATATTTAATTAATTGACAAATTAATTAAAATAAAAGAATTAAATTTAAAAGATTTAATTAAAGTTTTAATTTTGGTGTAATTATAGTTATTTAATTTAATAATAATTTATTTAAGAGTTTCATTTTTATAATAAACTCTAAATATTATTATTAGTTAAATTAATAAATATTTTATTAAATATGTCTTGCGATTTAATAAAAGAGAGAAATAATAAATTTAATAAAGTTTATTTTAATTAAAATGCAAAAAGTTTGCACACGAAATTAAAATAAAATAAAATAATAAAGAAAAAGGTTTCACATGATTGCAAAACCGAAACCCTATTAATAGAAATTAGAGCTTATTTCTCCACACACAAGTTTTCAGAAAGAGGGTTTCTGAAAGGAAGGGAATTTTCTTGCAAACTCTAAGCATCTGATCGGTTAGCATTAGATCAAGGTAGGATCTTGTTGAGTTTTGCATAGTAATTTTCTCTTTGAAATCTTTCTGTCTTCTCCATGTTTGAATGAATATGTTTTCAGAATTTAATTTGGGTTGAAACCCTTGTGTTAAAATTTATTGTTCTTGAAAGCATCTGTGAACAAATTTAAAATTTGAAACCCTTGTTTGAGAATCTTGTGATTCATAATTAGATTGTGTTGGATAAACTATGGTTTCACGATGGGGTTTGGAAAAGAATATTAGAAACTAGATTTTCAAATTTGAAAGTTTTGTATTCTTTTTCCAGTTAGATCTATGCTAAAAAAAAGTTGTTAAAATAATAATAAATATATTAATACAAATTACCAGAGTAACCTCCATGTCCCCCTCCCATGTTGCAACTACAGCTCGATTGCGAAGGCAACCAAGGTTGCCAACAACAATCGTAGCTGCTACGACAACTAAGGTTGCCTAAGCAACTGTAATTGCTACTGCAGCAAGGCCGACAGGCCATAAATGTATATGCTAAGTTTTTATATTAATTAATTTTTTTATATAATTTTATTATTATTAATAATTTAATTAGTATTCAATTTTATTAATAATATTAAATAATTAGTATTATATTATTAAATAGTAAGTATTGTTTTAGATTAAGTTAAAAACAAGTTTTGAAGGGACTAGAAACCCTTTACAATAAACTATAGATAAACATTAAGCACCACCAGGTTTTACAAGGACTCCAAACTTGAAGAAAAGTCAAAACCAACTCAAACAAACTAGGTTCTACAGGGACTTGAAACCACAAGTTTAAACCAAATAAAAGTGACCAAGTTTTACAAGGACCTGAAACCTAGAGTTTTAAACAAGTTGGAACACAAAAGGTAAAACTGATAAAATCACACAAACCAGGAACCAACACACCAACACCTACAACAACTCTTTGATGATATTCGCCACCTCTTTACCTGCTTCTACATTACTCTAAACAATTTTAGCCAAAGCTAAAGTAGGAGCCTCAAGAGCCTAAGTGACCTTTTACATCATGCTCTACCTAGTTCTCTTTATAGGTCCTCTTAGACTCCCCATCCCAACATTACCTAGAGACATTATCTCCTCATTGCTAATTCTTGCCCAGACTGGTCGTTGCTGCACACAGACTGGAAGTGACCTGTTCCATTCTTTGCCCACTTTTCTTTATTAAGTAACAAAGCTCTTGCTCATATTCCTTGAGTTTTTCAGAGATGTTTCCAATTTGTATTTCCATCTGAGCTCTCATGGTGCATTCATAGTCTAGCTCTTTCTGCATAACCTCCAATTTTTTCTTGAGTACCATGATCTCATTGTAAAGCCAAGAATCGCCCTAAAGGGAAGCCTCCACTTTAAGCTTAGTAGTGTGAAGAAAGGATAAATTTGCTTCGTGAGACTCTTCCCTAACATCTACAATAATTCGACTCTCAGAATCAATAGCAGTAGTACCAATATTGATCTAGATATCAGTATTGATATCCTGCTTCTTTGTCCTCTCCTCTTTTTCCTCTTTACTCAGGCTATTGTCCTTAGTAGCAAGGTCTTTATCCTTATTTTCCTTACCAGTATCCTCCTCCATTTTCTCCTCACTTTCATTCCTCTTCAGATGGGAAGGGTGAACACTCTGTTTCTCTTCATCCTCCCCTAGGGCTTCCAACCTAACATTAGAGTTAGTAATTTTGTCCTTGCTACCCTCCACATTATCTTTACCAGTCGACACCCATTCGCTCCTAAAATATCCATCTAGGTTGGAACTAAGATCCTCCATTTCCATTTTGTCATTATTATCAGAATTCTCAGATTCAGTGATTTCCTCCACGTTTTTCTTGTTCCTCTCCCGTTTGAAAACCTTTTTTATACTCTTGCTATCACTGGTGCTCTCCTCACTTTTAACCTTAATTCTCATAGAATGAGGATCATTGCTAGACACTTTCCTCTTCTTCTCCAAAATTAGAGAGGGCTTAATAGCCTTGCTTCTACAAAAAATTTCTATAAGTAATATTAAACCTTCATGAAGCACATGACATGGATCTTTCTTCCTATGAGCGTAGAGGCTTTGAAGCAGAGAATACTTCAAATAAAACAGAAAGGAGATCCTATCTTTATGCCTTTCTTTTACAGAAATAGTAATTATTGTTATTAATAAGATAATATTATTTTGTTAATAATTAATAGTTATTATTTTAATAATTAATAATGGTTATTTAATTTTAATAATATTTATTAAAAAATATACTTAATTTAATTAGTTTTAGAAGGTTTGGAAATTGATTTTTGTTTTTAATTCAATGAGGTATATTTGAATTATTAATTTTAAATCCATGATCGATTTAATAAATGATCATTCATTTGTAAAGGGGAAAACTTTTAAACATCTATAAATGGACTTTTAGGAGTATATTTTAAAACGAAGTATGAAAATTTGAAACCCAATTGCGAAAAATTGAACCTTTGTATTTTCTCCAAAAAAGGGATGAACTAGGAAATTACACTTACTATGATGTACATTTTACTTTGTGTTGGGTTTGGGGTTGACTTAGTGTGTTGACTAGTCTTGGATGTTTACCAAAGGCCTGAGAGTTTTGTTCTGTTATGATGTTATGTATATGATCTTTTATGCCCGACCATTGTGACATATTCACGTATTTCTATGATGAGTTTTGATCAGATGTTTGTTATTGCTTTCCAGTTGCTTGTGTAGAACTAAGGTGAATGGTGTGGTTTTCCTAGTGAAACCTTTGAGTTTTTGACCAGTTACATTTTGATGATTTTCAGTTGCTTGTATAGGATTGAGGTGATTATTATAATTTATCTATAGGTGCTTTCCAGTTGCTTGTGTAGGACTGAGGTGAATTTTGAGATATATCTTTAGGTGCTTTCTAGTTGCTTGCAAAGGAATGAGGAAAAAATTGTGATTTTATGAATTGTACTTTTTATGAGCTTAGGGTAGGTATTCTATGTGTGCATTCAGAAGTGGTTTGCAATGGAGGTCGGAGCCCTAAAGAGGCTACCTAGGTAACCCGTTGTTAGTTGTTTTAATAAGTGATAACATTTCATTAAATGGGTTTAAAATGAATTAATAAGACTCGATATTTTTTCTCGCCCATGCCTCAAGTGCTAGTACAGGTTAGGTTGAGAGTAGAGAGGATGCTTGGTTGCGACCTTGCTTCATTAGTATGCCTTGTTTGCCGAAAGGATACTGATGCCACATAAAGACACTAGGGGTTGAAGTCTAGAGAGGCTGTCAGGGTAACCTTAGAGTTGGCTCATGCGATGACACTTGCCCACTTTCATAGTAGATTTCCTACATGTCTTTGTCGCCTTTGAGATTAGTTGTTACTTGTGTCTTGGTACCTTTGAGATAGATTGCTATCAAGTGTTTCCTTGACCTAGATGTTGGTTATGACTTTTGGAATTGATTTCCATTTGGGACTTGAGATTATCTCCTCAACACAGTGGGAGTGGGCCATTTAGGTTCCACGAGGTCAGGTGGTAGTGTTTCTTATACCATTGAGATCCAATAACTGGATGCCATTGTTGGATGTACTTGTGTAGTTGATTCTTTTCATTCTAATCTTGTGTTTCAGTTGGATGGTTATTTTATGTTGTTTTGTACTTGATTTATCAGAGATCTTTTGAGATGATGTATTTATTCTTGATGTATATTCTTTGAGCTTTTCATACCCTATGACTTGTACAACATATGATTATGCATTCTGGTTATGCCAAGTGGCATCTTATGCAATTGTATATTATTGGATTCGTACTTGTGGTTTATCTATGATGTGGATTTGTTATGGATCATATTTAGTATTAATAAAACTTATATATGTGATTCAACGCCATGGAACCCTTAAGAGATGTAATATATTTATGGATGGTTGTATGTATGTGAGTTATTGCTTCTGCTATGTTATCTCTTGTTGGTTATTATCTTTAAAAAATATATATTTGGCAAACTTAGTGAAACTTTAGGTTAATTTCTTTTGGATTCCCTAGTGGGGCATTACACTTAGGCTTTGGCATATATTTGGACCTCCTTGTCTAGAATGACACTCCACTTATACGATAACCATTTGTGGAGCTCGCCATCACTAGGCTAGAAAAATTTTAACCTTACTATTAATCCCATAATTGAAGAATTTTCCATTTTCAACTACCTCTTCCTTAGTCACTTTATCCAAACATATCACTAGCCTTGAACAAGAGTTTCAATCCATACATAACCTGTACCTATACTACCATCTATTTTCCTACCTACCTTCGCAAACAAATGGTACTATTGTTGACCATCCACATTTCCCCCTAAAAAATCCATCCTCTCCTTCACACAACATCTAGGTCATATTTTTGCATGTCTTTTGCAACAAAGAATTCTTTATATTGTCCAAAACCCTTGAAGTTCACTTATTACATCAGTTGAAACAAAGCTACATTTCCTAAACACCTATACGCTTCTGTTGAATGAAAGCCTACTACAACATTTTGTTGTGCCTTTTGTTCTTCCCGACTTATGGAAAATCATAAAGTCTTCTTCCATTTCTTACGTTTTTGTTGAGTCACCAATATATGTAGAACTTTCCTTTATTTCCTCTCGAAGACACCTGTAGCCCCAAGCCATCAAGAATAAGAGTGACTCCTCCCAAATGGTAATATTGGGCCACATAAACCCTATTCACAATGACAGTACAAGACAAAAACATTGTCGACCTACTACTAAACAACAACTATAGTATATCCTATATTTGTATCCCTTGATAAGTGTCAATATGAATTTTTAAAACTAATATTATAATCATATATGAAATCTCACTAAAAACTTATATATATATATATATATTCAAAGTTAAAATAGAAACAAATACAATTAGATGATATGTTTAAAAAACACCTAAAGAAAAAAAATAACTTTCAAAATAAAGATAACGAGTGAAAAATGAAATTTTCTCTTTACACATTCATTACAAGGGTCATGATCCTCAAGAGGTTTTTTCTTTGACATCTATAGAGTATATATTAAAAACGACTTTAAAAAAAAAAAAAATTAACAAGAGCTGTGGAAGAGTTTGAGTCCCTGCCTTTAATGGTTTTGAAAAGAGAAGTTATAAATTTTAACAAATTTAATTTATATTTTTAATTAATATTTTTAATTTTAGTTTTATAGAATAATGTGGCGACTAGCCATTGTATAAAAATATACAACTTAATATAATGCATTGTAAAATCATGAGATTTGAATTAATAGAGCTTTAACTAAGAAATTTAAGATTTTTTAAATTTTATTATATAAGTTAAATTTAGAAATTAATTGTTTTTAATTTTTTTAATTAATATATACTTAAGTCTATATATATAAAACAATACAACTCTTAATAACAATAATATATTTTAATAAAAAATCAAATTTAGTAATTATTGATTTATATAAAACTAATTTTAAAAATAATGTAAAATATATTAACATTTTTTAAAACTATATTCAAAACTAAAAATTGTGATAATTAATATTGATAAGACATTATTTTTGTTGTGGGAGATAAAACATTACTTTTTCATAAATCTAATGAACTTGTGACAAATGTGGAAAAGATAAAGTTATAATTAATAATGAACTTGTCACAAATATGGAAAAGATAAAGTTGTAATTAATGAATTCATTAATGCATAATAAAGTTGTTAGAAAATATTTGTATTTATGTTGGAGAAAATTGAATTTTTTCCCATAGTTAATTGAAAAAAGATTTTTGTTTTCAAAAATAAATTAAAAAATATACAACCATATAGCTTTAGGATTAACTTTAGAAATAGAGTAATAAAAAAAATAATATTAATATTAAAGGGCAGGGACTATAATTAATAACAAGTGGCGCAAGCGCCAAAGTTCCTGCCTTCATGTTATATGGTTGACTAAAGCAGTATTGTATGAAGACGAAATTGAAGAGGGTCTATTCTTTGCTAGAAATTCAATATAAGTAACATGCATGAGAAATACAAGTTGTAATAAACATAATGCATTAAATTAAGCAGAATGCAATATTTAGATTGAGCCTGGTTATAAATACCATTTATGAATAAACTTTCATATGTATAAGAATATGTATGCTGAACTTATTCATGATTTACATAAACATTTGTTTTACAGCCGATATTCTTGATAAGAAGTACAATTCAATAACATTTGTTTTACAAAAAATAGCAAAGATGTTGATGCCTGTGCTGGCTGGAAAAAGTGTTACTGCTGGCTGGAAAAAGTGTTGCTATTTGTGAACAGCAGGGGTGTTGTTGTTATGTTGCCAAGGTGCTGGTGGCTGGAAAAAGTGTTGTTGTTTGTGAACAGCAGTGGTGTTGCTGTTATGTTTCCAAGATGCTGTTGATCAGTACATATTTTTATATAAGAACATATGTAACTGAAGTTTGAATTGCTATGAATTAAATTACTATAATTTGGATTGAAGAGTAAGCTTAATGCTGTAACATATGCTAGTTATTATAATATGGTAATTTTAGTTCGTGGTTTCTTTTCAATTGCCAGTTTTAGATAAATGAAACATTTTGATTTATTCTTATGAATATGCTAATGTGTTCATTGAAATTTGTTACAAATGAAAGGGAAGAAAGTACCTCAAATAGTGAGCTTGGTATAAGACGCATTCCATTAACAAATGGGACAAGTGCATTGCTATCAAATGTAGCATATAGCCCTGCAAATTATTGAAAAATTTAAATACTAACATAAGTGTTGTATGATACATGATATGTAAGTTCTAATTTTTTCATTGCAATGAAAAATAAATTGGTAAACTGTTAACCACAGCCATAAGAGGTTTTAGTATTCAATATTTCTTCTTTAAGCATACGCTTTATGCTTTTGATCTAATATTAATTACTGGTAAAGCATAGCTTTGAAAATATTAATAATGTAGAGCCAAAATATATGACTGCAATACTGTAACAAAAACACTAATAATGCAGTATCCATATTAGAAAATAAGTAAAAAAGTCAAAAATTATAGTCACCTTGTAGGATCCTCCAAATTCAAGATCCTCCAACAAATGGGGTATTTTTTTCTTCTCTGTGACCTGTTGAAAACATCTAGACATTAATATCTAATATCTAAAAAAATATAACTGTTTTTGATGTTTCAAAGAAATGTGGTAAACAAAGATTTTAAAAGAAAATAGCATTGAAGTATATGTTTCAAATTGTACTCACATTTGCAGTTGGTAACTTGGAAAGCTCCACCAATGGCACTAAGGTATGATGTCCTTGATTGATCCTGTAGAGGACTAAAAAAATGGACTGTGGAAGGGAAGAAATGTGGAAGACACATTGGGTTTGTTTAATATGATGATATAGATTCAGAGAATACTCATGAGGACTATTGTTGTTAAAAACTTATAGAATGGAAGAAGTTGATTTATTAGTAATGAATATGACTACACTAGGTTAAGCGGACACTAAAAGCGTACCAAATTACAATAACAGAGGAATGCTTGAATTCCATAGATGCTTAATTGTTAAAATTAATCTACGAATCAGTCATATTTGAATCACAATGATGAGCAAATCTCTAGTATGGAATCAACAACATTTGATGGAAAACAAATATCAAAAATCAAAATACATGTTTTGAGCAGTTAGAACACAACATTGAGCTTGATTAAATAACTATTTTGTTATTAAATTTCAATCTAGCAATTATTGCTTCAACTATTAATGACATCTCAAAAAAATCAATATAGCTTCTATGAAAATGGGGCGAAATAACCTATTAATTACATCACAGTGAAAGATTAAGCTGAAATAATTAACATTGTTGTGGCTAAAATCATTATAAAAGTTATAAAAAACAAGAAATTAATATCTACATTATGTATGAGATAATTTTTACATATAAGGAGTATGTATGGGAAACATCTAATATCTGTTGAAATGCTCTTGCTTGAATGTTACTAGTGACTTTTCAGAATAGCATAGATAGCATATATGTTTTATAGTAGATTTGATTGACAACTATGATCGATATTTGAAACCAAAATTTTGTAATAGTTACAGTATAACAAAAGCATTCGATGCAATTGGAGCCCTGCACAGTCATGTGATTGTATCAGTCAAGTTAGTACTAGACAGGAAAAATGATTTAATATGAAATCAAAAGAAATGAAAAGCATTGTAAACTAGTATACCTTAATGGAGATGCTGTGTGGCCCAATGTTCAAGTGCAAAAACCAAAATTTTGTAGTAGTTGCAGTATAACAAAAGCATTCTGATGTAGTTGGAGCCCTATGTAGTCATGTGATTGTATGAGTTAAGTTAGTACTACATAGAAAGAATGATTTAATATGAAATCGGAAGAAACGAAAAGCATTCTGAATGTGTATACCTTAATGGAGACATTGTGTGGCCTAATCTTGAAGTGCAAAAACACGAGTTATCTGACTGCTTTGATTGAGACTAAATTTTCCTTTCAGCTGGAAGTCTCGGAACATAAATATAGTTGTTGGTTTGTCAACAACATATGCTTCATATGTCATATTTTGTAAGTGAGGCCAAATTTGTTGAGCAATATTTTTTTCTGCAAAGCAGTGAATTGTTTGATTGTTTTTGTTGGTGATGATTGCTTTAACATGAAGGGAATATATGTAGTTAACTTCCTCTTTACATTTGGCACAATATGCTTTGTTGTCATTCAGTGCGGTGTAGCTGTCAAATCTGTAGTCGCAGTTGGGACAGAATGCGTGGAATGGATTTGAAAATGCATTTGCAGGTGTCAAGAGCCCCACAACCTGTAGAAAGAATATTAGCAAAATGTTGAATCTAATTGTAAGAAGTGATTAGTACAAGGTATTTGAAATGGCTACCTCTAATGTGCTGTGTAAAAGTGTATGGAGCCTTTCCAATGTTCTTTTTTCATTGAGACTGCAAATATATGTTGATGGAGTTGTACGAAGAGCATGCTTCTGGTCCTGTTTTTTTGCAATGTTTCTAAAAAGGAAGATTGGAATTTCGCCTTTTTGTAATTGTTGTTCCATTTGATAGAAGAGTCCAAAGAAACTTGGATGGATGTAAAGCTGTGTTCGAAAAGTAGTAATCATTATTTTGGAAAATAAATCAAAACTATAAAAATAAATATAAAAGAAAATGGAAACAGATTGAAGAAGCTTACCAGTGCTTTATCCATATCTGTATGACCATCTTTGATATCAAGAATGTGTTGTGTTCCTTTTGTGTTTGCTGCTACAACAAGGGCACCCACTGTTCCATAAGCATATTCTTTTGCACTAGATATAAGTTGTTTTATGGTTGTGCCTGGGATGAAGTTATATTCATTTTCAAATGGTGGAATAGTTTCAATTTGACTAGAATCATTTAAAAGTAAGATGTAATCAGAATCTCCGCGGTCAAAATCTATTTTTGGTACAAGTTCAAATTCTTTTATTGCTATTGCAATGCCTGGTATTATCTTATCCTCAAACTTGCGTAGTAGATGGCTACCAACAGTTAATGTTATTGTCATTTCGCCCTTACAATCTGTCAAATCAGCTCGTAAGACTTCACGCATTCCTATGCCTTTGTCAAGAACAACCTTGTAGGTGACAAGTACAGTGCCATGAAAAGTGGTGCCAATTTTTCTTGCATTTAGATCTTCAATTGTTACTGGTCTTTCGGGAGTTAATTTTGGCCTATTAGAAAACAAGAAAGATGATGTTTAGTTGTATGACTTGGAAGACTTTGAAAGATGCAAATGACAATTCATGTTAATACCTTTTTGATTTTTTTTGCTTGTTTGTATCTGCTTCAGTTGTTGGGGTTGTTGTTTCCATTATGATTGATCTATTATAAAGGAAATAACACAATGTTAAGATTGGTCATCTTGTAGATAATAAAATATATTGAAGCAATTGATGCTATTACCTTTTTTATTCATTTCTCTCATTGAATGTATTTACAATGACAAGATTGACCCATGTTGAAAGATTAGAAGTGCTAGGTTTTCATTTTATTGTCCCACAGAATGGATCTTTATGAAAGTTGAGGGGTGATCTGTCCAATATGCTTCTGTTGTATAGGCAGAACATATATTTCCAATTGAGTTAGTCCATATATGATCAATTAATGGTCTATTTGGAGTATGTGTTTTGTTGAGAGCAAATTGTGTGTTGCGTTGTTTCATATGTTGTATTAGTCTTCTTGTTGTTTTGTTGTCGTTAGACATGTCTAAATGAAAATCTCCTATAATGAAAAGAGTTGTTTGTTGGATTGGATAGGTAAAGATGTCAGTCATTATGGCCAAGATGTCATCTATGGGAATATTGGGGCGTATGTAAACATTAGTCACATTGTATTTGATGGCATGATGGCATAGTGTCAATGTTATGGCTTCACTATTTTGTGTTTTATGCTCTTTTGTATTCAACACTTGTAGATTGTTTGTTACAAAAGTTGTTATGCCATTTATATGATACAATGTATGGCTATTGTATTTGTGGAGGATATTTGTATGGGATGGAGGCAAGTGGACCTCTTGGAGACACAAAATATCAGAAGCCATGATGTCATAGTCATTAATAATGTCGTCTATGTGTGCTCTTAAGCTACGGGTATTTAGTGTACATAGAACTATATGTGAATCTTGCATCAAGCATGTTAGTTGATTTTCAAGTTTCCATTGTGCATTTGTTTGGAGACGAGACATCTCAGAATGAATAGTTTGTTTGACTTTTAAATGTTTTGATTGTAAAGGTTTAAGTAAATATAGTGATTGGATTTCTTTTGTTCTTGAAAGTGTTGTACATGTTAAGCCATGTTGTGTAATGTCGTTGGGTCAAAAGCAAGGCCTGCTAATGTTAGCCCTTGAGATCGGTGTATTGTTCGAGCACATGCAAGCTGTATTGGGAACTGTTTTCTGATTTTTACTTGTCCACCAGTGAACATTTTTGGAATTGGTCTTGCTATTCGATGTATTGGGACCCAATCTGTTTGAATCTCTGTAGTATAGTATTGAGCTAATTTATTTCTTTGGCACTGACCTATTTTGGAATCATTAAATTGAATCCAAATTATGTCAATGTCTTGTTGTCTTGTGTATGCTTTCAGGATTCCATCCGATCCATTAACAAGACCATCTTCTGTGTTATAGTTCCCTCCAATAATTTCAACGAGGATATTTGGTTTTAAGATTATTTGACTTGGCAAGGTTGTTGCATGGTTGTAGATGCGTGTTGCAGTATAGTTTTGGTCTAAAACGTCAATTGCATCTAATATGATGTTGTCACCAGGAATTATTGATAGCATATTCTTGTTATGTGTGTCAACATCTAGTCTTTTGAAAAAGAGGTATGGAAATGTTGGGTCAAGTGGTGCTGGGCGTAAGCAAGCATGATTGAGGTATTGTATGTCATCATTTGTATGTTTTCCTAAACGTATCCTGTTCAAAGTACCAATGAATTGACTATCATTTTGTCGTATTGCTATGGTTAGAGAATAGCACTTTACCTTGTCTTTCCAAAAATTGTAGCACATTAATTATGTTCGAGATGGGCTATTGTTAAATACATCTGAGTCTAGCACTGGGAGAGCTTGGTAGAGATCACCACAAAAAATTGTGTCAATGTTGCCAAAGTATTTAGTAGGCAATTGCATAATATCACGTAATCGTTTATCAAGATACTGTAAAAATGTAGACCCTACCAAAGAGATCTCATCTATAAGAAGCACGTGTAATTGACTGTAGGTCTTTGACATTGCATCTAATGTCTCTGTGCTAAGTGGGACAAATTCTGATTTATTGAAAGGTATGTGAAAGGCCGAATGCAATGTTGATCCACCAATGTTGTATGCTGCTTTTCCTGTATATGCAGTCATTAGGCCTTTTGGTTTATCAGGATCACTATCAATTGCATTGTTGTACAGTCGAATGAGTGCTTGGTAAATAGTTATTGCAGTAAATGTTTTTCCAGTTCCTGCTCCTCCTGTTAGGAACAAATGTATTGGAGTGTTAGGATCCTTTAACTTTTTCATGATAATGTCTTTAATGATTGTTTGTTGCTCTCTATTTAGGGATCGTCTTAACCAGTAGTATTCGTTGTTGTCCATGATTTGTGGATGTCTTGCAATTTCAAATGGTCTTGAGGACAGATTACTAACGTTTTTATTGAGTGCAGTTTGAATATCTTGTTGCATGTCATATTTTTCTTCTTCTGTGAGATGTTTTCCTATGAATCTTGTGTTTTCGATATTGTCATCAATGTCATTGACTTCAGAGATAGCTTTGTCAATGTCACCCCATGCAGAAGTTGTGGTGTAACAAAATTTTGCACGGTTTATTTCGATAATTGATTGATTTTGCAAGTATGCATTTTCCCAAGTGTTAGAGTTTTCTTTGAGGGTATCTTCACTTATTATGAATGGCCTATATAATATTAGTTGCTCTCTACAGTGGCTCTCTATGTCAATATGTTTGTTGAGGTTTATGAAACGAATTACTTTTGGTTTGGTTTTATGATCAAGCTTAGTGCCGTTTTTTTTATATTGAGAGACAAATTCTGCAAAGCAAATGTTTGAAATAATATGAGGACGTTGTAAATAGTAATCCATCATTGATTTGCACATTACATTTTCTGATTCATCGTCTTCTTGGTTTAACTCTTTCACTGATTTTAATATAAATGTTCGATCATTTTGAGCTCTTGTATCAATGAATATGCATTTTCTAGAACTGCAATTTAGGGGTAATGAAAGTGCGACATGTGCTGCTTGTTGAGATGACATTTGATGGAGGTTTAGTAAAGCATTTCCTAAGTTTGATATCATTTTTAGGGCATCTATATTTTGTTGTTGGTGGTCTTTACAGATTCTTTTGAATGCATTTGTCATCGATCTGTCGACTTTTGCCATATAGGAGCTACAATACATTGCTGCAGCATATGCATTGAGGACATATTGTGCATCTGTATTTACTCTCCAAAGCCCTGGTATTTTTTTGGAGAAGCTATTGTTCCATATCTGTGAAGGTGTTCTTTGGAGATAAAGGGTAGGCCTATTGACTGTAGACCTCAAGGCCATTATGTAGTCATTTTCACTGACATCTATTTCTTGTAAGAAATATGTGAATGTAAATGTATTGGGGTAAGTTGCTTTTTCAATCTTGGTATGAATTTGTGTAGCAATTAAATGCAATTTGTCATTTGCATCTTCTAATGGTTCAAGTATTGTTGTGTTCTTCATTGGTGGAAATGGAAAATTATATCTACAATGTGCCTTTTTGGATTTTTTGCATTATTTTGTATGGTGATGCACATGTAATATTGCTATATTTGGTTCTAAATCTTTTGTATCACATGTAATATATTTGTCTACAAATTCTGTTATGCTTGTATTGTTATGTTTTCCATACATGGGAGCACTATGAACCCATATAAGGAAATGGTCATGTTCATTTCCACGATTTTGAAATTCGGTTACTAAGAAATAGTCTAATATAGTTCCAAAGAAGGACTGGTCTGTCAAGATTAATGTTTTGAGTGCATTTATTCTATGTCTATAGTATCGGGTACAAGTTATTGGGTCTCTTTTGATTAATTCATGTACATTCATTTCATTTTCTGCAGTAAAGTTTTGTCTACTTGTTGAATAGTGGCAGCTATGTAGTTCTTTCAATGTTGTTTGCAATGCTGACCAGTTCTGTTCAGCACTGGTAAATGTGAGAAAGAAAGTAGGTGGTCCTAATTGTCGTATCATTGCAAAAACATTTTTCTTTAGCTGTTGTGTGTAGTCAGGAGATATTCGTATTTTTTTGAAGTCAACATAACCTATATCTGACTTTAGTATTTTCTCTAAATTTGGTTTATGCTTGACTTCTTTTGCCAATAGCTTTCTTTCTTTTAGTTGGCCCTTTCGAATTCTTATCCACATTGTCGACATTACTTGATGTATCAATATCTTAATTGTTTTGAAGAAAAGGTTGGTTGTATGGTATGCAAATCGCCTTTGTGAATGTGTCAATTCCCATAGCACTATTTTTTGGTAGCTGAAATTTTTAGTGATGTCATTATCACGTGCGTTACCGAAAAACAAAGTTGGGAAATTCATTTCTTCTGCACGTTTGTCTTGCAATATTCCAATAGGGAATTGGTCTTGGGCAGGTGCAACTTCAATCAACTTGTCTTGCATTTTGTGTATGCTAGCAGATTCTGTGAACCCATGCACTAGAGTTTGACATGGTCCTTGGTCATTATCACTGTCTGACTCAATGTCAATCGTGGATAGTTCATTTTGGTTGGTAATGCTAGTATTTATTTCGATAGCTTGTTTCCAGTTATCATTTAGTTTTACATTGTGCATTTTGTATAATGTTGTTTGGGTCAATTGTTGAAGAGCTTGCATGATAACTGTTGGGCGTACCATGCCTTTCTGGAAAGCATTTTTATATTCTAGACGTCTTTTTAGGGAAACAACAATTGTTGTTGTATTAGTAGTTGATATAGGTAAAGCTTTTTGAACAATGTTTGTATCAACAGGGACATTAATGATTGAACCAGTTAGGCCTAATTGAGATCTTCTATATCCTAGCTCCCATATTTGTGCAAAAGCAATTCGCAATGAAACAAGACGCTCTTCCAATTGTGTTAACATTTCAACATGCTGAATTGCATTGTTAATTCTAATATTGTGCGGTGTAGCATACTTAGGAAGGGTTGAATGTTTTAATGCAGTATTGCATTTTTGACAAATGTAATTTGTCAATGAATTGATAGGTGGTTTGACTAGTTTGTGATAGGCTAGTTTTTGTTGATTCTGAAATGCTCTAATGTCTTTTTTGAAACACAACATTTGGCAAATAGTGCATGCGTATTTTGGTGTGTCTTGGATTTTTGCTTCAAATATTTGTATTGGTGATAATGTTTTCTTCCTTCGTTGAGGTGGATTTTTCCTTTTTCTACATCTTTTGGCAGCTTTTGTTGGATTTTGGAAAGGAGTGAACAATTTGTTCATATCAGTTTGATTGTTGTCTCTAATTAAATTTTTGATAGTATGAACTGATATTCTTTGATTAGTATTTTTCTTTTCAATCAATGGTAATTGTAGCTGGCAAAGGTTTTTGTGTTGTTTATGTGTTGATGCATTGTTGAATTGTTGTTGTAGTTGGTCATTAGTAAAATTGAATTTTGAGCACACAAGAGGCTCAAAGTGTCCACACAGGGGATTATTGTCATGAAAAAGCAATGAATATGATTCTGCATGCGATGCACTATTAAAGTGCAAGTACTTCTTGCCTCGTGTTAGTGACCAAACACACACTTGTATGTTCAACCACTTTGATAACCAGTGAATGCAAAATACATCTCCCCATAGTCCAATTTCACTATTGCCTGTGGTTGGGTTTGCAGATAATTGCATTCTATGTAAGTATGATGCAACATTTGTAATTTTGTGGAGGTCATATAATGTTTGAGAGTTCAATTCAAGGTTGTATGAGTCAATAGCATCTCTTTCACCTCTTTGGAGACAACTCATGAAATATTGAATGGTTCCTTTGCGTAGTTGAATTGATGTATACTTGTTTTGGAGCAAATATTGAAAGGAGTCGAATAAACAATCTCCAACTATGTATGTAAATGAATTTAATCTATACAACCCTTCTTTCTCTAGTACAGTGTCAATGTTAAATTGCGGAAGTTCTGTTTGAGTTTCATAGTTTTCTACATCAACAATTTTTGAAATGTTTTGTTTTGGTTGGCTTTTTTGGTTATAGTTTGTAAGATGTTTGTAATTTGTCATTTTGTCCATAGATGAAACAAATCGATGGATATTTTGACTTTGTTTACAAAAATTGTTGTTAAAATAAGCAATTCAGACCTCCTATATAAAATGTAGTATGCTATAGTATTGCCTATATTGGCTATTGCCCCAATACAAGTCAGAATATGGCTCTTATGGGTGGCTTGAGGAAATATATGCCAATTATGGGGAATCACTTTTCTTTTAGGAACATTTTCTCTTTCTGTCAAAAAACTATCGCATTTTTAACAATTGATGAGCTTAAAGAACTTTCTAATGACCAGCAAAATGCCTAGGAGATGATTCCCTTCAAAACTACCAGACACCATGAAATTTCTTAGATAAATATGAATATTTTATACATAAATATATAGTTAAATATATTTTCATTGCTAAAATAATTTCACCATTTTCATTTCACATTTTAACAAAAATTGTTCACAAATTGATAAAACAAATTGATGAAGCAATCTTTCATTTTGTAAGATAAAATAAATTGATGAATATTTTCCCTGTTTAGAAAAATTGTTGTTAAAATAAGCAATCTAGATCTCTTATATAAAATGTAATTTGTTACAGTATTACAAGGAAATACGATATAGTTTTGCGTACCTATTGCACAATATTGATTTTAGTATTTTCTTTAAAATAGTGTTTCTTAAGCTGCACAAGTATAAATAAAATAATTATTAGTCATAAAGTCGATAAACGTACTATGAATCATAAGTAAAATTGAAAATAGTTCAATGCTAAATTGCAAAGTCAATGTATTTTCTTATGAAAAATACAATGCATCGATACCTATAAATGTCTCCTTTGTTTTCAGTTTCTACATGCACAACAAGTATTAGTTGTGATATGTTCTTCTAAGCTTTGAAATTCATTGTATAAAATAATTTCATTTGTACATTTTGGAAAATGCAAGCATGTTTTGAGTAAATAAAAATCCAAAATTTCATGTCAAGTAATACCAAGAAGCTACTTCAGTGATTTGGCTAAAACAATTTCACCATTTCCAGTTCACATTCTAAGAAAAATACTAAGCCTATAATTATAAATTAGTAAAATAATCATTTCAAATTTTAACTTTTATATTAATTTAAATAAGATATTTTTTGAGAAAAGAGAAGCAAAAGAAAAAGCAATGTAAAAGTATTAACATATAAGAATATAATCGTAAGAAGAGATAATAAAAAATGACATCATTTTTAAAAATCAACACATAAATCAAAACTTTGATATTTTTAGAAACATATAAACAAATTGAATCTAAATTATTTTATAGAAGAACTAAAGGAAACTTAAAATATTTATTAATAATAAACAAAATATGATCTCCTATAATACAAAATGTAAACCTTCTTTCCAAATCAATTATAATACGAAGTGTAAATCTTTCCTTGAAAACAAATTTACAATTTTTTAAAAAACCTAATAAAACATAGACCATTTTCAACATTTTCAATATTTATTGCCTAAATTATATCCATCATCTTATTAAATTGTCCATAAAACTCCCACTGGTTAGACATTTCCAATTTTACCGGGCCCTCAATTTCAATATAAAATTGTTCCGTAAATTCAAAATAAAAATGTTTCTTAAATTGAAGATAAAATTGTACCCTAAAAATTTCTTACAGTATAAACATAGATTAAAAGCAAGAAAGGCGGGTCCCACTCCGAACCTTCCGCATTTTAACCCAAGGAGGCAGTAGAAGATATTTTTAACATTTTTTTAACAAAATTTTAACCATTGTTTAAAATGGCGGATCTCATTTCTCTGACGGCAATGTGCATAAAACGGGGGAAATTTTGGTATCCATTAAAATTTTTAGATTTTGTACTGTGTTGTGTGTAAAATATTTTATTTTATTTTTATAAGTTTCGTAAGAGTTTTAACTTAATTTGTATAAAGCGTAAAAGTCTCTTGCAGTGAGGGCCAATGACACTAAATTCAGACAAATAAAGCTTGGCATGCAATTTCAACAAAGATTAGAACTATGGCAAATCATTTGAATGGAAATTAGAGTAAAATATTGATGAATTCAGAGTAAAAATGCAAAGAACTACAATAAACAGCAAATTCTGTTGCCTTTTCCTTCCACTTTTCACAGCACGCAAACTCTATCAGAATGGAGTAGCATTCACAAAAATGATTATTGTTGTGGATTACAGGGGACCTTGAAAAGCTTTGCAAGAAGAGTAACAGCAGGAACACTTAAATACAAACCCAGCATGAATACAAATGTCAATATCAAAAGCCTTAAAAGATAAATTGGAAAAATTTAAGAGCCACAACATTTTCTCTCTAGCAATCTGTTAGTTTGCAGGCTATGGTAATAAGATTCAGCAATCACAAAATTTAATGCTAAAACTTGGCAGCTTAATAAAACTCATTGCAAAAAATAGAACCTTCACATTTAAATCACTTAATCAAAGAACAAAAACAACACCTCCTAACTATGCGATTAAGCAGTTTTGAAAATTCGATCAAATTTGTGAAAGTCAAAATGGGAATAGGAATTGCAATTCCAATAACAGCTATTCAGGTGGAATAACAAATGGTCATTTTAGGGTCAAGATAGGAATACAAATTCCTATTCCCAATTTTGATTTGGCGCACCCAAACCAAGGATTTGAAATTTTGGAAATTTGTTGATTCTTATTCCAATTCAATTCCAACAGCCAAACAGGCCCTTAGCAATGTATTTGGCCTCCAGTTCTTATTGATCAAGGACTTGTCTCCCTCTTTCGGGATCAATTTGATCAGGCCAATATTAATCTCTCTGCCTTGTGACCAATGGCTTCATCATATACCTATACCTGAGAAAGCTCCTTCCCAATGCAACTAATATTGCTCTTGTTACATGTCCAAATTCTAGAGCAGAAAGGCTGATGTAGCAGATTTGAAGTTGTGTATGATCATATTGTTTCAAGTAACAATTGACAATCGTTTGATTAAAGTAACATCTCTTGTCAAACTGATATTCATGAAAAATTCGGAGCCAGTTTAGATGCATGAACAAAGTCTCTAGACTTAGTATCAAACTATATGGGAGTGCTTTGGTGGTCAACAAGGAGAAAGCTGTCTCTTTCGCTCTTGGTTTGAGTATAATAATAACATAAAGTGAAGTTGGAATCTGGAGGTCTTTCTAAATCAATTGCCTCATAAAGGCTACGGCTTTCATTCTTTAAAGAATAATCTGATTTTTCTTCCAACAACTTATAACATGTTCTTATCAAGTGCATAAAAAAATAGAATCCATCTAAAAATGCAAATTGTTTCAGATGCAGTGAGGAACTTCATGAAGTTAGAAAAAAAAAAAAGAGATTATTTGAAGAGTATGAGATAATAGCCTTACTTAAGTTGTAGGCTTTATGTTGGATATATTACACCATATATGGAATGAATGCCAACCGTTTGACATTATGCCTTGCTGTTATGAATTTGCTGGCTGGATGTCAGAAAACAACTGTGCACTTGTACATCATTTACTGTTATAAATTTGTTGGTTAGAAATTGTTCTAAATGAGCTATGCATTGTACACCATTTAATGTTATGAATTTGTTGGATGGAAATGTTCGTGTGACTACACCTCTCAATTCTGGAAATTTTATTGTGATAACACTTAATAATTTGAAAAAGAAGAAGAAAATATCCCAAGCTCATTTATTGTGGTTAGTAAAATACCAAACACTTGAAAATATTAAGTTAGATAAATTTCACAATGGTAGGCATTACTGAACAGCAAATAGGAGTCCCAGTTAGTAAATTTTGCTTACTAAAATAAATATATGGTTACAACTGTCTTATCAATAGATAGAAGGTTTTGCTAGCTAGCTATCTTGAACATAGGTGATGTGATTCTATACTGGAGGTACAGGGAATTCCATAAAATTAGGATCCAAAAAAAGGGAAAATATTAGTGTATCGACAGTTTTTCACCGCAATAGAAACCAAAGTTATGCTCTGTTCTTATTGTTGCTTGAGTATACGTGAGCATTAATGGTCTAGAGCTAATTGAAATATTAGAAGATCTAGGCCTCATTTCCATTATTGGTTGATCCATGTCCATGATTTCCATTATTTTGATTGTTAATATTTTACCAAGCATTACCCACATTGCCATTTTGTTGAGAAGAGTGATTATTTGGGCCATCTGTTGGTGGGGCTGTGTCATCATATTTAACATTTTTCTTTGTGCCCTGGTCAACACTCCTAATCCATCTTCAAAACCAGTGGTAATATGTACTCCTCTGTCTCCTATTGTTCCTATAGGATTTTCAATTTGCCCAAACTCTGCTTGCTGGTCTAAATTCATATTCGATCTATATCTCCGGAGGTAATAATAATGAGTTGTGGGATGCATTACATTAACCCAACAGGCTGCAAGCTCTGAACTGTGCTCTGTTAACACTGTAATGCCCAAGTAAAGCCTAATATTTTTACGGTCTTGAAATTATTTGTTCTTTTTTAATCCATTAGTTCCTCTTCTGGGTTTACGTCTAAGATTAGAATCAGTAGTAGTAGCAAAGTGGATGGCGATGTTTCATGTTTGACCAAAACTTGTAAAAATTTGGACAGTGTACAGTTTATCATTTGCTATTAGTTTGAGGCTTGAAAGTTATAGGCGAGAAAGGCAGAAGCATCTAAGCCCGTGGCATCCCTTCCATTTCTATACCCCGGAGCATCCCTTCCAGTTACTATTCGAGAGCCATAAGCATTACACGACCCAGACCCAGTTCATGCTGTTCGTGATCGCCTAAAATTATATGGGCCAATGCCTAGGGATGCGAGATATAAAGAATAGAGTTGCTTCCCTAGTCCCAGCCGCCCGGGGGTTAGAACACGGACCGGACAACATAGGCAGGGACAGCAATTGAAGAGATAGGGGTGGCCCCTATGGCGAAAAAGGAAGCCCTAAACGGCCGGCATCTTCCGGACTATGTATGGGGATCCCTTTGTTGCCCTAGAATTTTATGGGATTCATCCACCAGTTGTCGAATTTTAGGGCCCATTTCAGAACCAGTTGATCCAGCCATTGACCTAGTGGCATACCCGATAGCTAGAAGAAGCAAAAGGTGCCCCTACAATTCTATGGGCCTCGCCTAGCGTACCTTTGCACGCACCTCAATATCCTGTAGCATCAAAGCAAGCATCATCACTAACATTTGACCGACCCCTTATAATAGTAGGGACCCGGAACCAGTGAATGATCCCACATTGGCCCATAGAATTGTAGGGGCTAGGTGATTCCAGTTGCCCATATAAGAATGCGGGCCAGTCTGCACCAGAAAAGTGGGGTTGTTGATCCGGTTGAACCGCCATCACCAGCGAAGGTAGCACCCTACCAGCCGCCACCTCCGGGTGGCCCTACTATTCTAAAGGCGGGAATCATAGTTCCCCTAGGGGCCCGGCCCAGATAGGCAGCATAATAAGAGTAACAGGATAAGCCTGCATGCAGAGGCAGGCACTTTATTACCCAGCTACAAGGGCGCCGCCCGCGCCCTAAACAGATTATTCCGTGCAAAGGCCCGCATGCATGCACAGGGGGCAAATCATCTGCCTTATAATAGTAGGGGGGAAGATCGCTGTAGGCGAATCAAACATCCCTGTGGGGGTGGAAAAGTGGCGGAGCAGCTCGCGCGGACCCAAAGGGCCAAGACTGGCCTCAGCAACGAAGATAGGAGACACGGGCAGCTTCCCGAACCAGGAAAAGAAGAAGGGCTACGGCAGGCGGGTGACCTCGTTTACCGCACCGGCTGGCTTTTCTTTCTGGTGATTTGACCAAGATTGCCCTAGCCATTTTATGGGCCTACGAATAATCGGGTGCCGCCAATTCTTTTAGGGGGCCTACAATAATAAAGGGCTAGGCGGGCAAGGGGTGTGAAGCGACTATATTTGCTTTAGGTGGTCCGCATCCGTAACAGAGAAAGCTGAGCGGTAAATAAAAGGATAGGCACAAGCAGTATAAGAAAGGGCAGTTGAAGAAAAACTGTTCAGCTGCAGAAGGCTATTTATAAAATATTACCGCAGAATCAAAACAATTCAACAAAAAAATTAAATTATCCGCAGAAGAAGAAGAGTAAATGTTTCAGAAGTATAAAGAAGTTAAAATTAGCGGTATTTACAACAAGTCTGGATCCTCCAGAGTTCTATTTACAAGCCTCCAGCCTAGACTAATTATTAATTTAAATGAAATTAACTAGAAAACGTCTCACTAGAAACAAAACATTAATTTAGCCGCAGAAAGGTAATTATAAATTGTTTCAGTAGAAACGAAACAGTTCAACCGCAAGAGGTTGATTGAAAACAGTAAAATCTAAACAACCCAGAAATCTAAACAACTGTGCACAACAGAGCAAGCAAACAACGAGATTGCAAACAAAAACCCTTCCATAGCATATGAATTCGACTACTTACATTTAAAAATAAAAAATTATAATGCGTTAATACCTGTTCTGAATATTACAAATTTTCTGCAAACAGCCAACGGAGTCAATCCACCAACAGTCCAACGCAAGCACTGGATAGCAACAATAGCAATCACTTGAAACGGGTCACAGAAAGCAGAGTAAATAAAAAGCAAACAAGTCTCCGAAAAAAAGAGAAAGCCAACCGACCTAAACATGTTGTCAGACATTAATGGAACCCGAGGCTGCCAGACGTTAATGCAACGTACATGAAATTTATTGGTCATTAAATAACCAACGTTAATGATCTGTAAAACACAACGTCCAATTTTACTCATTTTTCCAATACTAAAAATATTTTTTTCATTGCCTTTTTGTTTGAAAGCCAATGAAAATGCAAATAAATATTAGTTTTCTGATTTATTAAATGTAATGAAATTAGGAAACTTTGTAAATATATCAAATGTTTAAACATATTGAGAACCTGATTGGTGCATGATTGGTGCACTTAATAGTAAACTGCACTAAAGGAAAACAATAGTAACCTGCCGCAGGCAGGAACTAATAATAATAATCAGCCGATTTCTTTTCAAATTTGAAATTCAAACGATTTAAATAGAGTTGCACAACAGAAGGGGTCCACGAGACAGAGGAGGGCAACTGTTCGAATCCCCTGGGAAGCAAATTTTGCAATCGGGCGGAATAGTGGGAGAAGACGATGGCTCTGGTTCAATTCTGCGGAGATGATAGCGAGTTGGACGATGCAGAACTCTGGGCCGTCATCGATTCCGCGTCTGCTTCACATTCCGTTCAGAAACAACAGTCCCGAAATAAGCACTCTTTTTACCCTCCGCCCGGCGGCCATAAGATGATCACAAAGAACGCTTTGGTACCAGTGGTAACTGAGCTTCCCCCTTCGCCATTGTCAGATGTTTATCCGTACCCAGAAAAGGCTCAGAAAAACCAGAAAAGATTTCAAGCAGACTATCACGTGGAAGAAGAATCCTCCTTTTCTCCCAACGGTGAAGTGGTGCAGCGCCCCTGGACACGCGCCCTTGCCCCTCCGAATAAATTCGCTAGATATGATAATGGAAATAACAACAGGAACAACACTAACAATAATGATTCACGGAGACAGCAGCATAATAACAATAACGGCAATTATGCTTGCTACGTAAAGCCACTCCAAATTCAGCAGTCTTCGTCTCCGCCTTCGCCCGCATTAAAAAAGCATCCAATTCAAGAGTTTGCTTGCCGCGATGCCATGGCCTTGAAGGAGAATTTTCCTGCCATGATTTCTGCGAACCAGTTTAAGCATTATCAAGATACAGCCATGTCGGTATGTCTCTTATTCTTTGCAGTTTTTCCGGGATTGACTCTCATTATAGGAATTCTCAGAACATATGCTATACATTTTTCAAACTTATTCTAGATAGGCTGCCAGTTTATAAGTTTTTAATTTCTCCGGCCCACGGTTGGTAATACCAAATCACAGTTTTTTTTGATGAGGAGTGAGGAAGCTCGCTCGAAATGGCTGACATTAACTTCTAAACATTTTATCCCTAAGAACTTTGGCAATTGTTACGAATTGTCGAACCTGGAAAAGCCAAATATCACGAAAAACCTGCTATAGAGAACTTTTGAACCTTTGAAGTTTCGCTTCATTATTATAACACTGCTTAAATACTGATGATTGATCGGTTAGCGAGTGATCCAGATGGTCGATTGTTCATAAAATCGTATTACAGATCTCTGAAGAAGGTTCTTTCTTGTCACTACGGACAATGAAAACCTTAAAACATTGATTTTGACCTTTGTTCCACAAATAATCTGACCTGCTAATATCAATCAAATTGTTTATTTCATATGTTCTCCCACTAGGCGATTGAAATTGAACATTTTCACAACTTCTATAAAACAATCTAACAATTAGGCTTTATGAAATCTTTTAAATTTTGTATCATTGTTTTCGATTGTGAAATTTCTCGCCAAATTTCCGAACGTTTAATGACAATTAGCCTGCTGTTCACAGCCCTCTGTAACCAATTTTAGGAATGCTTCAGATTGCCAAGTAGTTGTAATTAACCTGTAACACCACAAGTTGAAGGATCGAATCAATAATATTCCTGTAGCATAAGAAATGAAGTAACTTTGGTTACTTTGCAAACAAACAAAAACACAAGTGAAGGTCAGAAGGAACATTAGTCAACAGAGTGAGGCTTTTCTATTTTAATCATTCTGAATCCAATAGTTGAAACCAGTAAATGGAATTGTAAGACACGTGCCAATGTAGGTAACTTAGATTGCCATCTACTTATTCTGCTGGATGCATTATAATATTTCTAGTGAATCTTTAGGTGATGCGATAGCTTTACATTCTTCTGCAGGAGTATTCAAGAAAAGAGGGAACACGAGATACCTTTGATCCGGATTTGGTAATATGTGTTGCATTCTTAATCCCTACAAGAATTTATTGCATGTTATAGCAGATAAATACGTGTGTACTAGCAGGTGGGTAAAATGATCCCTGATTGTTTGGGTATAGCTTAAACCTTGACCTTTTATTTCTTTTCCAATGGAAGATGCCCCCTTGACTTGATATCTTCATGCCTTTTCCACTCATTGTAATTCTGTCAAGCAGTTTGCTAGCAAGTTGATTACTGAATTTTCTGATTTGTTCCCAGTTTCCAGTTGTATATGTTGTTTGTTGTTATTTTTTAAGCGACTCCCAGATTTCATTCAGTGTAGGAAACAATACATGCCAAATAACTGGCAATACCATATAGAAGATAAATGTTGATAATGCAGAAGTTCATTCAAACTTCGTAGGATTTGTTCAAGCATTACAAATTAAATTCATACAATATTGCAGAGCTGGAAAATGTCTTCAAATATGGTTACTACACTCAGTCTGGTTCAGACTTCACCAGCAAATTGATCTTCCAAAGAAAGTAATGCCAAGACTTCAAATTGCAGATTGAATACTCCAGATGATATGGCTGGCTGGTATCAGCAATGGTAGTCCTTCAAGTTGCAGTCACAGACCCTATATACCCTCAAATGCCGCATCCAGCAGTCCCCATGCCAAGCAGATATGTAGCAATAGGAAGAAGTATGCCCCAGGCCAGAAGTTTATGGCCAGTACAAATATGCAGGTACAGCAATATAATGTTGTACAGCCAGGTATAAGTGTAACAGCAGTAGATTCCTACTCAACTTCCAAGAGCTTCAAATTAGAGATCTGCTAAGGATTTGAACTCTATATCTGATAAGCAAAATCTGAGATGTGTTTATTGTTACTTGAAATAAACTCCAAAAGAATTCCCCATTTATATTGATCAAGGATCCTGTTGACTGTGTCTTTCAACAGTGAAGAGAAGGTAATTGATGAGGGATGAAGAACTCTCCGTTATTCCATAAATTTCTTATTTCATCCAGCATTCCAAATGAACTTTACAAGTTTGCTTTTATCACATTCGTAAGAGGTTCCACTCTCATAGCCAATCCATGTGCAATAAAATATATCACCTGTTTGGTCTTTCAAATATAAAGATCTCATTGTTTTTTAAGAATTTTAACTTACTTCTCTTACTTAGGATGATAAATGACCCCTTTGTAAAAACAATGACATGTTACTAGGTTAAGGGGTACAGGTCGCTTGGCATAAAGTGACAATCTAAGAGACTTAGGTAAATAAGAATTAAGATAAATTTTTCTTAACACAAGTAAATTTCACCGAATGTCCTAGAATGACATATTTCAATGCTGTGGAAATAGAGGCTGGCTCGATTGCTGAAAATATCAGTGAAACCTGTTGAATATGGATAGCTGTGACTCTGAGTATCTCTGTATTTGTGGTGTCATTTTCTTGATCTACTTATTTCTCTGCTGTTCGTGACTTTCACATCCTCCTGCTGCTCTAGTGCTATTTTCTATTTTAGAGACCCTGTTTTCCTATGCGCACATCAGACTACATCAGACTACATCTTTGTTTCTCTCCTATGTTGATGTGACAGCGATGAGCTTTTGTTCTCCTCATCCCAAAATTGAGGCCTTTTGTCCCCCCATCCCGGAAACTTGTCCCGACGTACCTGATCGCTGGTGTTACACTGAAAAATATAGACTTATTAGTTGAAACCAGGTGTAGGTGCGAGACATATCTTACTGGTTATGGTATTTTTTCTGCAATTTTAGTTCCAATTTCACCTTGATTTTGTTTCATCTCTGCTGTTTGTTGGCTCTGTTTAGTTGCTCTTCATTGTGCTCTGACAGTATTTGAAGAGTCATTATCATTTTTATCAATTGAGGTTCTCTCCTTCATGTTTCACTCTGTATCTAGTATCAGAAATATTTGTCTATTAATCTGTGTGCACTTCTTTTAGTCTTCTTGATGCTTCTGTTGCTGTGTTTGAGTTCCACGTTTGAGCTGTGTATCTCAGTCACTTTGTTCGCATTCTTCGTCTTGGTGAGCTCCACGTGTTTGATGAAGTGGTATAATGTTTTCTAAGCCTACGTGGACTTGTTGCTTCAAATATATGGAGTAGTTTTATTATTGTCTACCACTTTCTCATATTACTTTTATGCTTTGTCAGTTTCTTTGGTCTGTCCGTATGGTGGTAGTCTTTAAACTTCCGTGACACTATTCGTTTTGAAAACGAAGGAAACTGAAAAGCATACAAGATATATATTCTTAGGTACAAATTGAAATTAGCAGGGATGTTACATTTAATGAAGATGTAGCTTGCAGGCTACCCAAAAAGTCTAACATTGAAAATAATGAAGAAATTTTTGTGCATCCTCAAGATTTTATCATGACTGATCCGCATCCAACTTCAGAGATTCAAAGGGAGAATGTAGATTCAGATGATCTTGCTGATCCAATTAATCCAATTGATTTTATAGACACTCCAGCATGTCCTAGTATTACTCCAGCAACTAAGACAAGAACTGTATGGGCTAGAAACACTATGGAAGAAGCTGAAAATTATGCAGCCCCTTGTGGTACTTTCAGAGAAAGTTAAAGGCCTCAAAGGTTTGCTGGTTATGTTGCATTAATTGAGTCACATAATTGCATCTGAACCATTTAAGTGTTGAAGAAGCTTCAAATCAGCAAGTGTGGAAGGATGCAATGTTGGAAGAGTATTAGTCTATCCTTAAAATGATGTAGAGGATATAGTTTTAAGACCAAAAGGTAAATCTGTGTTTTCTTTTAAATGGTTAATTTAAGATTAAACATCCTACTGATGGTAGTACAGAGAAATATAAGGTCAGATTTGTAGCTAGAGTTTTGTCTAAAAATTAAGGTATTGATTATGAAGAAATATTTGCACTTGTAGCACATTTCAGCCATTTCTATTGCAGCTGTGAAGAGTTGGAAACTTCATCAAATGGATGCAAAAACAACATTCTTAAATGGAGTAATTGAAGAGGAAGTTTACATTGATCAGCCTAAAGGGTTTGTAATTCATGATAGTGAGTCACATGTGTGCAAGCTAAGAAAGGCTTTGTATGCTTTAAGCAAGCCCCTTGTGCTTGGTATGAGTGAATTATTAACTATCTTCTGTGGTATGACCTTAAGCAAGCCCTTCGTGATAGCTATCCTCTAGGAGTAGCTATGGTGAATATTTTATGCTGTTCTAATTCGCCCTGTAGGAGTAGCTATGGTGAATATTGTTATGTTGAGATAACAATACCTTCATTGCAAAAATCTATGATGAGATTTTTTTGTTAATATTATTCCTGGTTGCAGCTATGTGCACTTGCAATATGAAGGCATTTTGAATATTTCTCTCTTGCTAAGAGGGAGTGTTGAAACCAGGTGCAGTTGTGCGACAAATCTTACTAGTTGTGGTGATTATTCTTGCAATTTTAGTTTCTATTTCACTTTGACTTTTTCTTGTCTCTATTGTTAATTGGCTCTGTTTAGTTGCTCCTGGTTGTGCTCTGATAATATTTGAAGAGCTCATCATCATTTTTATTAAATGAGGTTCTCTCCTTCATGTTTCATGTTGTATTTGGTATCGAAAATATGTGTCTATTATTTTGTGTGCTCTCCTTTATTCTTCTCGATGCTTCTGTTGTCGTATAGCTGTTTCCATTTTTGAGCTGTGTATCTCGGTCGCTTTGTGTTCTTTATCTGTTGAGCTCTACATGTTTGATAAAGTGGCATAATGTTTTCTGAGCCTATGTGGACTCATTGCTTCAAATATATGGAGCAGTTTTATTTATTGTCTATCATTTTCTCATATTATTTTTATGCCTTGTTGGTTTCTTTGGTCTGTTCGACTAGTGACAGCCTTTCAAAATTGATGGGACTGTTCATTTTGAAAATAAAGAAAACTAATGAATGGTGTGTGCCGATTTCTACTACAAGGCATTTTTATATAACAAATTTTTTGAACTGCTATTCAGATCTATATATGTACAGGAGGTCTAGTGATATCAAGTTTAGCAGTTTGATTCATTCTAATGTAAAATTTCATGATATTTTATGTAACATTTTAGCTTTGTAATGATTGATTGTGTATATAGTCTGAGTTATGCTTATTTGTAATAAGATTTGTTTCATTGGAGTCACAAACACTTTGTATTGTGATATTGAAAACAACATTTTGTTTGTATTCATAAAATTCTGATTAGTATGTGATCACAGAGCTTTGAAGTTTTAGCAGAGACAAAGATATAATAAATGGATTATTTTTGGTGGGTGGGGTTGGTTCCCTTATTGAGGAGGGTTTTTCCAAGGATATTTTCTAGTTCTCTGTTTATTGCATTTCTAGATTCTTTTGGTTATAGATTTAACATTATTAAAAATAGCAACTGCTAAAAATAGTGTGTTCAGACACCAAACTGGCCCAATCTGAGATACATTGAAACATTCTTTAAATAGTAAGTGCTAAAAATGGTTTTTGATAAAAATAGAAAATCTTGGACAAGTTCGAAATCACTCTAGAAGGTGTCGTTCGTTTCCATTATCCATCTTGTACACTTGATTTGTGTCACACTCTAAACCATTCTATCCAAACGATTCCATGAGTTGGAATGCTTGGATGCAGGCTTAGAGCTCCCTATCCATGGAGTGCAAGAGAGTATATTTCAAGAATAAGAAAGCTCTCAGATGAGCCTTAGAGATACTCTTCTTGCTAGTAAACCATGCAATGAGAGGTTCCAAAGACAAGATGCAAGAATGCAAATGTCTCAAGGAGTTCTTCAAGGATGCAATGCAAATGAAAATTAAGCTACAATGAGATGCAAAGTGGAGCTATGCTAAAACATGTATAAGAGTGTTACAATCCAAATATTAAGCTATGTGAGATAGATTATTGCAAAATAGAAGCTAAACTAACATGCAACATGAATCTAAGCTAAAATGCTATGGTATGAGAGAATGTAGACAAGAAATAGAAATTCTCCACAAAGCTCCAAAGAAACCTGTTAGAAAACCTGCAGCATAACAATATTCAAAATGAGGATTGATTTGAAGGGAAAGCTCTCTCCTTTTTAAAGTTGCACGGACGGTAGAGATCAAGATGAAGATGGTGGATGATCAACGGTGGAATTTGAAAAGAGGAGTGATCCATGTGCACACACAAGTCAACCAATAGAATATAAGTTGACTTGTCACATAAGACAAAAGTCTCACAAGCCTTTTCTTTTAATTGTAAAATAGAAAAAAGACTTTATGTGTGCACTTTAAGTGGGTTAGAAGAATGGGGTGTTTTATTTAATTAAAAGGGGACATGTTATTTTAATCAAATAATGAACTTAGGATAGCATAGTCAAACTATAGGTTATAATCAAATAAATTGATTATTAGCAATTTGGTCTAGATAAATGATTAAATTAATTTAGCCAAAATGCTGAGAAGGGGGCCAATAGTCTAGATGACCATTTTTAGGTGATTACATTTGCCCCTCTTTGACTAATGCGTGATCAATCTGGGAACACATTATGTCAAAGAAAATCGAAGCCAAGTAGGCGATGATAGATATAGATATCTGATTCCAAAGAATGAAATGCAAAAATAGATAGCAAGTCCTGAATGCACAGCCTGATAGCGGTAGTACTGAACATTAGGAAGATGATGTTAGGATCCGAAAAGAATTCTAACATCTAGCAAAGCGAATGGATCGAGAGCAATTGATAAGGTCAAACAAATGCTCTTAAGAAATGGATAGCTGTAACAATCAGGAATAGAGTATTTCTGCCCCCTCGGGATCGAAATCGAAATGAGGTAAGAGGAAGCGGAAACTAGCTAGATATGAGCAAATTGAGATATGGCAATGTCTGATATGACAAATAAATGATTAGAACCCAAGAATGACTATAAGAAATTGATAAAATGCCCCAGTTTGACTAGAGTTGACCTTGAAGGATATAGCATAAAAATTAGGTCAAATCTAGTAGAGAGATGATTTAGATGTGAAAAGGTGAATTGAAGTAGATATGAAGTATGGAAATGATGAAGACATGAAAAAATGAAGATGCCCTAGTGATGATTCAGAGATTAGACCTCAAAAGGTCAGCTAATTGCTTAGAAGAAAGTAGAATTTTAAAAGACAATTTTGACCATCAAGATGAACTCGAATTTGGATTTCAATCTCGAAAATGAATCTAGGACGTTGAAATTATTTAAGAGGTCAAAACTTTATATAATGTGATGATAAGATAGAAAAGAGATGAAGTGAAAGATAAAGAAGGTAAAAGACATGAACTAGAAGAAAGTAAAGAAATATATGAAAGGAGTTAGCCGATACGTCTATGAAAAGATGAAGAGAGAGCTCTCCCCATAAGCAAGAATGCAAGACTAAGCTAGAAAATGAACCTAAAATGCAAGCTAATATGAAAAGTGGTTTACCAGCAAGAAGTGCATAACATTTAGACTCTTAATTTCATCATTGAGCATTTATTAGGTACATCATGAGACCATACAACCATCACTAGTATAACTATGAGGATATGAATATGATCGATATCAGATAGGTATGTGGAAATCCAATCTAAGCATTAGAGACATGTAAGTCAAGATAACTACGCGATTAGATTCCCTAAGTTTAATTTAGCAAGATTACACTTGTATCAAGGCATAAGCGCTAGGATAAACCCCAAGTGTGGTCTTGCGAAACAGTCAAGGATGATACATTTGTAAGTCAACGTGTTGGATAGGACAAGCATAAATGCTTACAACACTATAGACAAACAAAGTATACCCACAAGCAGAAATCAAGAAAGTATGTCCCATGCCCCCAATCTTCTAGTCAACGACATCCTCGAAAGGCTATTAGGGAGGGAACACATGGCAAAGAAATCATCATAGACAACACACAAAGTAGATAAAGATCAACATAGCTCAGTCGTTTAAGTGTTAAAGTGTGTGTGTGTAAGTCACTTGGCCATTTCTTCAAGACTTGATTCTGATAGTGAGAAATATCGCGACATCGGAGACCGTAGGTAAACCATCTGAAAAGTGTTGAAAAACACTTGATGTCAAGGTGGGGGAAGTGTTGAGAAACACTATTTTCTGAGTTGTCCAAGAAACCCTAATGCACAAGAATACCTCAATAGGCTAAGCAGTTGTGCCTCCAAGGACAAGAAACAATTCCAAGCTAGAAATGTGTAGCAAAATAGGTGATTGAGACTGATAGACAGATGTGCAAGGGTCTCAAGTAGCACTTGTTTCCAGATTTTCACCACTTGACAGATTTTTTCAGGACTTTTTTCAATTTTTTGTATTTTTGTATTTTTGATTTTTTTGGTGATACATCAAAGTGCCTATTGCTAGGTTTTCACTAAGAAGATCTTTTTTTCAGGACATTTTTTGATTTTTAGGATTTTTTTCAAGATCATATATGATCTTTTGGATTTTTTAGAAGGTTTTAGAGATCACTAGTTCTCAAGAAAGATCACATCATTTTCTCCCAATGTCTAGCAAGGTATAGGACATGATGGAGAAACAAGCCAGTGGATAAGCAATAATGCATAAGAAAGGAATGCGAAGCAAGTGAAAGTGATCCTCAAGAACTGACTCCTCAAGAGTACCCAAGCTAGGGAAAGAGGTGAAATAGTCATATGAAGCATGTTTTGGATAAGAAATGGAAGTAATGAGCAAGATAGCATGTAGAATAAGTAGTGAAGCCAACAAGTGAGATAGCATGAAGCATGTAGTCCAAAAGAGTAGACATGTCAAGAGACCTAAGAACCATTTTTATTTATCATGATCAAGACCAAGAGGTCAACTAGATAGTATAGCAATGGGATAGAGCAATAAGAATAAAGCTCAAGATAGAGGCTGTGAGTGGATGGGAGAGCACAATAGAAAATCTGGTGGATAAGATAGCCAATATGCAAAGATAGCTCAACATTGTCAAGATCAAAGAGAGAAGAGAGGATAGATGGATGATGGAAGAATTACGCATGACGCTTGTTTGCCAGGTTTTCATCATGGTACTTATCCAAGGTGCCACAAGAAGTAGTTTTCACCATAGGAGAAATTTATTTCTCTTTACTTTTGCTACCAAGGTGCCACAAGAAGTGGTTTTCACCAAGGCACATTTTCATTCTTTTCATTTTTTCTTCTTCATTTTTTTTTTTTTTCTTTTTTTTTCTTTTTTCTTTTTTAGAAAGAGCTCAAGTGTTTTGAATTTAGATAGTGCTCCTATAGGAAAGATAAGCCATGATAAGCCAAGACCATAGAAAGGTATGCTCAAAGATGTTGATAGGGTGATGAAAGGGAAATGGGATTAGGAAGAATATATGGAGGATAAGAGGTCATGTATAGAAAGGAGGTGTAAGCTTTAGAGGATTTCATGTGGGTAGCTAAAATATTGGACAAAATCAACATTGACACACACCTTGAAGGGTATTGGAATGATGGAGGAATCATGGATGAAGTAGCTTGAGGTTTAGATGTATGAGGTGGTAGAAGAGATTTGGAAAAAAGTGGAGTGGAAGGCTTTGGAATAATTTTAGGAAGATTTTTGGAAGAAGATGGAATGGAAGCCTTTGGAAGCTTGAATGTCAACTTTGAAATATTTTCAATATTTAAGTCTTTTAAAAGAGACTTGGGAATCCACATAGCTTTAAATTTTCCTTGTTCTTTGGGTGCTTGAGAGTGCATTTGTATAATGATGCATTTAGGAACCCATATTTTCTTTGGTTTAGCTTTTTTAATAGTGGACCTTTGCGGTCTCTTTTGTGTATTTTCCTTCTTAGCATTCACATGTCGATTAGATGGGACATAGTGATCTTTCTTTTTCAATGGATTCTTATGTTTATTCTCACTTCCAAAGGACTTGAGATTTGTGGATGAATAAGGATGATATGACTGGTTTGGATGTATAGATGGGTGAAAAGTCATCAAGGATGAGTGTCTTTGTTGATCTTGAGGTATGATGGGAGAGCTAGGGAATGAGCTAGGAGCGAATGTAGGAGATGGAGGAACATAAGGCCCCAAAATGGATGGAAGGTTTGGATGCTTTAGCTTAGATGGATAAGGACCAAGGATAGATTTAGAAGATGCAAAGGGATAGTGGGAAGGGATATCAACATCTTTAGAATGAGCAACATGGTCAAAGCCATCAATAGACTCATGAGTACCTTTGATAGGAACAACATTTTTAATAGTAGCACTTGAAGCTTGAGCACAATTTTGAAGTGGATATGGAGAAGTAGAACATGAGGGGATGCTTTGATCTTGACAAGTAGCCTTGGATAGCATATGAAGAGAACTTTTCTCATAATTTTTAGGAAGCTCAAGGGAGATAATGGAAGTGGTATCTTCATCATACTTGGGGGGTGGACAAGATATAGGATATGGAGGGGAAAAATATTGAAAGAGATGAAAGGGTGCTTGATCTTGATCTTTCTTTACATTTATAGCTTTTTCTTTTTGAGAGTCCTCTTGACAGGGAGCCACTTCTAAGGACAAGGGAGAATGAAGAGAGAATGGAGTAGTGCTTGGATTAGGCATAGTAGTGCATGAAGGTTGAGGATGTTTAGGATTGGTAGCATGGAAAAGGTTTGCAGCCAAGTGAAGGTTAGCTTGAGTTTCTTTTAGAGGTAGCCCTTGAGGATACACATAGTCAATGTGGAAAGCATTAGGTTCCTTTTTTGATAGAGGCATGTTGGAAAGCTTTGAAGTTTTGGGAGATGCATGAGTGTTGGAAGAAGTGGAAGATGTAATGGAGCCACTACTAGACATATGTTCATCAACGTAATCTTGCTCAAGAGAAGTATCCTCGACACATGAGTCACTAGAGGTTCGAATAATTCCATTATCAATAAGATCTTGGATTTTATGTTTTAGCTCAATGCAATCTGAAGTACTATGCTCATTATGTTGATGATAAGCACAATAGATATCCAAGAATGGGTTTCCATATGAGCTAGACTTAGGTAACATGATGATCTTATTGCCAAGAAGTTTTTGCAAAGTGTCATCATAAGAATCTTCCAAGGGAGAAAAAGTTCTATCAAAATTATGTCTAGAGTCCTTTTGTTGTTTCTCATGTGAATGGTATGCATCCATGTCTTCATCATTATCTTGGTCAAAAATAGGTCCATCATGAAATTTTAGCATAGGCTCAAAGGAGGTATCACTTGCTTGTTCTCTAAAGAGGTCTTTAGATCTAGAAGAAGAAGACATTTGATGTCTTAAAGTAGAGCATGTAGACCTAGAAGAAGAGGATGACCTCAAAGAAGGTGACTCACATGCATGTAAAGACCTTAAGGAAGATTCATGTAATGATGCAATCTTCTCCTCTAACCTTTTCTCAAGTTTAGACTTCATTTCTGTCATGCGCTTAGAGAGATGAAGGTAAGAAAGATCATTTGTCTCTTCTAGTTCTTTGTATTGCGTATATAGATCTTGAAACTCTTTAGTGGCATGGAGGATATCATGATCATCTAGATTTGGCCGAGATTTGATAGCACAAGCTTTGAATGCCATAGTTTTAGATGCAAAGCCAAGCATAAAAGAGCCTACAAGATAACTTGACGTTGAAACTATAGGAGGTAGAGTGTTCACTTGCCAAGCTAGTAGAGAGAGATTAAAGTGACTTGTCAAACAATATGTCCAAGAAACTTACGACATGAATGACTCAAGTCAATAGCTAGGCAAGATGCCCAAATAGCCAAATAGATAGAGCAAGCAAGGTGACAAGTGAACAACTCTCCAACCCAAGAGTGTAGTCAAGAAATCAAGGCAACCATTTTAGCAAAAAGATAACTAGCAAGCAAACATAGACTATGAAGATAGGAAGACCATGAGCACTAAGACCAAAGAGTCACTTTAAGCATGTTCAAGCACTAGAGACATATAAAAGAAAAGTCAAATGATGAGACTCCTCTTAGCAAGCAACATAAGAAAATGTTTGCACTTGATGTTTTGACTTGGTTGACAAAGTTTAACAATAGTTGATAGCATACAAGTTTGATGTTCAAAAGAAATGAACAAGACACATCCTTTAATCTCTGAACCTTGTTAAATGCATTCGAGAAATGAACAAGACAGACTTCGTTTTGTCCCAATATAATATAAAATCTACACACCTCGCCCCTGAGTGATAACATGGAACCCTCCTTTGCACTTGCAAAGGTCCAAAACCAAAGCTACTCTCTGACTGAGGGAAGCAAAAAGATCTCAAGTCAAATGACTTGATGCAAATCAAATTCAAGCTCCCTCAAAACACCTAAACTAAGCAACTAAAAGAAAACTACTCTAAACAATTGAAAGGGAAACTACTCTAACCCTTGGGCCAAATGGTCCAAGATAAACTCTATTCTAAAGAACTGAAAGCAAACCTAAACTAACAACTGAAAGCAAACCTAAACTAACTATGTACAAAGGGCTCCGGACAGAGTCCTAGGCTTGGAAATAATGCTTGAGGAATTGCCCATTGACGGGCAATGGGATATCTCCTCCAGTGAGTGTCTTGAGTCTAAATGCATTATCTCCGATGATTTCAGCAATCTGGAAAGGACCTTTCCAAAGTTTGTCGAATTTATTATGTTGTCCTTTCTTTTCATGGGCTTTGTCCCAATATAAGACCAAGTCAGAAATCCTGAAGGCCTTGTTTTGTGCTTTTCTGTCAAACCAACGTTTTACTACCCCTTGATGTTTTGCAAATTTTTCCAGGGCTTCGTCTCTTTTCTCATCTAACTGCATCAGTTGAGTCAACCTGACTTGGACTCTGTCTTCGTTCTCATCATAGTATTCCTGTATGAACCTTAAAGTTGGAATTTTCAATTGAATTGGGAATACAGGGTCTTGTCCATAAACCATATGAAAAGGAGTGATCCCTATGGATTCTTTAACTCTTGTTCTATCTGCCCACAAAGCGTATCTCAGTTGTGTGTGCCAATCTTTTGGGTTCCTGTCTAAAAGTTTTCCAATCACAGTCAAAAGGTTCTTGTTTGTGGATTCTGCTAGGCCATTTCCCTGGGGATAGTAACCTGATGAAAATTTTAAAATAATCCCGTGATCAAATGCCCATGTATGAAATTTCAAAGAAGTGAAAGCAGAACCATTATCACAAACAAAAGCAGAAGGACACCCAAACTTGGTAGTGATTCTTTCCTCTAAAAATTTGATAACAATCTCAGCAGTGCAATTCTTGAAAGCTTGGGCTTCTGACCACCGAGTACAATAATCAGTTGCGGTTAGAATATACCTGTGTTGTGCTGAGGAAGGTGGATTGATAGGACCGATGAAGTCAAGTCCCCACATCGCGAAAGGTCTCACCTCGATGATTGGCCGCAGAGGCATTGCCGGATTTCTTTGTCGTTTTGCCGAAGTTTGGCAAACATGACAAATCTTTACGTGCTCGTGAGTATCCTTGAACAAAGTTGGCCAATAATATCCTGCTCTTAGTATCCAATGTGCTGTGGCCAAGTCTGATCCATGTCCTGTTCCCCATTTATCATGAAAATGTTCCAAAATATTTCTGGCTTCTTCCTTTCCGACACATCTCAAATATATCCCTTCATGATTTTGCTTGTATAATACTGCTCCTTGTAACATATATCTTCTGCTCTTGAATCTCAATGCTCGCTTCTGTACTGGATTCAAATGTGAAGGGCACCGATGATTTAACAAATAGTTGGTTATGTCCTGGTACCATTCATCGGGATGTACATCCTCCAATTCATAAACTTGTTGCACAAGTCCAGGCCCCTCTGATGCCATGGTCTGTGCCAATTGTTGTCCTCTAACCAATTTCATTGGTAGGATTTCTATGTCATATTCTTGGATAGTGGCGATCCACTTGCCTCTTCTTTCTCCAAGCTCACTCTGCATCAGTAGCGTCTTCACTGCTATATCAGGTACAATTGCACGTACTTTACTTCTCAAGATGTAGTGCCTGAATTTCTTCATTGCCTTCACCAAGGCATAAGCTTGCTTCTCCACATTTGGATAATTCAATTCAGCTTCTCTGAAAGGTGCACTCATGAAGGCTATCGGGTGCTCTTCATCTTCTTCATTCTTCTGTGTTAAAATAGCCGCGCATGCATGATCAGAGGCGAAAGAATATATATTGAATGGCCTCTCATAATCTGGACTCACTAGAACTGGTGCATTGATGATAGCATGTTTTATCTCTTCAAATGCCTTCTTAGCTACTGGAGTCCAATCCACTTTTGCATCCTTTTTCAACATGTCATTCATTGGCTTCACGATCTCAGCAAATGCAGATATGAACTTTCTCACAAAGTTGATCTTTCCAAAGAACGATTTGAGCTCCTTCTTACTTCCTGGCATGCCAAGTTTGGAAATTGCTTCCACCCTCTCTGGATCTATCATGATACCTCTTTCTGAAATTATATGTCCTAGCAATTTACCCTCGGTGACTCCAAACATACATTTCTTCGGGTTCAGAGAAATTCCATACCTACTACATTTCCTGAAAACTTTCCTCAAATCTAGAATGTGATCTTCTCTGTTCTTTGAAAATACGGTTATGTCATCCATGTAGATTATAATGCACTTGTCTTTTAAGTCCTTGAAAGCATAATCCATGGCTCTTTGAAATGTTGCGCCTGCATTGATCAAGCCAAAAGGCATCCTTCTGTATGCAAATGTTCCCCACTTCGTGGTGAAAGCCGTTTTTAACCTATCTTCTTCTTCGACTATCACTTGATTGTATCCCGAGTATCCATCCATAAATGACATCATTTGGGCTCCATTTACAATTTGCAAAACCTTGTCTAGTGATGGCAATGGATAATTGTCTTTTTCTGAGGCTCTGTTCAAATTTCTGAAATCTACACATAGTCTTATCTCTCCGTTCTTCTTCCTTATTGGGACAAGATTGGCGACCCACGTTGAATGTCTCACTGGGAAAATGATCCGCGCATCTAGCAACTTCTTTACTTCTTGATATATCAATGGTTCTAACAAAGGATTGACTGGCCTCTGCCGCTGCCTGAATGGCTTACTCCCTTCCTTCAGTGGAATTGTATGTGTGATGATAGAAGGATCATATGTTTTCAAATCTCCATATCCCCAAGCAATTACATCTGGGAATTCCTTCATCAAACTCAATATATCTGCCTTCTCCTTAGGTGTGCAAACTTTCCCAATGTGAACTATTTTGGGACAATCTTCTGTCCCCAAATTAACCTTTTCACACTCATCGCCCCCTGTGGGTTGATACTGCATTTTGTGGAACTGGTCCATGTCAAATATCCTTTCTAACTCAATAATCCCCTTTGGAATAGTATTTTCTTTTAAGCTCATAATTCCTTCTGCATCAATCTCTGCTTCTTCATCCACTTCACCATCTATGATTTGCGCTGTGAAAACATCTGAATTGGTCAAGAATTTGAGGATATGTCTATCATCTTCAAACACTTGGAAATTCTTGACATTGTCTGGTACTGATGGAACCGATGCCAACTCAACTCTGAATTTCTTCAAACCATCCAACTTAATTGGTGCCAGCGAGCTTGCAGTCTGTGCGAGGGCATTTGCCACCTGATTGTTCGCTCTATAGCTAAACTTGATATTGAAGGCATCGAAGTCCTCTATCAAATCCCAAACCTTGTTTCTATATCTCTTCAATCTCTTGTCATAGCAGGCGAACTTCTGTTTTATCTGCTCAATTATCAAATATGAGTCCCCAAGAACATGTAGTATTTTGGCACCTTTCTTGATAGCGCATAACAATCCTAAAATCAAAGCTTCATATTCTGCCACATTGTTAGTGCATGAGAATTGCAATCTATGTGCCTCTAAATATGTTGTCCCTGTTGGGCTGACTAACTCAAATCCGGCTCCAGCTCCTTGTTTGGTTCTGGAACCATCGAATCTTAGAGTCCATACTCCATTTCTTTCTAGATGCTTCTCCTTTTGGAGACTCTCCGACTCGTCTATTTCATCATCTTCTTTTATTTCCGCACTGGGTGGTGTAATTTGGTTCTTTGTTTCACCCATCATGTTGCTTTCTGCTTCATGAACTTGTTGAATCTCAACCTTCTCAACTTGTTGAATCTCAACCTTCTGTTTACCATGTTGATCTTCTCGTTTTAGAGCCCCTGGTATTCTCTTTTCCACTTGTTCTAAGGCTACTGTACACAGAGAGCAAGATAACTCCGAGTGGAATGCATTGTGAATTCTGCACCAATTGGGTAATAATAAGTCTCTTACTGGTGTTCGGTTACCCAACTCCATTCCTTGTTGCACGGTCCTAGTCACGAAATTCTTGAAATTTTCAAACATGCCTTCACCCTCATCGGACGAAGCGTCTGGATCTGACTCAATCAGGATCTCAGTGGAATCCCTTCCTTTGCTTATGATATTCATTGTCAATACTTCTACTTTCTTTGGTCTGTAGGTGCTCATATTTGTCTCCACAAACAATATTTCGTTTGACTCCCCATTTTCGGTCACTGTCAATCTCAACCTTGGGGTGCTATCAATTCTAATTTGATTCGCCAAACCTTTCCATGGGAGCCACATGTGGGAGAAGTCAGTAGCCATATATCCATTCAATTCTCTAGCCCAATCTCTCCCTAGGATCAATCCGTAGGTATCGGCTACATCCACTACTGAAATGTCTACCATGTGTTCCATCCTCGGATCAGATGCCAACTGCATATGTATATTGTGTAATTCTCCTACCACTGGCACTTCCGTTTTATCCAATTGAGTAACTCTTCTGTTGGAGTCCAAAGGCGTGATTCCTAACCTTCTGCAAATGTTCAAAGGCATGACGTTGCTTGATGCTCCTGAATCTATCAAACAATTGTGAAGCAACTTCCCGAACATCCTTACTGACAACAAGAATGGGGCTGGTTCCTCTTTCGCTTGATAATATACCACAGGTGTCTTATGTGCTTGCTTTGGCTTCACTCCGAAATCTATTGTTTGAGTAATCTCTTCCTTCTTCACCTTTTCTTTATTGTTCACCGGATTTTGACTCTTTTGAGTTTGTTGTTCTATAGGCGTCGATCCTTGAGCCACATAAATTGGTTGAGGCCCTAATTGGCCATTGAAACTGCTAATGTCGCCATATGCAACCTCTTGTGTAGGGTTCTCCCCTTCACCATAGGAAATTTCTCGAGATGAATTTGTCATATTCGCTCCTAGAGCGTCTTGGATTACATGCACCGAATTAGGAGGAGACCTCCCTTGAGTATGTGTTACTGTACTTTGAGTTTGAGATCCTTGTGGTTTGTTATCCTTCAAATTGTTAAGGAACGTATCCCTAACCTCTGCTATCTTCAGTAATTCGAACAAAGGGAGACTGATCTTGATCTTCCTCATCTCCTCTGTCACACTTTGTCCCAACTTCTTCAATTCTTCGTTATTGACAGTGTTGTTTCCCGTTCTTCCTCTATTTGTTTCTTGTGTCGACTGGACATTCTGTGATCTTTGAACATCTTGATTGTTCTTTTGTGTACCCTGTTGAAAATTTTGTTGTCCATTCCCACTGCTATGGTTACTCTGTCTGTATTCAGGGGCATCCCTTGAAGCATTTGGTACATTGCTCGCATTGGGATGTGGAGGTGTATTGAAATTATTCGGGGGAATGGAGGATGTGAAGGGTCCGTCATTCCTCCTGTTGTTTCTCTGATAAAATCTTGCGTTGCTAGCCGGTTGTTGAAATGTTTGATTCCCACCTGTTCCTTGAACTAGAACAGTATCCTCCAAAGGTGGGAAAGAAAAATCCGACTCATTGTTATATTCATTTTGATTTATCACCTCGCTAACTGGCCCATTGGCTGATTCGGGTGGAAATCTTCCTTGGTGCTCTTTATATGCTTCAAATTCTGGCGGGAATGAAAACTCCTCAAAAGTCAAACATTGATCATATCCCGGGGATGGAACAATCTCATACCCCGTGACCTTCACATCTTCCTGACTATTTGACTCATCTATTATGTTTTGAAACAGGTTAGATGCCCTCTTGAACTCAGCACATCCTAACTCCGAATGTAAATCAGTCTCATGAAATCTGCAATATTTGGACATAGCGGACTCAGCTAGAAATATTCTATCTACCGGTCTACTGTCCGCTGAGGCCTGATTATCAAGTGGCGACACCACATTTCCATTGTTTGGGCCTGTGTTCCAAGTCTTCCTTTGGTTAGACTGATTGCTATATCCTTGGTCTTGTGACTGATTGTTACCTTGATAGTTGTTGTTTTGATAGTTCCTTTGATAACCACCACCTTGATTGTTTCTCTGGTAGTCTCTATCCTGATAATTTCTTTGGTATCCCCCTTCTTGATGGTTTCTTTGATACCCTCCTTGATAACTTCCACCTTGATTCTGGTAATTATTCCCCTGGTTCTGATAATTGCTTCCTTGGTTGTTTCTATGGGAACTTTGGAGTTGATTGTTCTGATTTCTCAAATAGGTGACTTCCGTGGATAGCTTCTTGACTTGGTCAATCAACTCTTTCATCTCATCCTTCTCTTCTTGTGTCCTCGTGGAGGAACCTGCACCTTGTAGATAAACTGGTACTGAGGGTGGTGCTTGAGATAATGGAGGTCCCGGGTGTACCACCAATTGATTTGTAGGAGCTTGGTAAGCAAGTTGTGGAACTGGATTGTTCGGATACCTTACACCTTGAGGTTCTATTCCTTGTTGGCCTAATTGCCTCCCAATCTTAATTGCTTTAGTGTAAGCCTCAGTTAGCGTTGTAGGAGCAGGATTCGCCATCCTTGTGAACATAGCCCTCTGGCTGTCTAAGGCACTGTAGTATGCTTCCAATGCACCCGCCTCTGTTATTGTGTAAGGAGCTTGCAATCTCGTGTAAGCCTTATGGAAACGATCATTGAAGGAACTTATTGACTCTTTATCACGTTTCCTGATGTCCACAAACATTCTATGTAACTCCAGTGGTGTGGTGGGCATACCAAACTTTGCAATAAAGGCTTCCCTGAGTTGAACCCATCCCGTTATTGATGATGCTGGCAAATTGACAAACCAGTAATATGGTTCCTCACTCAATGAATAGGGGAAAAGCCTACATGCAACATCTTCTTCTTGAATTCTTCTGTTGCATAATGCCTCTTGAAACACTTTGATATGCTCTTCTGCTGTGCGGTTAGGGTTATTGACAAAAAACTTGGAGCAAAAAACCTCAGGATTCTTAGGTAGATCATGGTACTGTTGGAATGAAATGGGTGAAGCATTGTTTTGAATCCATGGTGGTTGAGCCATTGTTGGTTGATTGACTTGAACTTGAACTTGAACTTGAACTGGCGAATTAACCAAAGCTTGGATTGTTTGACCACTTGAGGAGCTAGCTAAGTTTGAGATATTAGCTACCCGACGATTCCTTGACCTTTTGGGAGATTCTAACACAAGTAAGTCTTCTTCTTGGTGTGGTGTATTTCTCAATATCCTCTGTCTCTTATCTGATATCAATCTCTCAAATCTTTCAGGGGAAAAAGATCCAATCTTTCTATCCAGCTTGAATATAGTTCAGACCCGACTCAAGTGATTCTCTAATTCGAGTTTTCTTTGATAATAGCTTGAGCTTGTCTTTGCGCCTTTCTTTCTCTCTCAAGCGTCCTTTCCAATTCTCTTTGGCGTTCCAACTTCCTTTGAATTCTCCTTTCAATAGCTCTTGCTTTCCTTTCTTCTTGATTCAATACTTCAATGGTGTCCAAATACTCTCTGGTGTTTTCACTTTCCTCCCAAGCAATTGAGCCCAAACTGGCTACAAGGTGATCCTGAAGTGTTCTCCAAGTTGCTCTAGGTTGATTTGATCTAGGAAGCACCATTCTTCTTCATCCTTATCTTGAAAGTTTCTCAAAAGGGAAAATTTCTTGCCCTCCTTCTAGCGCCAGATAATGTTGATGCGAGTTTTGTGTCACTACATAACATATTAGTAATTGGATGCTTGATACAGAATATCAAATACACAATTCCTCTCTTGAAAAGTTATCTCTCATGGGGCATGAGTATAACTCCAATGTTCCTTACACCGTTGGATACTCGCTCAGTTTTATCAATGTGATTTGCTGGTAATCACATAGGCGGCCTTACGTTTTCTTGTTTGAGAAAAATTTGGATCTTGGTGAGAAAATGGAGATGGTGGTTCAGTGTGAATGCTAGATGATGTTGATGGCGCGATGATGGCAATGTAGGGTGAATGGCGATGGAAGGTGAGAATGCTGATGTTTTGGTTTACTTCTCTAACTAACCTCTTCTAAGCATGAAATTTGGCTGCTCAACTACTCCTACTCCTAAGAATGGAAGGTTAGCAGATGGACGGGGATCGAATCTAATGAAGGCTAACCAGCGGCCCTACCTCCATAGATGCAACGCTTCAAAGGAAAGTAAACTAGATCACCACACAAAGCCTCCCAACCAGCCGCTAGGATGCTAGTGGCCTAGTGTTGACCCCTATCAAACATCTACCAAAGCTACCATGCAACAATCCATTTTATTTTACTCTTACTCTAACAACTTGAAATGAAATTGCTTCAACTTGAAAAGAAAATTTAACTATGTGGAAGTAGAAAACATGCAATAACACCCAATGTTCTTAGTCAACATGCAATGAAAAAGAGAGCACTTTGGTATTATTTTCGCAACAATTTCTCCAACCCCCCACCTTTACAAATGAGAGCCAATGGCCTTATATAGAGGTCCAAAATACAATGGACGGTAGAGATCAAAACAAGATCGACGATCCAGATTGGATCCAAAAACCCTAATTAGGGTTGCCACCCCATCGGCCAATGAGAAGATGCCACCTCATCAATGGACCAATGAAAAAAGTGCAAAAGTGGCAACCAATGAGAAGGCACCAAAATGGTGGCCAATCAGAAACAAACACTTGTCCTATTCTAGAAGAAAGAGAAAGTTGCCACTTGGGCTTACATAAGATGATCTTCTAATATAATTCTTCCTTTTTCTTTTGTTCTTTTAGCTAAGGCAATGAACTTAGCTAGCCTTTCGTTAACTTCTTCCATAGGAGGACAAGGTGTGTGCTTCGCTCGGAGTTCTGCTGACTTTGCCACACTGTTTGCTGCTTGTAGTATCCTTTCGTGATCCTTCTCATATTCCTTTGCAAACCCAATAAAAGCATTGAGTGAGGAAAGGGTGTTCAGATGTTTCCTTTTGACGGCAGCCTTTCCTAACTCATCCAATCTCGATCCAAATCCTGTCTCACTGACATCCTCCTCTCTAATACCCTCAAAATCAAGCGCCACCCCAACGTCGCTCATCATGGTCGAAATGGAAGTGTCGACGCTTGGGCCGTGTTGTGCAATCTCATCATGAATTTCTTCAAGTGTTCTGAATCTGGTAGTCAATGCGACATACCAAGATTCAACTATGCTCAATCCTCTCTCATCAACCAACCGGGCTCTTTCCAAATATGCCTCTGGTAGCCTAATGAATGCCTGCAGCCTAGGAATAACCAAATACTTGATGGGAAGAAAATTCTTCCATTCCTCTTCAAATAATCTGAATTTGTTTCTAACAGTCACCAATGACTGGAATGTTGAGATGAAGGAGGGCAAGAAATTTCGCCCATCTTGGATTGTATCATAGATCCAACCCCTTACTTCATGTAACTGAGCTGATACCTCTTCTGAATTGCTCCCGCTGTCTTGAGGAAGGGCTGCCTGATGCAGCTGTTGGATTGGCTGGCAATCTCTCCAATATTTGTTTTCGGCCTCCAACTTTACTATCCTTTCGTTTGCCTTCCTCAATCTTTCTCTGATTGATGCTATGCCTTCCTGAACCTCCTCACATTCCATATCATCTGTATTTCTTCCCAAATTATGTTCTACTATTTCGTACTCCTGGGCTGCAATCTCATCCGCTGCCTTATTGACTGTTGGTATAGCAATCTGAACCCTTCGGTGACCATCACTGTCGCTTCTGATTACCCTTACCACCGTATTTGCCATCTGTTTTTGGTTCTCGCTATCATCCTTTTCTATTAGTCCTTGGATATCATCAACTGCGTGAGCCATTACCACCTCGCCTCTCGGCATAAGCATTTGCCTTAACTATAGTGGTGCAGTGCATCTCCCCAAATCCGGATTCGGTTCGACCAACAAAGCATCACCAACGGCCTTAGACGCCTGACTTATCTCTTCAATATCAATCGGCCCATCTTCTTCTCTACTAGTTTCTGCCATATTTCCTTGCTGGTTCTCCGAGAGAGGGGAGTACTCCGTACTTTCACTGTAGCCACTTGATTCCGAATCAGAGCTCACCTCCACTGCGGCCCCTTTATCACTCGAATTGACCTCTTGGCTTCTAGCCTTAGTTATACTCTCCCTTGACGGCGCTGCCCGCTGTCTCTTGGCTGGAGGTTCCGAACGTTCTTGGCTTTTCTCTACCTCCAAAGCCCTCTTCTTGCTATTTCTAACTGCCTCCGATTGCCGGCCGCTTCCTTCACCCTTCTGTCCGATTGATTCTACTAGACCTTCCTTCGGTTTCATCATCTCATAAGTAAGGAGAACCTTTTGTCTTTGTAGCTTTCTCAACTTGGCATTATACCACGACTCGGTATGCAAATCTACTGTCCTTGTGACTGCCTCCAAGGAAGGATCCTGATGATCGTCCCAATCCACTGGATTCAACTCTGTTCCAACTACTGTCGCATAGTCTTCTCTCAACACACTACGATCATCCTCCAATTGATTGGGAATATCAAGGCCTCTCCATCTGATATCTCTCATCATGTTCACCGACAATCTCGAGAAAGCTAGCTTTCTCACGTGAAAATCATCCTTTGCATTGGCCCAAAAGTCCTCTATAGTGGGAACATGCTTAAATTCGCTTCCATGAGATGCCTTGATAAGACCAACAGGGTCGAATCCTTGCCTTGCTCTATACCATCCTAGATGATACCACTCCAATTCCTTTTCCGCAGCCTCAAAGGCGGCCCGATTTGGGCAACTATCATTGCCAATTATAATTGAGAAGGAAACGCCTGTTTTCCCCTCATTCCTCATTACTCTATCATAGTGCTCAAGCTGCCTAGCCAATTCCATCAAAACTACCTTGTCGGGCGGGTTATCTTGGAAGCCTCTTGGGACAAACTGTACTTCCTGCCACTCTAATGTATGTGAATTGCGGGAATCGGATGAACCAACTCCCAAACTTCTTAATCCTTGCTTCTGCTTCCGATGAAAGTCTCTTAGCAGGCGCCCCTTGTAATACCCTTACTGTCTTCATGGCGAATGCATCGCAAAACATCTTGTAATCCTTGTTATTGTGCAAATGAAGCTGCTGATAGCATTCATGCACCAAATATTGCCCCGGCCCATTACCAATCTCTCCTAAGGCCCTAAGTCCCGGACTCTCATACAATCTAGCAATTAAGTAAAACAGATAGGATCCCATGTAGAATTGCCTTTGGTTTTGAACTGTTCTACGTTGCAACTCTAAATTTTCACTTATGATCCTAGCCCAATCAAATTTTTCTTTTCCCTTTTCAATTTCATCAATGAAGAAGTACATCCAGTTTTCGAATTGCATAGCTTGAGCTAGGCCCATGATCCGGCTGAGAAGAACAATGAGATCGCCATATTCCGGCTTGAAATCTGCCACTGTAAGCCTTGTTGATTTGTTAACTCCTTTCCTTCCTTCGTGTATCCAATTCCGCTTTAGATGTGAGAAGTAGGCCTCTTGGTTACCTTGAAATGATTTGGCCGCCTGATCCACCATTACAACTGTCATGCCCTTGCTCTGGGGAATATTAAATGTCTCTTCAATTGCTTGTTCGCCAATGTTGGCCAACACTCTCTTCCCTTCGCCAAAAATGATGGATTTACTGTCTAGATCAAATCTGGATGCACACTCCATAATCAATTCCGGACAAGGCAAAGTAGGAGGAAAAGCTGCTGCATGTACAATTCCGCTCTTGTATATCCTCTTCGCCAAGGGGGATTGTCCTTCCTTTAGTCTGTCCCTCATCCGTATCATGTCCACTGTAGCGATATTAGTATCGGTTATTTTCTTCATTTTCGAGAAGAAGGAAGTTTTGGGCGTCATATCCTCTTTGTCTTTCTTAGCGTTTGCCCACTTGGGATTCTTACTTGCACTATCATCCTCCATGCTCGTCGCCCTATTACGGGATGGTAGAGTGGTGGACCAAAAGGCAAGAAGAACCAAGTAGTGCAATTCTTAGAAAAGAGCGAAAGAATGGATGTCAGCTTAAGCATTCCTTGCAACTCTAGATGATGACTTTCACCTTAACTAATAATCTTACAGCAACTTTTCGGAACCCGGGATATGACATCAAAGAATTACAAATCCCTTTGCAAATTAGAAAACAAAGCCTCTAAGCTTATCCAACACTTGCCTTCTATGCAAAAATCAAACTTTCATATGTACCTCTTCTCCCAACAAAATTGCCCAAATCTGATATAAAAATTGCAGCCCCTCTAGAAAATCAGAATTTTGTCTTCCACAAATTTCGGCCCCCACAAAATTCGGCTCCCACAAAATTCGGCTAAGCATGAAAAAAAATCTGCCCTTCCACAAAATTCGCCCAAGCAAAGAAGGAGCAAAATCTGTAAAATCTGCCACCTAGGGCACAAATCGCAGCCCACAAAGTGGAGCAAAAATCTCCAAAAACGCAAAAAATCTGGCCCTTAGACAAATCGCCCAACAATGGCACTGGAGAAATTGCCAAAAAATCGCCAAAAAACTGCCTTCCACCAATTTCGCCCAAGTCTGGAAATCTGCCCTTGCTTCAAATTCGCCCAAGCATGAGGAGCAAATGAATTGATGAAAATGAAATGGGAGGGGACTCCCTTTATAGCAGCTTTCACCTTCCTCCCAGGCTGGCCGACTTGGTCCTATAGAGAAAAAAAAACCAAAATTAAAGCCAAGTTAGTGGCCCACTTTAAATACTTTGCCAAAATTTTAATTTTCTAAAATGAAAACTGTACTTTTAATTTACTAATTAACCACAAATTGCAAAACGAAATTGAATGGTGCCTTGGGGATGCTAAAAATTTCTATTTAATGAGGGTTTGCTAATTAATACATCCTTGAAGTTGAATTTTGGCTAACCAAAAGCCATTTCTTAATATTAATTTACCAATTTCATTAAATACCAAAAGCTTTCAAGGCAGATTTAATCTATTAAAGCCAATTTTTGCAATTTTCCTCTAAATCGATTTTGCTAAATAATTAAAATTTTATGACAAAAAATAAAATTGCCTCTAGAGTAAAAATCGATTTTGCAATTTAACTTCATCTTACAAAATTAAATTCTATTTCACCAAAAAAAAAAAAAAAAAAGATTTTCCAAGAACCTAAGTCTAACGAAAAATTTCCTTATTTGAAAATCATTCAAATTTATAATTAAATCCAAATTTTCAAAAGAAATCGTCTAAGTACAAAATTCACAATCTTATCCTGCCAAGTTGAAATCAATTTTGAACTTATTCGGCCTAAGGATAGAACTGATAGCTCTGGAAAATCAAGTTGAAACCGGGTGAAAAATACATCTAACCTTCTCCACTGGCCCTAAAGGCGATTAAAAAGGGGGTCCCCAAGATTTTAGGGCGATGTGTGAAAACCTCACAACAGTTAGTTGCCTCAAATATCCAAGTTATCTTCCAATCAAGTGTATGCAAAGAAAGTGCAAACTAATCACAAATGCTCTCATTTTTACTCTTTGCTTTTGACTTAGTCAACAAGATTAAACTTTTTTGCTATGATTTCTGATTCAAAAACAGAAATGTAAAGAAGAGACCCCAAATAAAAATCAGAGAGCTTTCCAAAAATGTAAGAAATTCAAAAAAATCTCTTCATTTGCGCCCTAGAGACTGATTTTGTCAAAACAGGCCAGATTTATCAAATAGGGTTTTTGATCCCTAATATGACCTCAAAAGTCAATACAAAGAGAGTACCCCTCTTAAAATTCAAAAAACTTTTTGAAAATGTAAGTTTTTTCAAAAAATACGCTGATTTGCGATCAAAAATGACTTTTTATGAAAAACAAAGAAAAAATCATAACTCTCACAAATCATGTCAAAATACTCTGAAAATTGGACTGAGACATTTTGAATACATACCCAACCTACAAAAAAAATTTCAGAACCAAACTCTAAGCGGTTTAAAAGATATGATCAAATCTTTAAACCAACTAGATTTTTGGCCTTCAAACCAATCTACTTATGAGTTGGCCTTAAAGCCAAAGTGATAATTCTACAAAAGCACTTGATTAGATCCAATATGCTGTTATAAAAAATCAGAGATAAGAAATGAAAGCAAATGGAGCTAGAAACTTGATTCAAGCCCCACGGTGGGCGCCAAAAATGTACACTCAAAAGTGTCCCACTCTAAACCCTTCTATTCAAATGATTCCATGAGTTCGGAATGCTTGGATGCTGGCTTAGAGCTCCTTATCCACGGAGTGCAAAAGAGTGTATTTCAAGTTCAAGAGCTCTCAGATGAGCCTTAGAGATACTCTTCTTGCTAGTAAACCATGCAATGGGAGGTTCCAAAGACAAGATGCAAGAATGCAAATGTCCCAAGGAGTTTTTCAAGGATGCAATGCAAATGAAAATTAAGCTAGAATGAGATGCAATGTGGAGCTATGCTAAAACATGTATGAGAGTGTTACAATCCAAATATTAAGCTATGTGAGATAGATTATTGCAAAATAGAAGCTAAACTAACATGCAACATGAATCTAAGCTAAAATGCTATGGTATGAGAGAATGTAGACAAGACATAGAAGTTCTCCACAAAGCTCCAAAGAAACATGTTAGAAAACCTGCAGCATAACAATATTCAAAATGAGGATTTATACTGAGGGGGAAAGCTCTCTCCCTTTTAAATATATATGGACGGTAGAGATCAAGATGAAGATGGTGGATGATCAACGGTGGAATTCGAAAATAGGAGTGATCCATGTGCACACACAAGTCAACCAATAGAATATAAGTTGACTTGTCACATAAGACAAAAGTCTCACAAGTCTTTTCTTTTAATTGTAAAATAGAAAAATGACTTTATGTGTGCAATTTAAGTGGGTTAGAAGAATGGGGTGTTTTATTTAATTAAAGGGGGACATGTTCTTTTAATCAAATAATGAATTTAGGATAGCATAGTCAAACTATAGGTTATAATCAAATAAATTGATTATTAGCAATTTGGTCTAGATAAATGATTAAATTAAATTAGCCAAAATGCTGAGAAGGGGGCTAATAGTCTAGATAACCATTTTTAGGTGATTACACATCTAAATTCACTAGTGTATCAAAATCATTCCAAAAGGCAACCTCGACTATGCTATGAGAGAATTGCGAAAATGGGGACATTGCGTCCAATAAAGTTCACAAGGGACTAATGCTCAGATTCTCTTGCAATTGTCAATACTACATAGTTTGGCAACTCCATGGTGAATGGAAAGATACATGACAAAAAATTTGCACTAAATCAGCTAGAGGCGCAAAAACCATTGGATGGAAAGTGGACAAATTGTGAAGGAAACTATTCAATGTATGATTCTTGTACCATTGTGTGTTGAAAAATTCATTATTTATTGAAGCACTTGAAGGCATTGCCATTGAAACGAGACAACTATGAACATATTTGACATAATATAAATAACTTATTGTTTTGCTTCATTTGAAATTCTTGACAATAAGAAAGAGATCTTAGAGGACTAGACAAGCTGCAAATATTGATTAAATTAATGCCATTTAACAATAAGAACAAAACTAGGATTGGTTGAAATTGTGCCTAAGAAAGTAGTATTATCAACTACACTTCCCAATAAAACCCTATATTAGTGGTAAATGTTATGGTGTAATATAACAATGCTTTCCTAAACTTGTAGTTCTAGTTTATCATATTCTTGTACTCCGTTATGATATTCTTATCCAAGATGAAGATAAAGGTACAATTTTCTTTTGATTTATAAGATAGTTACTCTTGATTTTGTATTAGTGTTCAAATTTCAGGTCTTGCTAGTTAAATGGGGCCCAAAACATCATGTTCTTTTTCAACTGCCCTTCTAAAAAAAGAATATGATAAAGTTGATGAAAGTTGTGAGGGATTGGATTAATTGGCTTAATAAAGTGAGGGAAGGATGGGATTGAAAAGAGTTGTAAAACATTTATGGACTAAATTCATCGAAATTAAATGATCTCATTTAAATTTACAAGTGAAGTTAATTGGATCCTTGTCAAGCCAAAATCAACATAAACAATTATGGGATTGTACAATCCTTTCCAAAAGAATGATCACCAGACCAATTACTCGAAGAATAAAATAAAAGAAGATATAAACACAAAATTATGAAGTGTTGCACGATACACTTGAATTGTGGCAATGAAAGAACTTGTTTTGTTAGGTTGCATAATGTTTTCAATCTCAATCAAGGCTTGATACATATGGACCCGCCTAACTAAATGATTGACTGATTAACAACATGCAAGATCAAGATAATATATATAATAAGTGTATAATGAATATGGGAGAGGTAAATGACAGTCCATTAAATTTAATGAACACAAGCCACAAGTCAATCTTGACACTCAACACCCTATCTTAATATTGACTGAGCTAGGTGAATGTGCCATTAATTGAACACATGTCCTTGATGGTAAGCTCTTTTATCCTTTCATCTCTCAAAGACAAACACATGGGAAGGTGTGGTGAAGATGATTGCCAGTCAGTTTTATTGTAATATTGTGCATCTCTCCATGTTTCACTTAAGAGAAAGCAATGCATGTCTATTTCAAGTTGTTTTGACACTATTTGTGGTCATATAGGTTGCACTTTGGTTATCTGTACAAATCTGGGGGGTCCTTGTGTGAAGCCAAGATTCTCAAGTAGATGATGTGAGCATTTCAATTGCTGTCTTGCCCGAGACAAACTATGGTACTTTGCCCTTGTACAAGACCTAGAAATTGCAATCTTCTTCTTCCTCATCCATTTAATTGAACCAACATCATGGCTGGGAATAAAGTTAGAAGTAGCTTTTGAGCCATCCTTATCAACATCACAATAATAATTTGAATGACCACTCTATTAAATAATGTAATGTTTCTTTAATGATAATTTTAGTTGCTTAAGTAGGTTTGTATTTCTTGTTTCTATTCCTGAGTGATTTGCTTTGAAACATCGCCACATAATTTGTCCTTGAATCATTACAATCTCCCGTTTCAAAATGATTTTAAGAGTTCCAAGGCATATTTTGGCTGTCAAAGAGTATCGTCCATAATTTATGAAATTGGCAAATGTAAGAAGAGCTGAAAATTATCCTGATTTGCATCTCAAAGGTCTCATTAACCTAGTTTTCATGTCTTGAGCATCAGGAATTTCCCATGAGCATCAAGTCACACAATACAATGATGAGAATATCCTCACCTCACTTTTACACAAATATTTTTCTTGGAAATATAATTGCTAACTCTAGACTAATAACAAAATTATCCTTCTTTTCATACCATGTCTTAGTAACTTGCTTAAGATGAAATATATTTTTATTCAATTTTCATGCAAGAGGTGTGGAACCATCTTAATGTAACTAGGTGGTTGATCCATGTGTTGGGACTTGGATTTGTTATCCACATATGAAAAGATCTTGAAGAAAGGGTTTCTACAAATTGGTGAACAACTTTAGAATGTCAAGTGACATGATGTTGTGAGTTGTAGACATTGTGGAATAGTGGTGATGATTTTTTTTGATCAGTGATAATCTTTTTAATTAGTATTAGATAAATTTACATATAAGTCCACATTAATCTAGCAGATTTTTCGTCCAAACTCCTTAAACATCTATCTTCTATGACTACTCCATACTATATTACCATTAACAAGTTAGCCATTTTATTCTCTTTCCATTCCCATCTTGCTACAAAGACTGATAGTAACCATACATAGTATCCAACTATGATGCTATCTTCTTTTTATTTTACAATATCATTTACGAAAAAATCCCACATGCCTATCAAATTGGGCTAGAATAGAGTATATTATTTAGATGACAAAAAAAATTTGACAAGGCCATAACAGAGATCACTCTCCCCATTTTTTAACATTTCCTCCCATGATTCATTTGGTATAAAGATACCTCCTTAGATGTCCACTTTACTCTTTTTAGTCTTCATCCTCTTCTTTGCACCAGAAACCAGTCCCTCCTTTGGCATCAACTTCACCTTTTCCTTCCTCAGTGTGGACTTCATTTTCCTTCTCCATTTTGTCTCCAACCGCTTTGTTTTCTTACTCCTCCTGCATATACAATAGTAATTCGTCTCATCCCTCTCAAGCATTCTCAATTTGTTTCTCCTTTGGTTTGTATGAGCTCAATAGCAAAAATAGTTGATAATCCTTTGAAGCACCTAAAAATGACCTGCCAAGATCCTCCCCAGTTGCAAAGCCCACTCTTGACTTGATTCTTCCCTGGGGAGAGGAATCACACTTCCTATCCACTTTGGCTTAACACATGCACATTGTCCTCAACGCCTCCTCACAACTCTCTAACTGTAAAGCTCATGCAAAGAAAATGGACGAAATGTTCAAATTAGTCCATGGGTGAAGATCAATTTTAAGATATTATTTCTCAACATTTTTATGATACGTCACCAAAATTGTTCACCATTAAAACTAAACACACCATATATCTTCCTTTCTCTAATTACACCTTGAAAGTTGGCAATTGATTTGGTGAATTAAGTGAAAAGTTGACCTCTATTGTTGTTGTTCACTCACTTCGCTCAATTCCCCAAATTTGTTTTCCCTGAGAATTCTCCAAATGCAAATGAAATAGCTCTCTCAACATCTAGAAAGTTTTATATCTTTCTGGTAACTCTGCCACTTGCATCAACCATGTGATCTAAGCATGATTCGATCACGGTTTATTCAAGTTATAACACCCTTAATCGGATTGCCAACATATCATGCATAACACTATATCTTATGTTTCTAAATAAGCTTTTCACCTCCTTTTATCATTTGTTTGAGGCCCACGTAATAACCTTCATTCCTATCAATCTTCAATAATGCACCATACATACTATTACTGTCTTCTTAGAATATCCAATTCATCAACCTGAAGCCATTAGAAACCTTCAAATAGTTTCTCCTTGCTCTATTATGATAAAGTCACCCCCAATTTGAAAGCTTGTATGCTACTTTATTTGCCTCGCACAGTATATGTGATGCTTATAATTATTCAAAAGTTTCAAGTAATTCGTTAATACTATGAATGAGATTGTTCAAATGCCAAGCTCGTACTCCCCCTTTGATTATAACATTGACTACAATCTGTGAGGCCCTTTCAAGATGTAGTTTCTTCACCGCTAGTTTCTTTATTATTTTGATTGCTAATAATGCCACCTTACATTTTGCTTCATTGTTTGTGTCCACTAGTAATCTCTTAGCTCTGACCATTTGAATATTAACTAAATCATCTCTTGTGACATAATCATCCCCTAAGGGACCCGAGTTACCCTTAAAGGCCCCATTAAAGTTGATTTTAATCCATCCATTATCTAGAGGCTTCGAAGACTCTATCTTTGATGTGTCATGAAGAGATTGAACCCTCATAGGCCCATTAACATATTATGTATATGGTGATGTTGTGGTAAAATTTGCAAGTCATTTGGAGAAGATCTTAATATTACATATTAAGTTTAGTTTTATTAGATGCATGAATGACAATGTGGGTGTCTTTGTGGTAGAGTTGGAGTTCATGTAGTGCAATTAAAGGACATGGTAACGATTAATCTTAAGGTACCTCAAGCAAGTAGAAATATTGATATGTTTGTATATGTTATCATGAGCTTAGTGAAGGTTTTGGTGCCTATATTGGAAGGCACACACACATCAACAATGTTAGATAAGAAAGTATTTAGTTATGCTGTGCAACAACGACAACATAAACAATTAACTATCTATGTATAGACATCATAATTAGTGATATTATCAAGTGATTTTTTTCGCTACGAGAAGATAAAGTTTTGAAATATCCTTTAAGATAATAAAGGGAGATAAATAAAGGATATAATGATCCTTTGATTAAAAGAAAGATTAATAAAAAATAGTTATAAAACCCTATATTAGGGATAGGGACAATTATCTATTAAATAATTTTAAAAAGGAACCCCCCCTTTAAAAGGAGTGTGATGGTTTGAACTTCCTCTTTGAAAGGTTATATAAAACATTTGAGAAGGTGGCATGAAGATTACTCAAGGAAGAATAAGAAGGTGGTTTGATGGGCTATGGACATTAGGGGAAGGAGGCTTACAACGTGTATAAAGCTCGAAATACAAAGTCCATCCAGGATGATTATGGTTAGAGCATTGGTAGCAGTTATGTTGAACATTATTCTGTTGAACCAAAGCTTGTGTAGAGCGCAATAGTACACTATGCTCTGAAAGAAACTTGTTCCTCCTAGATCCACCATAGCTATGAGGGATAAGACCATCAAAATCATTCTTATAATGAGAATGACCATTCTGAGTGCCCAAGATTTAAATAAGCATTTCAAACCCTTAACAGTAAGAGATGTTCAAAATATATGATATATGTATTTAGTGATAATATGGTATTGTTATGTGGTTGTGTTACTCAATTTTTCATGTTAAATATTTCCTAAGCTGCCGATTTGGGTTTGGGTTTAAGTTTAAAGAACCAGTTTGCCAATACGACAAAATTTTGAAATGTGTTATAGGTTCGCTAGTACAAAAACATGCAATATATTCATACAAACGCACACACACACACACACATATATATATATATATACATATACATATATGTACATATACATATATGTACATATACATATACATATACATATATGTATATGTATATGTACATATATGTATATGTATATATATGTACATATATGTATATGTATATATACATATATATGTATATGTATATATACATACATATACATATACATATACATATATATGTATATATACATATACATATATGTACATATATATACATATACATATATGTACATATACATATACATATATGTATATGTATATGTATATGTACATATATGTATATATATATATATATATATATATATATATATATATATATATATATATGAAAATGTAATCATAGCATCATATCTATTATCAACATCAAAATCTTAAAAATAATATTCAAGTATTATTGTTTGACTTTCAACAATTAAAACTTTATACTAAGTTTCAATCTTGTGATAAACTCTCTAAATGGTAAATTGTCATTTTCTTCATTATCATCAAAGACATTAGCTGATTCACAAACTATGTTGATACCAATAGGATCGTATGCACTAATAACATTCTCACTTTCCACGTGCTTCAAATTCCTATTACTTTCTCATTGTATAGAGAGTTTGTTTGTTTGTAATTAAATCCTAGTTGAAAAATGTTATGAAAGTAGCTTGCAATTCCCTTCACCTATTAAAGATATTGTTATGTTTAAAATTGATTTATCACTATAGAGAGCTTCCAATTAATTGGACAAGGGTCATTATTAGCTGTTGGATATAAAAATTTCATTGTAAGAAATCTTGAGGGCTAGTTTAAATTGATGTAGTAAGTATGGGAACTTTAACGAATTTTGTTTTGTAAAGATAAATAAATAAAGATCCTATTCAAATTCTCTAATAATTGTTTTCTACACTAATTTATATAATGTTTCTGAGTGGAACTGTACTTGGTTCCCACTTGGTCTGCCTAGATCTACTATGGGTTGACCTAGATTCTGCCTAGAGGAACTACCCTGCCTGAGTTTGAAACCAAGTGGAACCTATAGGAGATTTGATAATATAATCGAGGAGCGTTTCAAAATTCTCCTGTTAGGAGGCCTAGGGGAAGAATTGGGTAGCTTAGATATTTATATCTAATTTGTTAACATATTGCAAGTCACGTTAATTCTAACATTAACTATTATATTAACTCTGTTGGAAATATTTAATTAACTCTAGAAAAAAATAGCATTATACATGTGGCATGTTGTCATGGTAGCTTAGAATATAGATGTGGGATTCTTGGTATTCATTAGTAGGTTGTATAGTTAGATGTGGTTAGTATTTCATGATGGTACTTATATTTATCTTCTTGAGTGAAGGTGCCAAAGTTAGATTAAGGATTGGCAGAACAAAAGGTTGCCATTGGACATTAAATGATATGACCTTGGAAGATTGATTTCATAAGGGTATGCTATAATACCACAAATAGACACTCTATAAAGTGACATGTTGTATTGCATCTCTTGAAACTAAATAAAATCAATCTGCTTTTTGATTGTGTGTTTCTCTCTTGTAAGGGTTTTGTATGTAAACATTTGTGTCTTGAGTAATATTGTTTTTGTATCTTATTCCATGTACTTTTGACATTTTTGTTGGGTAGATTTGTTTATATTATTTATTGTTGCAATACATAATCTTAAATTTGTGTATTCTAGTAAATTAGTCATCTGTTATAGGGGTACTTCAATCCCTAACACCATGTATACTTGCACAAAAAGTCCTCAAAATAGCACCAAAATGCTCACACAAAATCCAGACTAAAATTTCTTCCCAACAAGCCAAAACTGCTCAAACTCACCTCGGACTTGGAGACTTGGAACAATGTTGCCAACTAAACCTGTCTAAGATAAAGACTCCTACTCGCTAAAGCAAAAAGAGGGGGTCCCCATTTGCAATGGGGTATGGCGTGGAAACCACACAACAAGACTCAAGTACAGTCAAGAACAAGCATCGTTAAAGGGACTATCAATTAAAAGGAATTAGACAAACCCACCTATCCAAGGGGGGACTAAAATGAAATGGAATGGATGAGGAAACCATACAAGAGTTAAGAAGAAAAAAAATTAGAACAACATAGCAGTAAAGGAAATATACCGAAAGCAACATCGCAAAGAACAAACATAACAAAACTCATACGCGGTTCTTCCCAACCATAATAGCATCACGAGACCCCAAGTGTCCTAGCCATCCCCGCGTGTAACATCTCAAATTGCCAACTTGATAGTCAGAGCTGTCTTATGAGGGCGTCACTACTAAAACGTAATAACATCATAAGAACAAGGAAATATAACATGCTAACAAGTAAAGCCATAGATATTCCAACTAATAAAAAACACATCATCTAAACATATGCTAAACATCATAATACAGGAATGCGTCAAATAAACTAACATCATCTAATCATGATATCCAAGCATTCCAATGAAAGCATAAATCACAAGGAAACATACTCCAGATAAACCGAAATACCAAGTGAAAACATTTAGCAATAGTCACACTAGAACAATAGACCGTCTCTGTACACCAGTCCCCAGGATTGGTATAGGTAGCTACGCCTCCCAACCACGTGAAACCTGTAGGTCCACTTCTGTTGAGCTGATGGAGATAAAGATCCAACCACAAACACACATAAAACAAATGTTCATAGCTTACACTCATGCCAGACAGTAATGATGACTGAAACCCAAATCATGAGACAATGCAAGTACTACAGGTCTTGGTTAGATACTCAATGGGTAACTATGTTGGGGTTGACAACATGTAGAGTTGATTGGCATCAGAAAGCCCAAGCTTAGATCGTGCGGACTCAATTCCGCAACAGAAGGACCTCACACTAAACATTTTATTATCTTAAGGTTTATTACCACCCAATGTTTTATTTAGTTATGACTTACTTAAAACTTCCTCTGCCAACCCACTAGGCAATGGTCACTAGGCTGCGAGATAGAAGCCTCCTTTATGGATGCTATCCTACCCTACCCATGCTCATCCAACAATGAGTGCTCATAGGCATGCATATTCCCAACCCAACCCCAAATGATCATAACTCCACCAAAGTACAAATGGGAGATTAGGCCTCGCAAGTTACCCAACAAGTGTATGCGCACATACTTGTGTGTGGCGCACCACCATCACGAAGATCATAACACAAGGACTAGATGAGAATGCAAGCAAAATATCACTCAACTGAAAACAAGCTTGGGAGGACGGAGGTGGCACACATCCCAATTCAACATATAAGTGCAACAATGATCTAACTGGCATCCCAACGAATGATCCAAGTCCACGACCAACATCATGCCAAGAAATAGAGAAAACAGGGTGACACACAAATCGAAGTAAAGAACCCCAAAATTGGAAAACATCGAAAATAAAACTTCAAGGTCTTAGGGCACAAAAGCCACAAAAATCCAATAAAATTCAAGTTCGGACACGGTATGCAAAAACAACTAGCATAACTGTGCAAAACCTTAAACCCTCATCCTGAAAACAAGGGAAACGTTCATAACTGACCAACTAGGCAGAACCAACAATTAGAAATGGAGGTGAACACTAGTTCTCGGCCTCCAACAAACATAACAAAAAACAGAGCTTAAACACAAAAATGGGAGAGCCGTACCTAAGAGCAAAAGGGGTAGAAACGAAAACCAACCAGATAAAATAAATATCTTGTGGAAGCTGTTGAAAACTGCGGCAAAACAAGGTCTTCCCGAGCTGGATCCAACGAGACCGATCTCACAAATATCCTACGCCTGTAGCTCTCACAACGAACAAAAACACAATCCTCCAGAAGAGGATTTTGGAAAAAGATCTCAAATTCTCAATTTCCAAAAGTGAGAAGTGAGGAATTAATTTCCTCTTTCAATACTTATTCACTTTTCGAGTGAATAATCGATTAGGGTAAATAACCAGTTAAACTAGTTAGACCTCGAATCAACCCAAACGAAAAGAGGTTATTCCAAGTAATTGGAATTCATCTATGGCGAAGCTACCAAAAATAAAAAATCAAATCAATTAAAACCCAAAAACCCAAAAATCACAAAATTTCCTTAATAGCCTTCTTGACAATACGAACCTCTAAAAGCAGACACGTTCATAGGTCTAATCACATAATGCAAACGAGTCTAGATTTATCAAATCACCGGAAGGTTTAATTTAACATTTAAATAAGATACATAAACCATACAGGGATGACATTGGTAAAATATGAACAACTGAATCACTAACTCCATGTGCCATTGCAAGGGATATAAATCCTGCGTACTAAAACACATGATTAAGTGCAATTGCATATAATAACATAGCCGAAGCAATAAATGCATTGAATCACCTAATTTAACCATTTATTCAATTAGATTGAAATAATCCATTTACATTACTCACATTCGCATAAAGCATAATGAAGCAAGAATAAAGTAAATAACCATAGCATTAAATCCATCACATAACATAATCAGAAATATGTCCAAATACCGGATAACCAGATATCATCACAAAACATACTGTCATCTCAAAATGGCATCATCATGCAAATATGATAAACTGAACAGCATAGTAGTCTAACATCTATGATACTGAAATCAAGGTATAACATCTGACCTTCAGGTCATCTCAAATGTAAACATAACATGAGTAACAAGTATCTCTCAGATCAAAATAAACAAGGTACATATTGCAAACATGAGAGACACTACATTCTCTCTCAACTTTTTTTGTCAGATTTCTTGGAAATAGGAATTTTTAAACTTCTTGAGTGGACATCATGTTCTTTTATGAATTTTGAAGCACTCACCCGAATTTGCAGTGCCTTCTTGACTTGATTGGATTTGATCGTGAATAGAGAATTTTCTTGACACTTGGCCCATTTCAAAGCTCCTTAGTTTAAGCAAACTTCAGGTTAGAACAAGGAGTTTCCTTGATAGGGGCAACTTTTAATGAGTTTGTCGAATTTATCTCCACTTGGACATATTTCTCATCTTTATAAGGCAAACTTTGTGTTGAAATAAGGATTTTCAAACACTTAGACAAATTTACTGAATCTGTCATAATTTTGAAAATTTTAGACTGAAACTTGTAACTTTATTAAGAATTGCTCTTAAACCCTGCATGAAAACCCTCTTAGGTTTGTTCATCAAGCTGGAAAAAATTGAAAATCATCAAAAATTTGTTGAGATTCAGGGATCACTGAAAATGTAATTGCATTGTGAATAAGATATATGCTTTCCAAATGGCAGCCATCTTTATAATATATGATGAAGAATGGATAGACATGCCCCTTTACGGGACATGTCTATTCATTATTATTTAATTAATATAATGACAAATAAATATCTCATATATTTAATATATTAATGTATATATTATATCTCTCTCTCACACATACACACACGCATATATATATATATATATATATATATATATATATATTTGCTCTATAGTTTATCTAGCCAAAGCTACCAAACATTAACACTCCCTCTTAGCTAGGAAGGACAAACAAGATTCATACACAATATGAATACCATATTACCTCAATGTAAAAAGGATGATTTCTGGAATGCCAACTCATTTGGCATATGTTAACTCATTTGACATTTGAAAGTCAACTCATTTGACTTTCTAGTTTCTTGAGTATCAACACATTTGATATTTGAATTTGTCATGTCCCCTCTTTTAGCTCTATCTAGTAGGACATGGGAGTTAGCCTATCAGGGAGTCTCGTAGGCTGGCAGTGGTGTTTAGAGGCTTAGTCAGGGTATATAGTGTTCGGATCTAGAGTTTCAGACAGTAGGAGGGTAGTTGAGAGCAGTTTCTTAATTGTAGGAGGAGTTTCCTACATTTTAGGAGGTGGAGATGGGTTATAGTCTTGAGTCTCTACGAGATCATTCTATGGTTTCAGTTTCGGGAGATTTGGAGACGTTCCTATTTTTTAGGAGTATCCCTAATTTTGAGAGATGAGATTGTCAGTTATTTCAGATTATTCGGCATTAGTCACAGGAGGTGACAAGTTCAGTTTCACCTTGTAGAGGTGTTTTGGCTATCAGTTCGCTATTTGGGAAATAGTTTAATATATTTAAATATTCTCCTAAGTTAGCATCTTAATAATTTAAATAAGTCTAAGTTGTAGCCATTTTGGAGTAATAAGGGGCTTTTTGGCCTCGTCTGGGTGAATATCCCTTGGTGTAATAGCTCGTTGGAAAGATCTTGAACTTTTCTAAATATTTCTCTTTTGACTCGGAGCAATTCGGTGAACGGATTTCTTTCTATTGGGAAAAAGGTCATTTTCTGGATACTTGACCACTTAAAAAATGAGAAATATATTATTTTATAACCCAATGCCACATGGAGACACTTTTAGGGTTCGAGCTAAGTTTGGTGGAGCTAAGTTTGGTGGGTTATAAGGAGGTAAAGACAAAGTTCGAAGGGATTATTGACATATTACATCTTGGATTTGTGTTTTGGGCTTTGATTGAGCTTTCAACATTTGGGACACCAATCCCACTTGCTTTGCCTATTTGGGACGTAATCCCCAAAACAGTGGTTTGGATTCTTGCAGTCAGAAGCATCTTGGAGATTGTGCATTGTTTCTTTTGGGGAACGCAGTACCGAGTTAGAGTTTTAGCTAGGGTTTGGGCATTTTACCCACGTGTGGGCACTTTGCAGCTGTACGGCCGTGCTTGGCAGCCATATTCTTTCTCATGTGCAGCATTTGAGAGCTAGATTCTATTCATAGCTTGCTTCTGGGTTCATATTTCACCTTCACGCCTTCAAGTTGGCTTTATTCTTGGTTGTAATTATTTGGATATTATTGTAAATCTTCATTTGGTTACATATTAGGCTTATATTAAAAAAAAATCTGCTTGAAAGGACTTTGCTTTAAATGTATTTGGAATACATTTTCAGAACTGGTTCATGTTGTTGTACTTCTGTTATTACTTATTGAAAAATCATCAAAAATATAAAACAATCAAACCCTTCTGCAACTTCTGTTTAGTTCTGCAAGAAAATTTTAATAAACAGGAAAATACAAATTTAAAAATATAAAATTACAGCAGATCAGCAGAAGAGATCCATCAGGGATCTTTCAGAATGTCAACTCATTTGACATTCACTAGGTGCCTTTTGAGTAATGGCCTCCCGAATGTTAAATTGCAAGATATTCACCAAGTATAGTGAGTAATGGCCTCCTGAATGTCAACTCATTTGACTATCACCAAGTACTTTGTGTAATGGGCCTCTTGAACATCAATTTGCGTAACATTCATCATGTACTCAAAATGTTCATAAGGTATGTGCATGCACATTCCAACAACTAACTCAATATTACAAACATTCTAACAACTAACTAAATATTATAAACATTCTAATATTTATAATAGATTACAAATATATAACCATTAAATAATAATAGTAGCTATCTATTATCATACTAAGTTCGAGCAACTTTGCCCATTCTTGAGTCATTGGGTCTAGCCTAGAATTCAAGGTTTTGAACTCGTGGAAATGATTAAAAGATGATGAAGAAGAATAAGGTTGGAGTCCGAACAATGTAAACAAAAAAAGGATAAGACCAAGACATGAGTTGACAAGCTGCAACAAGGATGATTTGAAGACACAACATAGGGAGTGGGGGACAAGATTGAGATGAAGATGAAAATCTTCTTTGGAAAAATGAAGATCAAGAATTCAATGTGCAGATCTGAGACAAAATCAGGAGAAAGAAGAGAAGAAAGGGGAGTTTTTAATTAGAATAATATCTCTATAATATATTCTTTATTATCATTTTAATGGTCAATATTGTAAATCTTGTAAATATTAGAATATTTCTAATATTCTTTTATTCTTTCCTTATTAGAATGTTTCTAGTAATGATGTTTTTGTAAACTATATATGAGCGTCTTGTTCATACGTTTATTCATCCAATATTTTACCAAACTTGTCTTATATGATATTAGAGCCCTTTATATTTTTTTTGAAAGTTTCTAATTTTCTTTTATGAAATTATTAGGTTTGATTTTTTTAATCTCCTTTGGGGTTTGTTCTTTGTTGTTTGTAGCAAATATTTTTCACTATTTCTTGCAGATCTCTTTGCAAATACCTGTGCAAATTTTGCACCATTCTTTTTCAGGATTGCAGGATAGTTTGTGTTACCCACGCTATTTATGTTACCCATGCTATTTATTTTGTGGTACATATTTGTATGTTGTTCAGTCAACGACTCTTTTATTGTCTTTGGTAGCTTCCTGCTGCTCTTACTGGTTTGGATAGACCATTAGTGTGGTCATTTAGGCATTCAAACCAGACTGCAAATGTCTCTGTTTGCATTTTTCCTGATATAACTGAATGATGAGTTTTTCCCCCCTCATTGTTTGTAAAGCCATGCCTTGTGTTGACCATTTTCTCAATTCGTTTTGCAACAGTCTGCCATTTTTTTGAAGAATGTTTCACCTGGGTAGGGTTTTGTGTGAAACCGAATTATTTTAATCAGGTTCAAAATCTGATTTCAAATGCTTTGTGGGATTTTCAAGATCTCAACCTGGTTGCTTTCAGATTTTTCTGAGCATTTCATTTTCGTGCATTTAATTTTGTGCCAGGCAGAATATTATATTGTTTTTTGATTCTTGGTGGGTTTTGAGATCTCAACTCGGTTGTCTTCCAATTTTTTTTGGCTGTCTTGTTTTTCACACCTCAAATTTTGTACAAGTGGATTCCCATTGAAATCTATTCCTTTATGTGCCTCATTTATTAGCACATTCAAATTTGTTAATTCAGCAATCTAGTCCTTGTTTTTTGTACCTCGAAAAGCATTCAATGGGTACCTATGATCAACATTTCATTGGAAGGGAGTTAAAAACTCAATGGGAAGAACTACAATACATTGAAGCAATGTATGATGACAATTTTTGGGCATAGGTGTCTTGACAAAATTGTGTTGGGCACAACTGAATGCTTTGAGGAAGTAGACAAAGAGCAAGATAAATTTGATGTAGAGAATCAAGAAGTTGGCATGCTCATCAATTTTTCCATCACTGATGATCAACTCATGTAGTTCCTCCTTGTAAAACAACAACTAAAATTTGAAACATGAAACCTTGGACAAAAATTGTGCATTCTTTCTGAAGTACATGCTCTTCTCGATCATGATGGATGATCAGGTATCTCTATAGGAGCATTTCATAAAATCAAGTATATTCATGATCAGTTGGAAGCAATTGGATGTAAAATTTAAAAAAGACACGGTGGTGATTACCTCGAAGAGTCTTCCATCTTGCTATTAACACTTTGTTGAAGCTCTCAACATTGCTTCCACTCATTCTCATATTTCGTTTTGATTTCTATATCATGCTTCTACAACAAGATTGTTGGAAGCAACAATTCCGTAGTGGTAATGACTCATCTTCTACCACTCAACTCTTCTTCGCTAAATCCACATGCAACTATTTTACTTCTCAGTTTTCTTAGAAGAACTCTTCTGCTCAATCAATAGAAGGCTAGATGAAGAAAACTGTTTAGTGCAACTACTTCCATAAGTTTGGTCATATGAAGTTGGTTTGTCGATAATGCTTCGCTGCTTAAGCCAAGCAATGTAGTTCACAGTCTCAAGTGCATGCTGCAGAGCACACTAAGCCAATCCCGACCAAGAACGACTCTCTCAGCTTAGTTCTATACGTAAAATGGCTCCGGGAAACTATGGTTCCAAACATAACCACTCGGATATAGTTGGGTAGGTAGGCAGGTAGGTAGGAGAGATGGGTTGAGATCATTGGACCCTCGGAGCAAGGGACATAACTTCTTAATAATCGGACAGACACATATACAGGTCAATTGCCTTTTTCACACCTTCATGGCTAAAAGACTTGTAGATCATAGATGGACTATTGACATAGTACTCTTTGAGTTGAAAAAATTGGCCAAGTTTTCTGGCTTGGCAAGTTTTTATGACTTTTACTGGTGCCAAAAACTTGCAGAATTTTTGGCAAGAACTTGTTGAGTGCTTGCTGAGTTTTTGTTAAAAACTTGGTCGTAGTTTTATAACAACAGTTAAAGGCACAAAATGGCCCAAATCAATTTCATTTCTCATTTCTTCACTTGTATTTTGCCGAGCGGGGAAAAGTCTTCCAATCACTTGCAAACTAATTTCAATTGATTTGAAGTGGACTTGAGGCGGGTTTGAAGCACATTTGCAGCAGGTTTGGAGCAAAGTTTTTGAAGAGGATGACATCAATGATTTGAAGAGGCACACTATGGAGGAAGGCGTGGATTTGGTTTCACGTTGGATGACATTGAGTTGAATGAGTAGTTACTACTAGTGCTACCTCTCCCTTAGTTTTTATTAGAATTGAGAAGGGGGAGATGTAATTGGAATGATTTATTTACTTTTAGTTTTACATAATTTTTTTTTTTTTACTATTTTGCTTCCAGCCATGAGTCTTCCTTAGGAGAATGCGATTTTGTACCCACTTTCTGTTTAAATATATTTGGACTAAGCTTGTTTGTTTGTGTTCTCATTTATTGACTCATTGGATGCATCTTCTCATTGAATTTTGGAAAAAAATGCATTTCTAATTAAATTTAAATAATTTTTGAAGTTGTCGATTTTTTGCTGAAAACTGGCCAAGTTTTCCCCGAATTTATTTTTCAGACCTTGGCGAGTTTTCCAACTATGATCATGTAAAGTCCTCTACATGGTATATTGATCCAGGTGCCTCCCATTGCTACACTCGTCGACAGGATTGGTTCACAAATTTTCACCCATTCTTAGATTCGATTATGTTTTGAGAAGAGCACACTAATGTTTGAGGAGGCAGTATCTTTATTCAGTTTAAAGGAAGGAAATTGATTTTCCTTGATGTATATGTACTATGTTCCAAGCATGGAATTCAATCTTCTCTTCTTCTGTCAAATTCTGAGACATTCTCAACTTGAGACATTCTCAACTTGATGTGACCTTTAGTACACATCAATGCAATATCATTGATCAAGAGACTTAGTTCATAGTTGTCGTTGGCGTCGAAGATCATGGTCTTTTTGGTCTTGTTGACTTGGGGATTCTCAAGAGATTGCTATGGCAGCCCATCCCTCCTCTATTAGTTCACTCTGGCATCAACAATATGCTTACTTGAATGTGCACTATCTTTCTCAACTTGTTTGGGAAGATATTTTCATTAGACTGCCGAAGATTCAGACTCAAAATCTTGGAGTTTGCATCACTTGTCAGGCTGGGATGCAACATCGCACTTATTTTTTAGATGTTGACGAGACAATCATAAAACATGTTTATAGGGAAGACAATAGAGAAGCATATATTCTTGCTAATAAAGAAGCAGAGAAGAGATTCTAATGAAACAAGCCAATATGATAAGTATAAGTTACATACTTGGTCTAGGCTATTGCTAGCTTTGAATAGTTAGATTATTCTAAATGCTTTTAGGAAAGCAGTACTCCTAATGAAGAAACCAATTCTAAACTTGAATAAGTTTTAAGAAACTAATTCTAAACTCGAATAAGTTTTAAGATAATCGATAAATTTGAAGATAGTAGCATTAAATATATATTGAGAAGGAAACAAATTAGCGGATACATTAGCAAATAAAGGAGCAAATGGTGAGGATGCTCTGTTAAAGAATTATTAGATCTTCTAATTCTAAGTCCAATTCTTATATTTAAAGAAAACAATGACAAATCTTCACTGAAATTATTCAGCCATAAGAAGAAAACCAATTAATTGAATTATCTGTATCTAGAGTTGGAGATTGCCCAACCTAGTATTTTTTTTCGCACAACAGAAATTATGTCAAACAATAAGAGATTGATATATTAATTTCCTTTGTTATGTATTTTTTCTCTTTTAATGAATAAAAATAAATAAGATTACATGGATTTTTGTTCTGTATTAAATAGAGTAAAGTCTAACAACAATCTTGGCCAAGAACGAGTGTATGTAGACTTTTTCAAGATAAAGAATGGAAACTATCAGATAAAGAAGTATATTGTATAAAGAGGCAAGATAGAGAAGAATTGTGAAGGAAAGAAAAGTTATTTGGATCATATTATAAAAGTATCTCGGAGATCTTGGGTTTGAATCTACTCAAGCTTAATAAATAATAATAACTAATTACAACACAATAATTAATCTTGATTTCGGCCTCTTACCAATAAAACAAAACTATTACTCTTGACATTTAAAATTCAAATAACTATATTATTGAAAAATTAATATATCAATATTTTAAAATGTTTCATTTATAATTTAAAACAAAGTTTCATTTCACATTAACAATAAACTTATTTGATTGATTTAGAATTAAATATATGTCAAATGAACTATTGCTCTAAGTGTCTAACATTTTAAAATTTAAAGAATCAATTGTAATATTCAAAAAATAGTATATCAATACTTTTAAAATATTTCATTTATACTTAATAAATTTAACAAAACATAGACTTCATTTAAAATTAATAAATGTAAATTGTAATATATACATTAGCACATTGCATCTAAAAAAATAATATATCAATACTTTTAAAATTCTTCATTTATACTTAAAATAGTTGATAAAAGAAAGACTTAATTTTAATATGTATTACAACTAATTAAATCTAAAAGCAAAAATTAATGAACCTAGAACTTTGCAAGTTAATAAATTTAACAAATGTCATAGAAGAGCTATACATGACACAAAAGCGCATGACAATCTATTGGAGCTGAGTTGAAATTCTGCTTGTGCCATTACAGGGTTGTAATGGCATGAAATAGAAACAAAACAAAAACCATTGTTGAAACCTCTTTTTAAAGTATTTTGTGCGTCTAAGTGCCCAAGAACACTATTTTAAATAGAAAAAATGATTCAAAACCCTAATAATGGTTGCCAAATGCAAAGAATAACAACTTTTAATTGTTTATAACAATAAAAAAAATCCCTTTTCTTGCGGTCGAACAATTGACGATTTTGATCAAACATTTTACAAATTATTGATATTCGGCAATATCGGAATCTCATGCTTGAGATTCACTGAATACTGTGACTCGGGCATGGTACATGTCATTTTTGGTTGAGTCGTCACTCACATCAGTATGTCAAGACTATTGGCAGTGACATCATCCTTCTGGTTATTTATGTTGATGATTTGATCATTACTAGTAGTTTATGATTTGATGATTTGGTTATTTATGTTTGATACAAGAGATCAAACATAATTTATGCCAGCTTTTTGACATGACTGACCTTGGCTTTTGCACTACTGCCTAGGTGTTGAGATTTGGCAATAGTCACATGACATCTTCATTTCTCAGACTAAATATGCACAAGCTCTACTTGTCAATTTCAAAATGAAGGACTCTAAACTTGCATTTATCTTAGGACCACTAGACCTAATCTCTTTGCTATGAGCTACATATATCGCTTAATGGTAATTATTACTTTAGATAATTGAGCTACAATGAAGCACATCCTGTGCTATGTAAAAGGCACTCTAGACTTTTTCATCATGTATAGATGCACCAAAAATCCCCTCTTCATTGCTTACACATATTCGAACTGGGGAGGCTTTGTTGATGACAAAAAGTCCACTGCTTAGTATGTCTTCAGTGTGCGCGTAAGTTTTATCACTTGGACTAGTAAGAAGCAACATGCCTTATCTCATTCCTGAACAGAAGCTGAAAATTGGGGAACAATCAAAACAAGTTGTGAGTCATTTAGGGTTTAAAGGATGCTTTTGACATCATATGCCTCAAGTAAGCCTTTCACCCCTCTTCTGTGACAACCAATGGTTCAACGAACTTGCAAAAAATCCAATCTTCCATGAGCGAACCGAGCATATTGACATTCGTTGTTAATTTATCCATCAATTGGTTAAAGTTGGATTTGTAGATTTTTAGTATGTTCCTACAATGGATAATATTGTCAATATTTTCATCCAGTCCCTTCTTCCAGATAAATTTGTTATGTTCAGGAGGCTTCTTGGTGTCATTGATTGATTGACCATTAAGGGAGGGTATTTAATTAATCTCTATAATAGCCTATTTATTATTATTTTAATGGTCAATAAATCTTGTGAATATTAGATTGTTTCTAATATTCTATTTTTCTTTCGTTATTTGAATATTTCTAATAACGACGTCTTTGTAAACTATATACAATGGTCTTGTTCATTCATTAATTCATCAATATTTTATTAAATCATTTGTCTTGTAATTTTCACGAAGTAAACGAAGCAAATTTAGGGATTTCGAAGGGACGAAAGCACACCTAAAAAGATTTTGTTTTTCACCATTTGAAATAGTCCAGGTATTGGTGAAAGAGACCAAGAGGAGTGAGTGAAAAGATGAATCAAGAAAAGTTCTAGGACATGTAATCTTTTTTTAAGATGTTGATCCTTGACAAAATCTGACCTTAATGACATTGAGAATGAAGAAAAGTGAAAAAACTTTAAAGGTAGGTAGAAGGTAATAAAATGATGATCTTGGGAGTGAGTGTATGAAGATGGAAGTAGTCTCAAGAGTAGGTCGGAATCCGACCACTTCTCAGGACTTTAGTCATGATAGGCATCGGAATTCCAGCCTTCCGTTCAAAAGTTTGGACGTGTAGTCAAATTCTGCCCAAGTTTGGGGGCAATTCACGACAAAATCCAACTCCAAGTTGATGGACGGCAATGGAAACTGGAAGCGAGAGATGAAATCAATTGAGACCTTGGAGAAAAATCATTAGAGTTTGGAGCAAAATATAGATAAAAATTAGAAGTTGGACTGAATTTCAATTAAGAAAGTGAAAATCAGTTTTTGGATTAGCAAGGTAATGAAGATCAAAATAAAAAAAGTAGAGATAAGCCTTAGAAACAATATAACATAGAGACATGTTCCATCCTTAAACCTCCATGCATTTGGGTCAAGGATGTGCCTAGGGCGAGGTCATCGCTTTCCCAAGTCCCCCCAACCACCAAGATCGCACCACCTTCACGTCACCAGGACACAAGGATGTAAAGACATCCTCAAAATGTATGAGGGACATTTAAGTGTCACTCAACCGTCCTGGGGATATTTGGACATCCCCTGTTGCTGGTTGATGTCAATATGAAGTAAAATTCCTTTTTCTTTTAAAGTTTTAATTTTCATAATATGATTCTATTTGAACCCCAAAAGGAGGATGCTATTCTTTATGATTTTTTGATATAATATAAATTAAAAAACTTCTATTCGCTGATAATTTGAATTTTTGATAGTAATTGGTAAATTCGATACTCAATGTTGTTCAATTGCAATATTCTATATTTTGTATTGTGTATTATGAGTTATATTATTATTATCATTTCATAACTAGCATTTCAAGTACTATATTTATTGTATGCTACAAAACCTTCCCCTTCTCCCAATGCCCCAGTATTGCCCACCCACCTTTCCCAAATGTGAATCACAATTTTTCTCCGTCCCATAAACTTGCCTTGACATTTGGACATCCCCTAATGCCTGTGTTACTCATTTTTAAAATGAACTTGAAATCATAAACTGTGGATTCAAAGGGCTATGTAAACAAATCATTAGTCAAGTTCAGAATTTGAGTAGTTCGAACCTTAGGTTGGAATTTGACCTCTTGTTAGAACACTAGCTCTGGAGGGCATCAAATTTCCACTATGATGATGTCTTGTGAACTTGATTTTTGGGAAAGTTTGAAATTTCAAACCACTGCCACAACTAAGTGCAAATCAGCCTAAGAAGAAAATTTAACATAAATGTAAATGAAATTTTCTGTTAATTCAAGAAATTGGCCTTGGAATCATGTTGGCCTGATTAGAAACATAAAAATATTTAATTTTGATTTAATTTGCTAATTAAAAGCAAGTCAACTGAAAACTTGGAGCCACAACCCTCGACCCTATCACACATATATAGGAGTGTTGAGATTTCATTTCATTCTCTCCAATTCTTTAAGCAATTTGATTAGAGGCAAAGCATATCAACTTCCTTAGGCAAAAAATTGCACCCAAGCCAATCAAAATTGGAAAAAGCCTTTTATCAAATATTCATAATCATATCTGGGAATACATTAAAATTAAGAATAGTAGAGGATGGTAAGCTTAGAATTGTCAAGGAAGGTCAAAATATGAGAAGCGTGAATTCTAGGCTTGGGCAAGAAGATAAGAATTTGGGGCAATTTCACAAAACTTAGGCCCTTGATGTCTAGATTTTTGACATTCGAACAAGGTGAATTTCTTATTTGGTTTGTTGATGGAAGCTCAAGAGGAATTGTGGTAATAAAATTATCATGTCCCATATGAACTTCTTTCTTCAAGAGGGTGTCTATACAAACTTCTTTCTAGTTGTACGTCTTCGGAATTTATTGCTTTGTTAGCATTGTGTTTGAGCTTGGGATTAAATGCTTAGGTATTGAGATGACATTTTTTTAATGAAGATTTGGTAGATATCTCCATTATATAACCTATAATACCCTGCCAAGGAACCCTTGGAACAAAGGGTTAAATAGGCATATAACAATTTTTTTTTGAAAAATGAAATAAGCATCATGTAACAATGTGCACCACAAAACCATTAACATAACTAATGAGTGATTGATTTTGTTTCATTTTGTACAAACACATTAGACATAATCTGTAACAAATATGGGAGCATAGCACTGAACATCATCTTAGTTAAATTAATATTGCATTTGAATATAAAAAAACATTAAATGATCCTTTTTAGTAATATGAGCATATATCAATGCAAATTTGCATAAAAATAGCCAACAACTTATAAGGCATAACATAACGGTGAATCCAGTAAAATCATCTTGACATATTAATCAAATATTTTCAAATTCAAGCTACACCAAATATTATCATAAACCATCATCATGCAAGTATGTTCAAAATAGTAATAACAACATAATTTAACATTCAAGTCAGCTATGATTTTGGTGACTAGAATAATGCATGGTAATCAAATGCATCACAGAATGCATTTGATGACATCACATAGATGATCATAGAATAACACTATGATACAATCATAGTCTAGTAGCCATAGGCAGCTACATTAGCAGAAGCATCACTCACACTATAAGCCAGACAATCAACAATGTCTCATAAGCCAAATACTCCCATGAGCATAATTGTATTCTTAGAATGAATACAAGAACAAACTAAACTTTGTGCATCTCACAATGTGAGTATATAATCATGACACAGGAATAGTTATTGAATCATAAGATCAGCTCAACCCATCACATAGGAGCAAAAATAAGCATCCAGAGCTAAAACATGCCATTACGAGATATCTCATCCAACTACACAGAAGCATACATAAAGTCAAAGGCATATCCATCAATATGTCATGCAAATACCAAATCACTTGGTGGTTTGGTAGGATGTGGTGTGGTTTGCACCTTATTTTGTGTACTTAGACTTCAACTTAGTAGACCCCAATTTTTGACTTGGTGAAAACACAACCATTCACTTGCACTATAACAATTTCATTTTTAAAAAGTTATGTTTTGGTGTTCGAGGGCGCATTTTTAAATGCAGTGGGCATGTTTTTCAATCAAAAAATACATCTTAGATGTTGTAGTCTACAACGGTTCTGGCGGCATGTTTTTGTAGTTGAGGGCATATTCAATGTATAGTCATGTTTTTTGTGCCCTCACTTTGAAATAGAACATGTATTAGGGCATATTACAAGGACAATATGATGCTTGTTTTGATTTTTTCTTGAATTTTGGCATGTTTAGTTTCTACTTGAGTTACTCATTTCAAGATTGTTTTGGTGTACTTTTTGAGTATGCTAACTATGGTTTATAGGGCATCTCTCTATGATCTAAGTTAGTATATAGGTTTATTCATATGTCATTATAGTTGGAATCTTTTTTGAGTTTTCTTAGATAATTATGCTGTCTTTAAGTGAGGTGATTACTTATTGTAATTTCACTTTATTGGTTTTAGTAATAGTAAGTGATATTAATATAACTTTTAAGATTCAACTTTTATTTGATATGAAGGACTTGGGACAACCAAGCTTACCTAGACATAAAGATCGTGAAGGACAAGGTGATAATAAATCTTTGGATCAGCCAAGGAAATGATGTTTTCCAAGTTTTGTAGTGTTTGAATTTATAGGATTGTAAATGGGTGAGTGTTCTTCAACACTAGATGCGATATAACACATGAACCATGTCCCCTATACAAATGTAGCTAGTGGTTTGTTTAATTAGTAGTTAGCATTCGACCAAACATTGCTTGAGTTAGAGTCCCAAGAATTTGTCCATATGGACAAGTATTGGGTTGTATGTAGAGGGTGTTCATGTATATTCAAGACATGTTTGAGTTGACTTACTACTTGAGAAGGTAGAGCTTTAACATGGCAATGTAGTTTCAAGGATTGATCAATTTTGTGCACATGATATATGGATAGAAAAAGGTTTGCTTGCAATTATGTGTTTGACCTATTTTGTGGTGTGTTTGGCTGGATGTGTGACAAATAGGCGTGTTTACTTTGTAGACAATGTTTTCAATCGTAGATTACATGGTATCTACATAGGCTTGCATGAAGGAATTGGGCTTTGGTGCTTGTTTTCCAATTTTGGATTAACGGTAGGATACATTTGTGTCAATCAGAGTGCCACTAATGATAGAGAACCTTTTTTTCATGTGTAAGTGGAGCATTTGATGTGTAGTTATGGATGTTATAGATGCCTTGACAAAGATTACGAGGAAGAGAATTTTGGATGGTATGACATGGCTATTAACATCATGCCGATATTGACTTGTTCAATTGTTTTGGCTTTCATTTTGATCTTGCAATACATACATTTGAAAAATGTTAGGACTAGGGGACAAGGTGCATGGTACACCTTGCAACTCCTCGGTCTAGACAGAACTTTATAATATTTGTAATATTTAAAATAATGTACTCATTCGAAAAGGGTATCCAACTTGAATGTAATCTTGAGATTCCGTACTAGCAATCTTTGCTGCTTATCAATTCTACTTTGATATGTATAAAAAAATCTACATCATTTAATGTGTAAGAGTATCAATGACATTGTATATTGCAAAAAGAAAATTTGATGTATAGGAGCATGTAAAAGGGAGTTACAAAGTGGATAAAGAAAGTCACAAAGATCCTTGACTAGTTTATAAGTTGTAAAATTGGTGCATAAGTACTTTTGCAAGAAGTTTGAATGGGTCATTTTGAAGCCCCAAATCTTTTAAGGAAAATATTTTTTCTTAGGAGCATGAGTGGAACATGGAAATCTTGGATCAATTTGTGCACACAAAAATGCCTATTGTTTTGGTTGGTGGTATTGGAAATCAGGATTGGTTTCTAAGATTAACTTTGCCTCTATATTAGATGTTTGGGGGGAAAGCATTGGGCACTTGTTTATGTAGTGTTACGTTACTAGAATCCCTCTAGATCGTTTAGTGCGGAAGCACCTAGCTCATGATGATGTATTCAACATATAGTTACTAATAATACCTTGATTGTTTGTTATAGAGGCTTGGTTTTTGTCTTTGCAGGGTTCTTCTAGGGGTATATCTGTGCCACTAGTGTATTGTAGTTTTAATACTCTTTTTCTCATTTTTTCACCAGATCTTGCTCTTTTCAAGTGTTGTTCTTTATGCTGAAATGTTGTTAAAACAATTCAGATCGGATAACTTGCAACTCTCTCCTAAGAGGATTAATGTAGGAATCTTTTGCATATTTTTCACTTGATATCATTGCTTAGTCTTAAGTTTTCGTGCTAGTAATGTTTGTGGGCACATTTCCTTTTAGGGAAAATGCTTTCAGAATCTATAAATAATTGTACCATTCATGAGATTGAATTCAGTGTTAAATTTGGAGTACTTATAGCTTTATGAGCCTTCTATGTTGAGCAAACCATAGTAATGAGACTTGCCGCGAGTCGGGTGAGTCCTCCGAGTCAGGGAGTCAAGTTACCTCAGCCGGGTCAAAATGACCCTGGCTCGGCGGGTCAATTGAGTTGACTCGTCTGACTCGCCTGACTCGCTTGACTCGGTAGGGTGACTCGGCTGACTCGTTTGAGTCGGCTGATTTTTAATTTTATTGCCTTTGTAGTTAGATAATCGATATATGTTATGTATGTGATCAAATTACCTTCTATTTTATGATGTTATTGTGTCTTTAATCTTTATTCAATAATGGGTGTATGGAATTAATTTAAATCCAAAACATCTCTAAATTTCAAGGATTTTATCACTTTGCCGAGTCATTGTCGAGTCACAAGTGAGTCTGAGCTAGGTCACGAGTTGAGTTACCCTTGCCGAATCTGAGTTAGGTCCAAGTCTCGTTACTTTGGAGCAAACAAAAGAGAAGCATTCACTACCTTCTATGAAGGATTTGGGTATTGATGCTAGGTCAGGAGTCAAGTTACCCTTGCCGAATCCGAGTCAGGTCCAAGTCTCGTTACTTTGGAGCAAACAAAAGAGAAGCATTCACTACCTTCTATGAAGGATTTGGGTATTGATGGAGAGGCACATTCTTAGAAGATGTAGTTTTGCAAAGAATGACAAGGGAGACCAGAAAGAGGGTTTGAGAGTCTTGGAAAAAAGGACCCACTAAAAGGTGAAACAAGAAAGGTGGTATTTTAATGAGAAACTGGGAGAACTCTTCCTGCACATTTTTTTTGCTAGGCTATTTTGGCACAAAAAGCCTCTTTGGTTATGGAGATTTGATTCGTAAGGATCCCAAAAAAGTATAAATTGTGAATGATAGGTTGCCTTTTGGAAAATCAATGGCTACTTGCAAATTTGAAACTAATCAAAATGATAACAAGATGATTGTAGTGGCTTGATTCCACACTTATAGTTTGATTAGTGATTGTTAACGGGTTGAAATAAAGTAGTGTCCTCTCCTCTTAGCTTAAGTAGGATCCTTTTAGGGCTTAAGAGGCCTATTGGAAATTCAATATCAAAAAAATTTGGTTTGGACTTGCAATTGCAAATTTAAACATAGTCAAAATAACCACCAAGAGATTACACTATCTTGAGTCCACACTTGCAGTTTTGACCCAACTGTTCAAGGACTAAAGCCAAACAATTTCTTTTCGCGTTCTAGTTTAGCGAGGATCCTTCTAGGGCAAATAGAGGGATGCTCCTGTAGTGTCCCCTTTCTATCACAAGTTGTATGAGTTTGTCATTAGCCAATCTCTCCATGGTCCGGTAGGCCAACTAAGACAATTAAGGGTCTTTAAGGCCATTTGGTGTAGGCATTGTTTTTTGCACGTTGATTCAGAGTTAGTTTTGGCCAGGCCTACTATTTATAGCACTTCTTTTATCTGTGGTTGGTATCTTAAGAGATAGTGTCACGTCGATGGTAAATGATTAATATTGATAGAAGATTTTACTATCATTGCTAGGATTTATGCATTAATAAAGTTAGTTTATTAATCATATTGCTTAAGATATCTATTTCTTCTAAATTGCAGTTGCCAGGAAGGGTTCAATCTGAAGGTTCGGTTGAAAGTGGAGTGCCAAGGGTTAAGTCTTATCAGTTGTAAAAAAATGAGCATTTCCATTGGTTTTATTGTAACACAATGCTGCTATGCAAGTTCAGGACTCCTTGCAGCAGTGCTGTGCAGTTTGGGAAACGCAACTAGGGTGCCATACTTGTCCATTACTGCCATTAATTGAGCCATAGACATATCAGTGGAAACCATTCTTGCTTTTATTACAGGAGGTTATTGTTATCACAGCAACTACTGGGGTGTCTTGGTGAATCATGTGATTGTTTGTATGTTAAAAAGATTTGATTCATATTTGAATTTATATCTTAAATTATCTTCTTGGAGGAAGCACTGAAACTTGCCATGGCACATGGAGCTGATTGTGGGAATTTCTGGGCATTATGGACTGCATATTGTTTTTGAGGCTTGTTGTTGGACTCACTGAGATTCGTTAGTGAGTATTCTGAGCCTTGTGTCTTGTACTTATGACTGGTGATATTTGGGAAACCTCCAGTGCAGAGCAGTGGCTATTTGTATGAGCAATTTGTAGATATGATTTGAGGCATATTCGACCTAAGACACCAAGTAGAGGACTTTTCTGGAGGTATTGTGTTCTTAGTTTTGCCTGTCATATGTTTACTTGTAATAAAAAGTTGAAAAACACAGAATATCTAATTTTATGAACAGAAGTTCCTGTCGCTTTATAGTATTGATGGTGTTTAAGTCACTTTCCGTATATGTATGTTTTCTTTGAATGCTTGGGAAAAAATCAAATCAGATTATTACTTGCAATTTCTTTGTGTTGGTAAACCTTTATATGCTAACTTTACAATCAGAAAAGAATTTTTTTTTGGGGTGGTTAGTGCACGCTAACTGTTTGTTTAAATGTTGGTGAACTGAATTAAGGCGATTGGCACCAAAAAATTCTAGTGGCAAACAGGGTAGGCCATTATAGCTACAGGTTTAGCAACAACTATAAATGAAGGCGGGAGTTTGTTTTGACATGAGTACTAAGAAATAAGTATTGCAGTCAAGGAAAAGTTGAATTCAGCAAAAATATAATTTATAGAGGATTGACAGTTGAGATTGTTAATGTTTAGCGTCAGGAGAAGCAAAATCTGAATCTTCTATGATGTTATTATTTGCAAACACATTTCAGAGATATAAGCAATTTGTGTTCTGACTTTGATATCTGTCTTACAGTACAGAGATATAACTATGCACCATTGTCTGATATACATCACAGGGACATATATATTAATATACGTACATGTATTCATACTGATTTATGCATACATATACGTATACATACATCTCTATTATGTATATGGAATTTTGATAGTAAATATGCATTATGATTTGACCAACTTAAGTGGTCGAGTTTCATATTACTTGTGACAGACTTTGCTGCATTGACGGGTTTCATATTACCCGCGATTGAGATTAAAGTCGGGTTTCATACTACCCTCGACAGATGCTATTGTTGGGCTCTATATAACCTGCGTAAAGGATCATTGCCTGTGTCGGGTTTCCAACCCGTGCCTTGACGTGATTATGAATAATGTTATTATGCCTTGTGTTGTTATCGGGCAACATACTTAACAAACATTGAACAGTTGCATATTAACTGAACATGCCTCCGAAGAGGCATGTCCCTAGGTGGCCTTTGGGCCACGTAGAGACATGACTCTTCGGAGTCATGTCTGCTCCTTGTTATATATATGTGTAATCATTCGACTGCAATGAAAGCATCAATAACAAGCATCCAAGTACCTGCAGTATCAGATCAACATTATTTAATATCATTATTATTTACATCATTCATCTTACAGTGATCCAGTAAAGTAATCGTTGCTGAAGAAGGAAGAATATTAAAGACCTTGCTGCAAACACAGTGAAAGATAAGTACATTCATTCTGTTTATTTGAATCAGAATTTATCTACAAATATTTGTAATTGTATATCTATCAGAGATCCTTTATTCTTAATAGAGATAGGAAAAACTATTGTGTTATCCACTTCCTGTAATTTTTTTTTCCAAGTTTTAACATCAAGGTAGACAACCACTTCTGCTACCAAGCTGAATTTCACCGCACGATGTTTCTAGGGTAGAATTTATTGTTTTGAATATTCTGTTTTCTGGTTTTCGGCAACATTCTTCCCTTTTCAATAGTCTTTTTTGGACCAAATAGAATAGTGAATCAATGAAATGTGGTTTTGAATTGTGACTGTATTTGGGAGTTTACTGATCAATATTAGTTTGATTAATGATCTAGCTGAAATTTACTCACTTGTTGCTTCAAAATTCTCTTGGAGTTGTTTTGAAGGATGTCATTATGCTATAAATTAATCTCTCATCTCCAACCATTGTGGTGTAGAGATGAGAACAATTGCTTTAATTGATCTTAGTCCAGACTGACATATTGTTCAAGACTATTTTACAGATGATACAGTTCCACCATTGATTAGAGTATTGAGAGATTATATCAGTGGAAGCAACATGCATCATAATGTATTAGGGAGATTGTGTCTGTTGAAAATTTTTGGTGACCTTTTCATGCAAATTTAATCCAACGGCGATATGAAAAATATACTAGAAGGGATATTATCTCATTTTTGTTTGATTGGTAATATATAGTTTATTAAGCCAATAGTGGCATGTTGTGATGGTTAAGTTGTTGCGTTGTTATCCTTGCCATCAAGGTTCAAATCTCATGGGGATGAGGTCCCCCGTTTGTGGCCTCACTGGTTCATAGCTCCAAGTCAAAGCGTTTACCCCTCTTTAAAAAAAAAAAATATATATATAGTTTATTAAAATATGATAAAATCTGAGATACAAAGCAGTGGATGTCCCGGTGCAAAATGTAAGTATTCTGCTCCTTCCCTTAAACACTTTCCGCCCATAAATTTGAAGTGCAGACATATACAGGTATCAGTGCCCGGACCAGCACCCATGACAGTAAGAACCCAGACACCATCACGATTCAGTGCCTTCTATTACCAAACAGGGCATAAACATTTATACTATCACTGTCCAACTACTGTCCAACCTTAAACTAAATATCCAGACATCATTAAAATTCAAAGCCCTTAACTGCCAAAATATGGCAGTGACAACTATGCTAACATAACAGATTTTGAATACAAAAACACAAAAATAAATGTCCAGTGGGAAAGCCCATGCCTTACCAGATCTTTTTTTAGACTGTAGAGCCCTTTCTCTGCCTTTCCTCTGAGTCTGCGGCCATCGATTTTCCTTTGTTCTTGGTCCTCAACCCTTCTTGGACCTGCCTTTCCTTCCTCCTCTTCTCATCTAATCTGGCTTGATTGTGGCCCTTCAACAATTCCCACCCATCTCAAGCCTCATCACACTGTTGCTCCATGTTAAAATTGGCACTGCAAGCCAAAAAGGGCCGGTGATCTCACCCTCGTTCTCCAATCACTCACAATTCACGTTCAGTGGCTATCCTCTTCTCCGCTTCACCACCACAACAAGGGGGATGAGCTTCCCCAACCATTTCAGCTTCACACAATCATTCAACACCCACATGGTTTCCTCCATGGAACTCAACTCCAATGCGCACTCTAATGTATGGATGCTATATCAATATTCAACTTGCATTTCTTCTCAGAATTCATACACTCACAAGGAAGTAGGTTGATAATCTGTCAAATTTTAGGGACTATCAGTGATAGTTCTTTGTGATCTCCCCTAAAAATTATTGCTGTTGTCTAGCGGTGCACAAGGAGAAATTCACTTCCATTGCTGGTCTTCTAGACTAGAGCTTCTCTTACAATAAATCAAGTGACAGCAAACTAAACCAACTTCTATGGAAATAAAAGAAACCTCACCACCTTATCATGTGTTCTTCATATCTTCCTCTAGTCTCAGAGGGATCTTATTAAGGAGTTGATATTCTTTATATGTTTAGTCAAATGTTTTACTCCAATTTCTCCTTTAATAATTGCATTTACGATGATCTGAGAATCCTATTAAATAAAGCCTACCATATTCAGTCTTTTGGCCGCCTTGACTTCCCTGAGAGCTGCCTGAACTTCCACATCACTGTTAGTCCCTTCCCCAAGGCATTTAGCTTGAAGCAATAAAATAGCTTCTTTGGAATTTCCTTCCACATAACCTGCTCCTGAAGGACCCAGGGTGCCTTTCGAAGCAACGTCATAGTTCAGTTTAATCTACCCCTGCTCCGGGAAGTACCCATTCTTCTCTCACAAACACTTGGAAAAATGGATTAACCTAATTCCGCTGATTAATGGGCCAGATATTATCTCAGGGATGTAACATAAGTTAGTTTTATAATTAGTAATGGTAAAGATGATGTTAATGACAGCTAATGTGGAATATCTACAATGATAATTATGGTCAATGACATTCGTCTTGGTAATAAACATGCATTAACTGACTCTGAAGAAGTGAGAGGATTTATTTAAGATTAGGGTTTTGCACAAGATTGCTATCGTATTTTCAATTTTTTTTCCATTTTCAAGCTTCATTTTTAGTTTATTTTTGGGTGCACTGGATATTTGGAGTTCCTTAATTCTTATTTTAGTTTTGTTACCAAGGTATGTGTTCATAAACAGACATGGTTGTGCAAATATATCTATGGATACAGACATAAGTATGTGTCATTTTTGGCATTTGCATGTTTCTGTATTTCAGGTTTCATGGTTCAAGTGCATTTATGCAATTAATTTATAATAACCTTTGTAACAGATTGTTTACAATAGCCAATCATATCTTTTAAATTTCCTTATGGTGGGGTCTATAATGCATTATTTTCTTTTGCTGAGAGTTAGGTTTGTACAAGGAGGTCTAAACTGCAACCCTAATACATCTTTCGTGGAACATGTAGTCTTCCCTGTGATGTTTGATATTTCTTACTTAACTACAAATTCCTATTTATTTAATATTTATTGAATGTGGATACACTAAACCGGATGCTATTCCTTATATTTTTTTTTGTCACATCGAACTTCCGAACTGTTCAGAAGAGTGAAGTTTTCTGAATCATAACAAATAAAACATTGTCTAGTTTGGGAGCACTCGTTTGCTGATGTTCATTTGTTCTTTCAGATTTTGGAGAAATCTGACTATATGATACTCCACGGCAAACCATACATAAAAAAATCTGGTATTTGTTTCCTATAAATATATTTCAATAGGTGCTTATGATCCTTGACTTTCTTTTATTTTATTAATGATCAGTTTTTTAGAGGCAGTTTTGTAATACTCAATTATATTCTAACTACTTTTGTTGAATTTTGTTTCTAATAGGTTGGCGAAAGATAGCTTTTTACTTCAATATTTCACTTGAGATTAAAGACAAGAATATTCAACTTGATCAAAATTCTAATGTACTTCGGGCTGAATTTGTTGCTCGTGCAAGCATGCAGTATGTGGTAGTGTTGTAGGCAAGTCTATTTTTTAAAGGCTATGGTATCATATTTATATAGATTTCTAGTTGAATTCAGTGATTATATCACAATATCGTTGTCTCTATCTAGGGGTGGAAGGTTTTCAGATGGATGGGGTTCTTGTGATCGTGGAGAGAAGAAATTTTCCAAGCCAAATCATGATATCCCAAGCACAGCTGAAACGAGGGCCAAAACAAGAGCAGTTCAGGTACATGTTTACCTTGCTAGAGCTTTTGAGAATATATTCTCTTTTCTTTTATAATTGATCGTTACGAGTTTCTTATTCATATCAATGTGGTGCTAAGGTATCTTTTAAACTTTATATCGGTCTATAACACAAGATTATCAGTTTGTTGTAACATTGTGGTGTCTAGCCATCTTGTAAATATTATACTATCCATGTTATAAATTTTGAAAAATTGTTTTATGTTGTGTAATATTTGTACAGCATCTTTTTATTGTTACCCTAACCAATGCACAACTCTCTTAGCTATTCTGTTTGTCCCAAGTAGTATTCTACATCTAAGAAAGCCAGACCCTTAATCTCTCATAATGAACTCTGAAGTTATTACTGTGTTCAAATATTCCAGACCTTTAGGACAAGCTATCAAGAATTATATGCTTGCAGTTTCAAAGACTTCTCAAAGCATCCTTGACTGTTTAATGGTTGATAGCGCTCTCCTTGAGCATTTCATTTTCTTTGGAAGAGATGGAACAACATTTGTTGTTTGAAATAAAATAGAACCTGACAGGGAGGTTCATTGATGTGTATCTAAAACCGAAAAGAGTTATCCAGATTCCATAACAATTAGAAGCCCTTTACATCTAATATTACAGAAATGTGTTAAGTTGGACAAAAATATCAAAGAATCCCTAAAATGAACCCTAGGTCACCTAGGTGGGAAAACACAACAAGAGACTGCTCGCTGGAGTTCTTTGAGGGCATTCAATAGGGCCTCAACGGAGTTCATAAATTGTTCTTTCCATGGATGTTTTGTGAGTAGCAGATTTCTCCAGCATACCACTGAATGATTGACGTGCTTCAACTCTGGGCTCAACAATAGCTTTTTAAATAGAGAATGTCATATCCAATACCAATTGCGTTGGAGAACTCATTCTCATGTAACTTGAAAACCATTGGTGCATTGAGTGAAAAAGTCTTCTTTTTTCTAAGGCAATCTTCTCCTTAACCTTCATGATGACTGGAAGGAGAAAGTTGAACGGGTAAGCTTAATCTCAAAGTCATCAGAAAGATTATGCTTGATCTCATAAAATTTCTCTTTGAAACTTTCTTGAACTAAGTATCTCTTTAGATTGTGATTATGAAACTACTTTTTTATTGAGTGAGTGATCAGAGTTAAAAGGACATCAGTATACAGTCAGAGCCTTTGGGTAACATCTGGTATTGAAGAGACCTATAGAAGAGAAATCTGGTCCTTTATAGAAAATAATATCCAAAAACTCTACCTCAAAAAATGATTATGATCTTGACCTTAGCATGACAAAGCAAATAAAGGAAAAGACAAGCATAGACAATGACAGAATTGCCACCCATGGAAATGTATCTAATTTGTGTGTACATTTTTGTGTTTAGCTTAAAGAAGTGCTTCTTAACAACCAATTATGCACCACTGAAAAAGAAGTGTGCCTTGCTATGAGGCAGAACACCTTTAATGAAAAGCTTAAGAGCTTGAAGATCCACATGTCGATGTTTGATAGCTTCAGTCGGATAGCCCTATTATGTGTGTGTGTATGTGTGTGCGCGTGCGCGTGCGCACATGATTAAATGTATTATTATATTAATTATCTGACTAATGAATAGCCATGTCCTATGAAGGGACATGTCTATTCATGACCTATTCTCTGTATATAAATCTAAATGGATGTTGCATTTGGAACACACATACCTAACAAGGCAGTGCTTTACATTTGTAGTAGATCCATGAACCTCAACATGGTATCAGAGCCAGACTGCAAATATAAGAAAAGATAGAAAAGACCAATGGAGAAGATATATGACAAGTGATTGTTGAACACTTGGGGATAGAAAAAGAAAAGACCAGATCATGATTTGGGAAAACACAAATGTAGATATTATACCTACAGGAGAAGTGCAGAACACATGCACACGTATTCATCAGATGTATTCAGCAACGTGGACTGAGATTTCAATCATCTTTAGAGAAGATCAAAGGCATAATATTTAGTAAGCAGTGACTAAAGAGCAGAAGGCAGTATCACCATCCGCCAAAGGCATAGGGACTGATGGGAGTAAAGAGACGAACTGAGAAAACTTACAGTCTGAAGACCATGTTGGAGAGAGGTCATTCATCAGTGAGGAGAAGTAAGGAAAGTCGAAATCCACTTCGATACATAGGGCACAGACTACATATCCAACTTGGCCAATGGATTACAGTCACAGCAAACCACGAAACACATAACAAAACTATCTTCTAACTGTTTTCACCACAGAGCACTTTTCTCTAAATACTGATCAAATATTATCAGTATCATACAAGCAGGACAATATTTTTAGAAAAAGAACAATATTCAACGGGAAGAATATATATCATATCACATAAGTTATCAGAATAATAAACCAGTTTTAAAATATATAAATCTGATCATATTCTCAACAAGGTGATGTAGAGTGGACACCAATACATTTAACCGTACTTGTATTATACAAAAGATGGGAAAGCCAAGAATAGGATAAGAGGTAAAGGGGTTGAACGAACATAACCATAGATTTGGCATTTATAATGTGGGAAGAAATTAAGGTGGCAAAGGCATTGGACATACATCCAATTAAAATGTTTTTCATTGAAAGATTACAAATGTCATATAAGAGGGACACACCACCAAGGTCAGTACAGAAAGAAACAAGAAAGGGAATGAAGCAACACATATTTTTGTGGCTTTATACGATGTCTTCAGGGAATATAAAAATTAAGATCTGACAGGATGGATTTGACCTATGGCAAGGGACAAGGACCAAATACACAGTTCTTGTGGGATAAGTTAAGTATACATATGTATATATATTTTCATTCTTATGATCTCATTTCAATATGTTGAATATGAAATATTTTGAGTGATATAGAACAAGGTGAATATATATTAGAGTTTCTTTTATATTATTAAATCAATATATATATATATATATATATATATATATATATATATATATATATATATATATATATATATATATATATATATATTAAATATATGGTGATTATACATGAAGTCAAATATATTTTCTAAATAATTTGTGGCATTACTAAGAAAACAATAGATTATTATATGTGGCTTTACTAAGAAAACAATATGTTGAAAATATAGATTTAAGTTAGATATATATTATATTGAAATGATCTTATTGTGCAGAATTGTTATCGTTGAGTATTATAGCAGTCTCTTTCTTATTTATAATTCTATACGAGCTATTTACCTTGATCTTTTCCTTTGAGAATGTTCTTGCGGGAAAAAGAGGGAGATTGAAATTCAAAGGGAGGTTGACATTTTAAGCAACCTTGAAAGAGAGGGAACAGATAAAAGAGAGCCAACCTTCAGAGATCTTGGTCTTATTGATTCAGAGGGAGTAAACCATGTTGAGATGGATTTTCCAACGATCAATAAATAGTAGCAGTCAAGAGTACAGTGATTCATGAATATACCTTGTGACTATGTGATTTTAATGGGCATACCCCCTGTGTACATCATGAGAAAGTGACGACTTCTAAATGACATCACTTGTATTTGCAGAAGTTACTATAAGGTGACGATCTTACAATAACTTGTATTATGAGATCAAACAAATTGAGTATATGGTGAATGTCTTGCATCTCAACATTCTAGAAGACCATTAGTCAAAGAGTATTTGGTGAATATTATTGATATTTGTGAGGCCAATACTCTTGATGTCAGATGTGATATCAAACATTATTTTGCGTACTTGGTGAATATCATTGATATTTTGGGAGGCCAATACTCATGATATCAAATGTGATATCAAACCTTATTTTGAGTACTTGGTCAATATCATTGATATTCTCGTAGACCATTACTTTTGATATCAAATGTGATATAAAACCTTTATTTGGGTACTTAGTGAATATCATGTGTTGATATTGTGGAAGACCAATACTCATGATATTGAATGCGATATCAAATGGTGGAAAACTTCTGAGATATGATTAGAATTGCTATTTGTAATATTATGTTGAAGTAATATTTGAATCTTATGTGGTTATCCTTATAAGCTAAGAGGGAGTGGTTGATGTTTGATAGCTTTTGTCAGATAAACCTATTATATAAGATATAATTTATTTATATATGTGTTCTTTATATCTGAGATATAAGGTTATTGTTATATGAGAAAAATTAATATAATATATATATATATATATATATATATATGTGTGTGTGTGTGTGTGTGCGCGATTAAAGTTATTATAATATTAATTATCTGATTAATGAATAGCCTTGTCCTATGAAAGGACATGTCTATTCATGACCTATTCTCTATTTATAAATCTAAATGGATGTTGTGTTTGGAACACACATACCTAATAAGGCAATGCTTAATACATTTGCAACAGATCCATGAACCTCAACACCACATTGAGGTAAAGACTCTCAACATCAAATATGGATAGAATGTTTTCAAGAGGAAATTGACAAGTTCTAATGTCATGGGTGAGCGAATATGAATCACTAAAGAAGTTGTGTTGCTTCTTCAAGATTAAGAGTAGTCGTAAGTGGGGCAGATGAGAAGTTGGTTCCAATAATTAACCTCAATAGGAGCAAGTGGGTCTAGTAGCTAAGGAAGTTTTGTGTCTTTGGTAGGAGGTGGAAACTATAAGCTTTGATGGACTTGTGTTGGACTTGAAGAAGGAAGCAGAACTGATATTTCCCAATTAAGCTATCCTTCTAAACAATAGGATAAAGAGACCTTACATTAAGGAACAAAGATTTCATAGAAATGAGACCTTTATTTATACATCAGAATCATAAAGTCCTTGTCAGTAGGGTGGTAATATTAGAGAGATCATCCCTGTTGGAATGGATGGCTTGTGACCTCTAAACTCTCATTTTAGAGAGTTGAGAATTTAAATAGTTTTTTGCTTCAACATGAATATCTTCCAAGAGAGGATATAATTCTTTAGGATTGGAATATGATCATTATCATCATCAGAAAGTTGTTAAGAGTGAGTCAAGGTGAGCACAAGTGTTAGATTTAGTAGCGGCTTTTAAAGAAGGTATTCCCATTTGGAATAAGTTTGAGAAAGAGACCCAACACTTATTATCCAGCTTTCAAGTGGAATAATAATTGAACTATGGAAGGCTCTACTCATCAAGAGCAAGGGGGCATTCTGTCCGCTAATTTTTGGGTGGTGATGGATAGATTTTTAAGAGACAAAGCCTATCTTTCCTGCTTTTGAACATATGGGGCATCTTTCCTTTTTTGCCATGTTGAACAACCATTTTGGATCTGATTGGCACTTCCCTCAACCTCGTTGTGGTTGTTAGTTTGTAGCTTCAATCGAATTGATTCGATCATGAGGTGCATTGTTGATGGTAAATCATCATTTAGATAAATATTCTTATATATATAATATATTATGTTATATTAGATATATATATATTATATGTATGCTTATTTATATTATTATTAATATATTATCTAATGATGATTAACCATAGAGACATGTCTCCTCTCATATTCATGTCTTCAAATTTGCATTTGGAAAACATCTATAACAATTGCAATGTTATTATATTTGCAGAAAATGACCCTTGAAATTCAACATGGTATCAGAGCTTGGACCCTTGTATAAAGCATAACAACTTGAAGGGAGATCAACACATGGAAGGAGAATAATAGAGGAGTCGTTCAGATTACTGGGGGATGAAGAAAACTACAGACTTTGTGGAAGGAACTGTCAGTTCAGAAATTGGCTCAATTGCTGGGTGTGCAGAGTCTTGTCAAATCATGCTATCCTCAGCCCTGAAAGAGAAGGTCAGGTAAATTACAAGTAGTAGATGTCGTGAATAAGCTGAAAATGGAGTTGCAGTGTGAGAATATACCACACTTATCGTGTGCGTGGACAACATGTATGAGTTTATTTTTGTGAATGGTTAAGACTTCTAACTTACGCTATCGAGTAGAATCTAGGATAAGTTTGAAACAATTGGGAGGGGTAAATGAATGAGTTTCAAAGTAAATTGAAGTTTATAACCTCGTGACTGGAAGAAGAGATCAATTGATGTGTAATTGCTGCATCCCAACAGAATTAAGAGGATAGGTATAAGAATTGATTCCACAAGTGTCAAGACTCCCAGCTTAAAGCAAGTGGATTATTGCTATTGGAAAATTTTGGAAGGAAGTGCTCAAGAAATACAGGGAATGCTCTTGAAAGGAAACATCCTTGATTTCATTATGCACATGATTCTAAAACTTGATTTTTGAACGATTCCTTAAGACCACAGAAAGAATAGAACATCCAAATCACTGTATCTAGTTAAAATACAACAACATGGGATTTTAACACGAAACAATGAGTGAAGAAAAAGTGCAGATTAAACAAGGAACTAATAAGTTAGTCAAACAGATTTTTGACTTTTCTAGATTGCAGGTGGTGGTATAATAGTTTGTTAGAGAATTTACCTAGTAGGTAATCAATTACACCCCACCTGCAGGGTCAAATCCAGCCCACACAGTTAGACATCAATGTTTCGCATTAGAAATACATGGAGGAGAATCAACATTCCATCAAGCGTACAAAATGCCTCATCACAAAACCAATGGTTGTTTCACCTTGAAACAGAGATCAAAAACAAAAGCAAGTATATTTCTTATATTGTACAAGATAATGTTGACACATCACTTCCACGTGCTTCATAAGACATCAAAGGTGCAGAGTTCTTGAGCCCCAGACACATCCTTAACTGCATAACAAGACTTGATGACTGATGCCATTCAAGGGAAACATTGCACACAATAGAAGGGTGTCGATTTAGTCAAGAAATATAAGTGATTATTAAGAATTTGGGGTATCGATCCCCTTAAGATGAGAAGACTAAGTCATGGAGAAGTCAGGAGGAGTGCGGTCATAATATTAAAATCAAGACCATCGCGGATAGAACATTACTTGACAAGCGTCAAACTCTATTTGAAAACCTCTAACAAGGACTAACAGTAGTGCATTGGATATAGAATGAGAAATGTGGAAGCCCATTCATGGGTTATAGTGGCATCATAGTGAAGAAGGTAATATAAAGCGAAGAATACTAATCAAGACCAATTTGTGGAAAAGCGACTGATTGTATTAAGGTAAGTGAATAACTTATATTAAGTTCCTTCATATTGATTTAAGGCATTGAGAGTTGTACATTAATATGTGTTACATCAATAATTATTTTGTAGTTATATTATGTGAATTTATGTGAGATAGTATAATAAAAAATATATGATAATTATAATTGTATATAAAGTAAAATATATTTTCTAAAACAATTTGTTATGAATATTAGTGAAATTAGTCACCTTAGATTATTATGTGGCATTAGCCGGAAAATAATATGTTTAATATAGATTAAAATATATATTGAGGATTAAATATATGCTTATATGTTCAAAGCATATATTTTAAATTAGATATTTATTTACATTGGAATGATCTTATATAATTATGTAAAACTATTTATTAATATTGAGTATTATTGTAGTCTCTCTCTCTCTTTTCTTTTTATTTTCAACACAAAATATAGGCAATGCTTAGTACATTTGTAGTGATCCCTTAACATGGTATGAGAAGAAATAAGGAGATAGAACAAAATTACAGTCATTCTCATATGAAAAATTCTAACATCAAATCAGATCAATGACTACAATAAGAAGTAAGTTGATCTGATTCAATATATTGAGGTTAAAGTTGGATCACCAGAAGATGGTGAGCTAGAGAGGTGGATCTTGTTCTGAATTGTGCAGGATATCCATGTCGAGTTGGGCAAGCCAAAGAAATGAATGCTCAATGATTTTACATTGAAGGGGGGGGAAGGGGGGTTGAATAATTACCTTAACCAATGTTTCATTCCCAATTGGAGGCATTTTCTGATTTGATGCATATGGACCTTCATTGGAAGCATTTATGTCAAGGATGTTGATGTATAGATGAGTATTTATTATCCTTGAGTATTACACTTAATTGTTTATAGTAGTCTCTTTCTTATATGTGAGATGAGTACTTTTTTTTTTAGAGGGAGTCTGATACTTCTTCAAGGAAATGCACGAGCTTAGAAGATTGATATTTAGAGGGACTCTATAAAATACATGTGTGAATGCATAATTTTGATGGGCCTACTCTTGTACACATCACGAGGAAGTAATAACTTATTACCAGAAAGTCAGAAGATTGATATCGGATTGAGAGGGAGTCCAATAGGTATTCTTGAGCGAAGAGACTCTGTATGGGAGTAACTATAGGCTTGACTTCCTAGCATCGTTGTTCAGAGGGAGAATTACGAGGTGAAATTCCTTGTTAATGACTTCTCTGCGAAATAAAACTTTGAAGTGAATTTTTTTGAGAAAGTAGTTGAGGTGAAAACCCTTGTTCCACCCGCTAGTAGCAACTATGGTGGCT